>OU744316.1:61397127-61755765 GCA_916610145.1 Eristalis arbustorum | reverse complement strand
CTAACCACTGCTTAGATTTTGCGGTGAAAAACAGAATGTTGCCGGATGCCCTCCAAACTCTCAGGATCTGTTAATACACACACCAGGACATGCAAAACGGTGTGCGCAAGTCGGTGGTAGGCCTAGGACGGCCACTGTGGCAGTTGGAAGATGAGCCGTGAAATCCATCAGAAATGCCATATTAACCACTGCTTAGATTTTGCGGTCAAAAACTGAATGTTGCCGGATGCCCTCCAAACTCTCAGGATCTGTTAATACACACACCAGGACATGCAAAAAGGTGTGCGCAAGTCGGTGTAGGCCTAGGACGTCCGCTGTGGCAGTTGGAAGATGAGCCGTGAAATCCATCAGAAATGCCATACTAACCACTGCTTAGATTTTGCGGTCAAAAACTGAATGTTGCCGGATGCCCTCCAAACTCTCAGGATCTGTTAATACACACACCAGGACATGCAAAAAGGTGTGCGCAAGTCGGTGGTAGGCCTAGGACGGCCACTGTGGCAGTTGGAAGATGAGCCGTGAAGTCCATCAGAAATGCCATATTAACCACTGCTTAGATTTTGCGGTCAAAAACTGAATGTTGCCGGATGCCCTCCAAACTCTCAGGATCTGTTAATACACACACCAGGACATGCAAAACGGCGCGCAAGTCGGTGGTAGGCCTAGGACGTGAGCTGTGGCATTTGGAAGATGAGCCGTGAAATCCATCAGAAATGCCATACTAACCACTGCTTAGATTTTGCGGTCAAAAACTGAATGTTGCCGGATGCCCTCCAAACTCTCAGGATCTGTTAATACACACACCAGGACATGCAAAACGGTGTGCGCAAGTCGGTGGTAGGCCTAGGACGTCCGCTGTGGCAGTTGGAAGATGAGCCGTGAAATCCATCAGAAATGCCATACTAACCACTGCTTAGATTTTGCGGTGAAAAACAGAATGTTGCCGGATGCCCTCCAAACTCTCAGGATCTGTTAATACACACACCAGGACATGCAAAACGGTGTGCGCAAGTCGGTGGTAGGCCTAGGACGGCCACTGTGGCAGTTGGAAGATGAGCCGTGAAGTCCATCAGAAATGCCATACTAACCACTGCTTAGATTTTGCGGTCAAAAACTGAATGTTGCCGGATGCCCTCCAAACTCTCAGGATCTGTTAATACACACACCAGGACATGCAAAAAGGTGTGCGCAAGTCGGTGTAGGCCTACGAACGCCACTGTGGCAGTTGGAAGATGAGCCGTGAAATCCATCAGAAATGCCATACTAACCACTGCTTAGATTTTGCGGTCAAAAACTGAATGTTGCCGGATGCCCTCCAAACTCTCAGGATCTGTTAATACACACACCAGGACATGCAAAAAGGTGTGCGCAAGTCGGTGTTGGCCTACGAACGCCACTGTGGCAGTTGGAAGATGAGCCGTGAAATCCATCAGAAATGCCATACTAACCACTGCTTAGATTTTGCGGTCAAAAACTGAATGTTGCCGGATGCCCTCCAAACTCTCAGGATCTGTAATACACACACCAGGCCATGCAAAAGGGTGTGCGCAAGTCGGTGGTAGGCCTAGGACGTCCGCTATGGCAGTTGGAAGATGAGCCGTGAAATCCATCAGAAATGCCATACTAACCACTGCTTAGATTTTGCGGTCAAAAACTGAATGTTGCCGGATGCCCTCCAAACTCTCAGGATCTGTTAATACACACACCAGGACACGCAAAAAGGTGTGCGCAAGTCGGTGGTAGGCCTAGGACGGCCACTGTGGCAGTTGGAAGATGAGCCGTGAAATCCATCAGAAATGCCATACTAACCACTGCTTAGATTTTGCGGTCAAAAACTGAATGTTGCCGGATGCCCTCCAAACTCTCAGGATCTGTTAATACACACACCAGGACATGCAAAAAGGTGTGCGCAAGTCGGTGTAGGCCTACGAACGCCACTGTGGCAGTTGGAAGATGAGCCGTGAAATCCATCAGAAATGCCATACTAACCACTGCTTAGATTTTGCGGTCAAAAACTGAATGTTGCCGGATGCCCTCCAAACTCTCAGGATCTGCTAATAAACACACCAGGACATGCAAAACGGTGTGCGCAAGTCGGTGGTAGGCCTAGGACGTCCGCTGTGGCAGTTGGAAGATGAGCCGTGAAGTCCATCAGAAATGCCATACTAACCACTGCTTAGATCTTGCGGTCAAAAACTGAATGTTGCCGGATGCCCTCCATACTCTCAGGATCTGTTAATACACACACCAGGACATGCAAAAAGGTGTGCGCAAGTCGGTGGTAGGCCTAGGACGGCCATTGTGGCAGTTGGAAGATGAGCCGTAAAGTCCATCAGAAATGCCATACTAACCACTGCTTAGTTCTTGCGGTCAAAAACTGAATGTTGCCGGATGCCCTCCAAACTCTCAGGATCTGTTAATACACACACCAGGACATGCAAAAAGGTGTGCGCAAGTCGGTGGTAGGCCTAGGACGGCCATTGTGGCAGTTGGAAGATGAGCCGTGAAGTCCATCAGAAATGCCATACTAACCACTGCTTAGATCTTGCGGTCAAAAACTGAATGTTGCCGGATGCCCTCCAAACTCTCAGGATCTGTTAATACACACACCAGGACATGCAAAACGGTGTGCGCAAGTCGGTGGTAGGCCTAGGACGGCCACTGTGGCAGTTGGAAGATGAGCCGTGAAGTCCATCAGAAATGCCATATTAACCACTGCTTAGATTTTGCGGTCAAAAACTGAATGTTGCCGGATGCCCTCCAAACTCTCAGGATCTGTTAATACACACACCAGGACACGCAAAAAGGTGTGCGCAAGTCGGTGGTAGGCCTAGGACGGCCACTGTGGCAGTTGGAAGATGAGCCGTGAAGTCCATCAGAAATGCCATACTAACCACTGCTTAGATTTTGCGGTCAAAAACTGAATGTTGCCGGATGCCCTCCAAACTCTCAGGATCTGTTAATACACACACCAGGACACGCAAAAAGGTGTGCGCAAGTCGGTGGTAGGCCTAGGACTGCCACTCTGGCAGTTGGAAGATGAGCCGTGAAGTCCATCAGAAATGCCATACTAACCACTGCTTAGATTTTGCGGTCAAAAACTGAATGTTGCCGGATGCCCTCCAAACTCTCAGGATCTGTTAATACACACACCAGGACATGCAAAACGGTGTGCGCAAGTCGGTGGTAGGCCTAGGACGTCCGCTGTGCCAGTTGGAAGATGAGCCGTGAAGTCCATCAGAAATGCCATACTAACCACTGCTTAGATTTTGCGGTGAAAAACTGAATGTTGCCGGATGCCCTCCAAACTCTCAGGATCTGTTAATACACACACCAGGACTTGCAAAACGGTGTGCGCAAGTCGGTGGTAGGCCTAGGACGTCCGCTGTGCCAGTTGGAAGATGAGCCGTGAAGTCCATCAGAAATGCCATACTAACCACTGCTTAGATTTTGCGGTGAAAAACAGAATGTTGCCGGATGCCCTCCAAACTCTCAGGATCTGTTAATACACACACCAGGACATGCAAAACGGCGCGCAAGTCGGTGGTAGGCCTAGGACGTGAGCTGTGGCATTTGGAAGATGAGCCGTGAAGTCCATCAGAAATGCCATACTAACCACTGCTTAGATTTTGCGGTCAAAAACTGAATGTTGCCGGATGCCCTCCAAACTCTCAGGATCTGTTAATACACACACCAGGACACGCAAAAAGGTGTGCGCAAGTCGGTGGTAGGCCTAGGACGGCCACTGTGGCAGTTGGAAGATGAGCCGTGAAGTCCGTCAGAAATGCCATACTAACCACTGCTTAGATTTTGCGGTCAAAAACTGAATGTTGCCGGATGCCCTCCAAACTCTCAGGATCTGTTAATACGCACACCAGGACACGCAAAAAGGTGTGCGCAAGTCGGTGGTAGGCCTAGGACGGCCACTGTGGCAGTTGGAAGATGAGCCGTGAAGTCCATCAGAAATGCCATACTAACCACTGCTTAGATTTTGCGGTCAAAAACTGAATGTTGCCGGATGCCCTCCAAACTCTCAGGATCTGTTAATACACACACCAGGACACGCAAAAAGGTGTGCGCAAGTCGGTGGTAGGCCTAGGACTGCCACTCTGGCAGTTGGAAGATGAGCCGTGAAGTCCATCAGAAATGCCATACTAACCACTGCTTAGATTTTGCGGTCAAAAACTGAATGTTGCCGGATGCCCTCCAAACTCTCAGGATCTGTTAATACACACACCAGGACATGCAAAACGGTGTGCGCAAGTCGGTGGTAGGCCTAGGACGTCCGCTGTGGCAGTTGGAAGATGAGCCGTGAAATCCATCAGAAGTGCTTAGATTTTGCGGTCAAAAACTGAATGTTGCCGGATGCCCTCCAAACTCTCAGGATCTGTTAATACACACACCAGGACATGCAAAAAGGTGTGCGCAAGTCGGTGTAGGCCTACGAACGCCACTGTGGCAGTTGGAAGATGAGCCGTGAAATCCATCAGAAATGCCATACTAACCACTGCTTAGATTTTGCGGTCAAAAACTGAATGTTGCCGGATGCCCTCCAAACTCTCAGGATCTGTTAATACACACACCAGGACATGCAAAACGGTGTGCGCAAGTCGGTGGTAGGCCTAGGACGGCCACTGTGGCAGTTGGAAGATGAGCCGTGAAATCCATCAGAAATGCCTTACTAACCACTGCTTAGATTTTGCGGTCAAAAACTGAATGTTGCCGGATGCCCTCCAAACTCTCAGGATCTGTTAATACACACACCAGGACACGCAAAAAGGTGTGCGCAAGTCGGTGGTAGGCCTAGGACTGCCACTGTGGCAGTTGGAAGATGAGCCGTGAAATCCATCAGAAATGCCATACTAACCACTGCTTAGATTTTGCGGTCAAAAACTGAATGTTGCCGGATGCCCTCCAAACTCTCAGGATCTGTTAATACACACACCAGGACATGCAAAACGGTGTGCGCAAGTCGGTGGTAGGCCTAGGACGGCCACTGTGGCAGTTGGAAGATGAGCCGTGAAATCCATCAGAAATGCCTTACTAACCACTGCTTAGATTTTGCGGTCAAAAACTGAATGTTGCCGGATGCCCTCCAAACTCTCAGGATCTGTTAATACACACACCAGGACATGCAAAACGGTGTGCGCAAGTCGGTGGTAGGCCTAGGACGTCCGTTGTGGCAGTTGGAAGATGAGCCGTGAAGTCCATCAGATATGCCATACTAACCACTGCTTAGATTTTGCGGTCAAAAACTGAATGTTGCCGGATGCCCTCCAAACTCTCAGGATCTGTTAATACACACACCAGGACATGCAAAAAGGTGTGCGCAAGTCGGTGTAGGCCTAGGACGTCCGCTGTGGCAGTTGGAAGATGAGCCGTGAAATCCATCAGAAATGCCATACTAACCACTGCTTAGATTTTGCGGTCAAAAACTGAATGTTGCCGGATGCCCTCCAAACTCTCAGGATCTGTTAATACACACACCAGGACATGCAAAAAGGTGTGCGCAAGTCGGTGGTAGGCCTAGGACGGCCACTGTGGCAGTTGGAAGATGAGCCGTGAAGTCCATCAGAAATGCCATACTAACCACTGCTTAGATTTTGCGGTCAAAAACTGAATGTTGCCGGATGCCCTCCAAACTCTCAGGATCTGTTAATACGCACACCAGGACATGCAAAACGGTGTGCGCAAGTCGGTGGTAGGCCTAGGACGTCCGCTGTGCCAGTTGGAAGATGAGCCGTGAAGTCCATCAGAAATGCCATACTAACCACTGCTTAGATTTTGCGGTCAAAAACTGAATGTTGCCGGATGCCCTCCAAACTCTCAGGATCTGTTAATACACACACCAGGACATGCAAAAAGGTGTGCGCAAGTCGGTGGTAGGCCTAGGACGGCCACTGTGGCAGTTGGAAGATGAGCCGTGAAGTCCATCAGAAATGCCATACTAACCACTGCTTAGATTTTGCGGTCAAAAACTGAATGTTGCCGGATGCCCTCCAAACTCTCAGGATCTGTTAATACGCACACCAGGACATGCAAAACGGTGTGCGCAAGTCGGTGGTAGGCCTAGGACGTCCGCTGTGGCAGTTGGAAGATGAGCCGTGAAATCCATCAGAAGTGCTTAGATTTTGCGGTCAAAAACTGAATGTTGCCGGATGCCCTCCAAACTCTCAGGATCTGTTAATACACACACCAGGACACGCAAAAAGGTGTGCGCAAGTCGGTGGTAGGCCTAGGACTGCCACTCTGGCAGTTGGAAGATGAGCCGTGAAGTCCATCAGAAATGCCATACTAACCACTGCTTAGATTTTGCGGTCAAAAACTGAATGTTGCCGGATGCCCTCCAAACTCTCAGGATCTGTTAATACACACACCAGGACATGCAAAACGGTGTGCGCAAGTCGGTGGTAGGCCTAGGACGTCCGCTGTGGCAGTTGGAAGATGAGCCGTGAAATCCATCAGAAATGCCATACTAACCACTGCTTAGATTTTGCGGTCAAAAACTGAATGTTGCCGGATGCCCTCCAAACTCTCAGGATCTGTTAATACACACACCAGGACACGCAAAAAGGTGTGCGCAAGTCGGTGGTAGGCCTAGGACGGCCACTGTGGCAGTTGGAAGATGAGCCGTGAAATCCATCAGAAATGCCATACTAACCACTGCTTAGATTTTGCGGTCAAAAACTGAATGTTGCCGGATGCCCTCCAAACTCTCAGGATCTGTTAATACACACACCAGGACATGCAAAAAGGTGTGCGCAAGTCGGTGTAGGTCTACGAACGCCACTGTGGCAGTTGGAAGATGAGCCGTGAAATCCATCAGAAATGCCATACTAACCACTGCTTAGATTTTGCGGTCAAAAACTGAATGTTGCCGGATGCCCTCCAAACTCTCAGGATCTGTTAATACACACACCAGGACATGCAAAACGGTGTACGCAAGTCGGTGGTAGGCCTAGGACGGCCACTGTGGTAGTTGGAAGATGAGCCGTGAAATCCATCAGAAATGCCTTACTAACCACTGCTTAGATTTTGCGGTCAAAAACTGAATGTTGCCGGATGCCCTCCAAACTCTCAGGATCTGTTAATACACACACCAGGACACGCAAAAAGGTGTGCGCAAGTCGGTGGTAGGCCTAGGACTGCCACTGTGGCAGTTGGAAGATGAGCCGTGAAATCCATCAGAAATGCCATACTAACCACTGCTTAGATTTTGCGGTCAAAAACTGAATGTTGCCGGATGCCCTCCAAACTCTCAGGATGTGTTAATACACACACCAGGACATGCAAAACGGTGTGCGCAAGTCGGTGGTAGGCCTAGGACGGCCACTGTGGCAGTTGGAAGATGAGCCGTGAAATCCATCAGAAATGCCTTACTAACCACTGCTTAGATTTTGCGGTCAAAAACTGAATGTTGCCGGATGCCCTCCAAACTCTCAGGATCTGTTAATACACACACCAGGACATGCAAAACGGTGTGCGCAAGTCGGTGGTAGGCCTAGGACGTCCGCTGTGCCAGTTGGAAGATGAGCCGTGAAGTCCATCAGAAATGCCATACTAACCACTGCTTAGATTTTGCGGTCAAAAACTGAATGTTGCCGGATGCCCTACAAACTCCCAGGATCTGTTAATACACACACCAGGACATGCAAAAAGGTGTGCGCAAGTCGGTGTAGGCCTACGAACGCCACTGTGGCAGTTGGAAGATGAGCCGTGAAATCCATCAGAAATGCCATACTAACCACTGCTTAGATTTTGCGGTCAAAAACTGAATGTTGCCGGATGCCCTCCAAACTCTCAGGATCTGTTAATACACACACCAGGACATGCAAAACGGTGTGCGCAAGTCGGTGGTAGGCCTAGGACGTCCGCTGTGGCAGTTGGAAGATGAGCCGTGAAGTCCATCAGAAATGCCATACTAACCACTGCTTAGATCTTGCGGTCAAAAACTGAATGTTGCCGGATGCCCTCCATACTCTCAGGATCTGTTAATACACACACCAGGACATGCAAAAAGGTGTGCGCAAGTCGGTGGTAGGCCTAGGACGGCCATTGTGGCAGTTGGAAGATGAGCCGTGAAGTCCATCAGAAATGCCATACTAACCACTGCTTAGATCTTGCGGTCAAAAACTGAATGTTGCCGGATGCCCTCCATACTCTCAGGATCTGTTAATACACACACCAGGACATGCAAAAAGGTGTGCGCAAGTCGGTGGTAGGCCTAGGACGGCCATTGTGGCAGTTGGAAGATGAGCCGTGAAGTCCATCAGAAATGCCATACTAACCACTGCTTAGATCTTGCGGTCAAAAACTGAATGTTGCCGGATGCCCTCCAAACTCTCAGGATCTGTTAATACACACACCAGGACATGCAAAAAGGTGTGCGCAAGTCGGTGTAGGCCTACGAACGCCGCTGTGGCAGTTGGAAGATGAGCCGTGAAGTCCATCAGAAATGCCATACTAACCACTGCTTAGATCTTGCGGTCAAAAACTGAATGTTGCCGGATGCCCTCCATACTCTCAGGATCTGTTAATACACACACCAGGACATGCAAAACGGTGTGCGCAAGTCGGTGGTAGGCCTAGGACGTCCGCTGTGCCAGTTGGAAGATGAGCCGTGAAGTCCATCAGAAATGCCATACTAACCACTGCTTAGATTTTGCGGTCAAAAACTGAATGTTGCCGGATGGACTACAAACTCTCAGGATCTGTTAATACACACACCAGGACATGCAAAAAGGTGTGCGCAAGTCGGTGTAGGCCTACGAACGCCACTGTGGCAGTTGGAAGATGAGCCGTGAAATCCATCAGAAATGCCATACTAACCACTGCTTAGATTTTGCGGTCAAAAACTGAATGTTGCCGGATGCCCTCCAAACTCTCAGGATCTGTTAATACACACACCAGGACATGCAAAACGGTGTGCGCAAGTCGGTGGTAGGCCTAGGACGTCCGCTGTGGCAGTTGGAAGATGAGCCGTGAAGTCCATCAGAAATGCCATACTAACCACTGCTTAGATCTTGCGGTCAAAAACTGAATGTTGCCGGATGCCCTCCATACTCTCAGGATCTGTTAATACACACACCAGGACATGCAAAAAGGTGTGCGCAAGTCGGTGGTAGGCCTAGGACGGCCATTGTGGCAGTTGGAAGATGAGCCGTGAAGTCCATCAGAAATGCCATACTAACCACTGCTTAGATCTTGCGGTCAAAAACTGAATGTTGCCGGATGCCCTCCAAACTCTCAGGATCTGTTAATACACACACCAGGACATGCAAAAAGGTGTGCGCAAGTCGGTGTAGGCCTACAAACGCCGCTGTGGCAGTTGGAAGATGAGCCGTGAAGTCCATCAGAAATGCCATACTAACCACTGCTTAGATCTTGCGGTCAAAAACTGAATGTTGCCGGATGCCCTCCATACTCTCAGGATCTGTTAATACACACACCAGGACATGCAAAACGGTGTGCGCAAGTCGGTGGTAGGCCTAGGACGTCCGCTGTGCCAGTTGGAAGATGAGCCGTGAAGTCTATCAGAAATGCCATACTAACCACTGCTTAGATCTTGCGGTCAAAAACTGAATGTTGCCGGATGCCCTCCAAACTCTCAGGATCTGTTAATACACACACCAGGACATGCAAAACGGTGTGCGCAAGTCGGTGGTAGGCCTAGGACGTCCGCTGTGGCAGTTGGAAGATGAGCCGTGAAATCCATCAGAAGTGCTTAGATTTTGCGGTCAAAAACTGAATGTTGCCGGATTCCCTCCAAACTCTCAGGATCTGTTAATACACACACCAGGACATGCAATAAGGTGTGCGCAAGTCGGTGTAGGCCTACGAACGCCACTGTGGCAGTTGGAAGATGAGCCGTGAAATCCATCAGAAATGCCATACTAACCACTGCTTAGATTTTGCGGTCAAAAACTGAATGTTGCCGGATGCCCTCCAAACTCTCAGGATCTGTTAATACACACACCAGGACACGCAAAAAGGTGTGCGCAAGTCGGTGGTAGGCCTAGGACGGCCACTGTGGCAGTTGGAAGATGAGCCGTGAAATCCATCAGAAATGCCATACTAACCACTGCTTAGATTTTGCGGTCAAAAACTGAATGTTGCCGGATGCCCTCCAAACTCTCAGGATCTGTTAATACACACACCAGGACATGCAAAAAGGTGTGCGCAAGTCGGTGTAGGCCTACGAACGCCACTGTGGCAGTTGGAAGATGAGCCGTGAAATCCATCAGAAATGCCATACTAACCACTGCTTAGATTTTGCGGTCAAAAACTGAATGTTGCCGGATGCCCTCCAAACTCTCAGGATCTGTTAATACACACACCAGGACATGCAAAAAGGTGTGCGCAAGTCGGTGTAGGCCTACAAACGCCGCTGTGGCAGTTGGAAGATGAGCCGTGAAGTCCATCAGAAATGCCATACTAACCACTGCCTAGATTTTGCGGTAAAAAACTGAATGTTGCCGGATGCCCTCCAAACTGTCAGGATCTGTTAATACACACACCAGGACATGCAAAACGGTGTGCGCAAGTCGGTGGTAGGCCTAGGACGGCCATTGTGGCAGTTGGAAGATGAGCCGTGAAGTCCATCAGAAATGCCATACTAACCACTGCTTAGATCTTGCGGTCAAAAACTGAATGTTGCCGGATGCCCTCCAAACTCTCAGGATCTGTTAATACACACACCAGGACATGCAAAAAGGTGTGCGCAAGTCGGTGGTAGGCCTAGGACGGCCATTGTGGCAGTTGGAAGATGAGCCGTGAAGTCCATCAGAAATGCCATACTAACCACTGCTTAGATCTTGCGGTCAAAAACTGAATGTTGCCGGATGCCCTACAAACTCTCAGGATCTGTTAATACACACACCAGGACATGCAAAAAGGTGTGCGCAAGTCGGTGTAGGCCTACGAACGCCACTGTGGCAGTTGGAAGATGAGCCGTGAAGTCCATCAGAAATGCCATACTAACCACTGCTTAGATCTTGCGGTCAAAAACTGAATGTTGCCGGATGCCCTTCATACTCTCAGGATCTGTTAATACACACACCAGGACATGCAAAAAGGTGTGCGCAAGTCGGTGGTAGGCCTAGGACGGCCATTGTGGCAGTTGGAAGATGAGCCGTGAAGTCCATCAGAAATGCCATACTAACCACTGCTTAGATCTTGCGGTCAAAAACTGAATGTTGCCGGATGCCCTCCATACTCTCAGGATCTGTTAATACACACACCAGGACATGCAAAAAGGTGTGCGCAAGTCGGTGGTAGGCCTAGGACGGCCATTGTGGCAGTTGGAAGATGAGCCGTGAAGTCCATCAGAAATGCCATACTAACCACTGCTTAGATCTTGCGGTCAAAAACTGAATGTTGCCGGATGCCCTCCAAACTCTCAGGATCTGTTAATACACACACCAGGACATGCAAAAAGGTGTGCGCAAGTCGGTGTAGGCCTACAAACGCCGCTGTGGCAGTTGGAAGATGAGCCGTGAAGTCCATCAGAAATGCCATACTAACCACTGCCTAGATTTTGCGGTAAAAAACTGAATGTTGCCGGATGCCCTCCAAACTGTCAGGATCTGTTAATACACACACCAGGACATGCAAAACGGTGTGCGCAAGTCGGTGGTAGGCCTAGGACGTCCGCTGTGCCAGTTGGAAGATGAGCCGTGAAGTCTATCAGAAATGCCATACTAACCACTGCTTAGATCTTGCGGTCAAAAACTGAATGTTGCCGGATGCCCTCCAAACTCTCAGGATCTGTTAATACACACACCAGGACATGCAAAACGGTGTGCGCAAGTCGGTGGTAGGCCTAGGACGTCCGCTGTGGCAGTTGGAAGATGAGCCGTGAAATCCATCAGAAGTGCTTAGATTTTGCGGTCAAAAACTGAATGTTGCCGGATGCCCTCCAAACTCTCAGGATCTGTTAATACACACACCAGGACATGCAATAAGGTGTGCGCAAGTCGGTGTAGGCCTACGAACGCCACTGTGGCAGTTGGAAGATGAGCCGTGAAATCCATCAGAAATGCCATACTAACCACTGCTTAGATTTTGCGGTCAAAAACTGAATGTTGCCGGATGCCCTCCAAACTCTCAGGATCTGTTAATACACACACCAGGACACGCAAAAAGGTGTGCGCAAGTCGGTGGTAGGCCTAGGACGGCCACTGTGGCAGTTGGAAGATGAGCCGTGAAATCCATCAGAAATGCCATACTAACCACTGCTTAGATTTTGCGGTCAAAAACTGAATGTTGCCGGATGCCCTCCAAACTCTCAGGATCTGTTAATACACACACCAGGACATGCAAAAAGGTGTGCGCAAGTCGGTGTAGGCCTACGAACGCCACTGTGGCAGTTGGAAGATGAGCCGTGAAATCCATCAGAAATGCCATACTAACCACTGCTTAGATTTTGCGGTCAAAAACTGAATGTTGCCGGATGCCCTCCAAACTCTCAGGATCTGTTAATACACACACCAGGACATGCAAAACGGTGTGCGCAAGTCGGTGGTAGGCCTAGGACGTCCGCTGTGGCAGTTGGAAGATGAGCCGTGAAGTCCATCAGAAATGCCATACTAACCACTGCTTAGATCTTGCGGTCAAAAACTGAATGTTGCCGGATGCCCTCCATACTCTCAGGATCTGTTAATACACACACCAGGACATGCAAAAAGGTGTGCGCAAGTCGGTGGTAGGCCTAGGACGGCCATTGTGGCAGTTGGAAGATGAGCCGTGAAGTCCATCAGAAATGCCATACTAACCACTGCTTAGATCTTGCGGTCAAAAACTGAATGTTGCCGGATGCCCTCCAAACTCTCAGGATCTGTTAATACACACACCAGGACATGCAAAAAGGTGTGCGCAAGTCGGTGGTAGGCCTAGGACGGCCATTGTGGCAGTTGGAAGATGAGCCGTGAAGTCCATCAGAAATGCCATACTAACCACTGCTTAGATCTTGCGGTCAAAAACTGAATGTTGACGGATGCCCTCCAAACTCTCAGGATCTGTTAATACACACACCAGGACATGCAAAAAGGTGTGCGCAAGTCGGTGGTAGGCCTAGGACGGCCACTGTGGCAGTTGGAAGATGTGCCGTGAAATCCATCAGAAATGCCATACTAACCACTGCTTAGATTTTGCGGTCAAAAAATCGAATGCTGCCGGATGCCCTCCAAGCTCTCAGGATCTGTTAATACACACACCAGGACATGCAAAACGGTGTGCGCAAGTCGGTGGTAGGCCTAGGACGTCCGCTGTGCCAGTTGGAAGATGAGCCGTGAAATCCATCAGAAATGCCATACTAACCACTGCTTAGATCTTGCGGTCAAAAACTGAATGTTGCCGGATGCCCTCCAAACTGTCAGGATCTGTTAATACACACACCAGGACATGCAAAACGGTGTGCGCAAGTCGGTGGTAGGCCTAGGACGTCCGCTGTGCCAGTTGGAAGATGAGCCGTGAAGTCTATCAGAAATGCCATACTAACCACTGCTTAGATCTTGCGGTCAAAAACTGAATGTTGCCGGATGCCCTCCAAACTCTCAGGATCTGTTAATACACACACCAGGACATGCAAAACGGTGTGCGCAAGTCGGTGGTAGGCCTAGGACGTCCGCTGTGGCAGTTGGAAGATGAGCCGTGAAGTCCATCAGAAATGCCATACTAACCACTGCTTAGATTTTGCGGTCAAAAACTGAATGTTGCCGGATGCCCTCCATACTCTCAGGATCTGTTAATACACACACCAGGACATGCAAAAAGGTGTGCGCAAGTCGGTGGTAGGCCTAGGACGGCCATTGTTGCAGTTGGAAGATGAGCCGTGAAATCCATCAGAAATGCCATACTAACCACTGCTTAGATTTTGCGGTCAAAAACTGAATGTTGCCGGATGCCCTCCAAACTCTCAGGATCTGTTAATACACACACCAGGACATGCAAAAAGGTGTGCGCAAGTCGGTGTAGGCCTACGAACGCCACTGTGGCAGTTGGAAGATGAGCCGTGAAATCCATCAGAAATGCCATACTAACCACTGCTTAGATTTTGCGGTCAAAAACTGAATGTTGCCGGATGCCCTCCATACTCTCAGGATCTGTTAATACACACACCAGGACATGCAAAAAGGTGTGCGCAAGTCGGTGGTAGGCCTAGGACGGCCATTGTGACAGTTGGAAGATGAGCCGTGAAATCCATCAGAAATGCCATACTAACCACTGCTTAGATTTTGCGGTCAAAAACTGAATGTTGCCGGATGCCCTCCAAACTCTCAGGATCTGTTAATACACACACCAGGACATGCAAAACGGTGTGCGCAAGTCGGTGGTAGGCCTAGGACGTCCGCTGTGGCAGTTGGAAGATGAGCCGTGATGTCTATCAGAAGTGCCATACTAACCACTGCTTAGATCTTGCGGTCAAAAACTAAATGTTGCCGGATGCCCTCCAAACTCTCAGGATCTGTTAATACACACACCAGGACATGCAAAAACGGTGTGCGCAAGTCGGTGGTAGGCCTAGGACGTCCGCTGTGGCAGTTGGAAGTTGAGCCGTGAAATCCATCAGAAATGCCATACTAACCACTGCTTAGATTTTGCGGTCAAAAACTGAATGTTGCCGGATGCCCTCCAAACTCTCAGGATCTGTTAATACACACACCAGGACATGCAAAATGGTGTGCGCAAGTCGGTGGTAGGCCTAGGACGTCCGCTGTGGCAGTTGGAAGATGAGCCTTGAAATCCATCAGAAATGCTTAGATTTTGCGGTCAAAAACTGAATGTTGCCGGATGCCCTCCAAACTCTCAGGATCTGTTAATACACACACCAGGACATGCAAAACGGTGTGCGCAAGTCGGTGGTAGGCCTAGGACGTCCGCTGTGGCAGTTGGAAGATGAGCCGTGAAATCCATCAGAAATGCCATACTAACCACTGCTAAGATTTTGCGGTGAAAAACAGAATGTTGCCGGATGCCCTCCAAACTCTCAGGATCTGTTAATACACACACCAGGACATGCAAAACGGCGCGCAAGTCGGTGGTAGGCCTAGGACGTGAGCTGTGGCATTTGGAAGATGAGCCGTGAAATCCATCAGAAATGCCATACTAACCACTGCTTACATTTTGCGGTGAAAAACTGAATGTTGCCGGATGCCCTCCAAACTCTCAGGATCTGTTAATACACACACCAGGACATGCAAAACGGTGTGCGCAAGTCGGTGGTAAGCCTAGGACGGCCACTGTGGCAGTTGGAAGATGAGCCGTGAAGTCCATCAGAAATGCCATACTAACCACTGCTTAGATTTTGCGGTCAAAAACTGAATGTTGCCGGATGCCCTCCAAACTCTCAGGATCTGTTAATACACACACCAGGACATGCAAAACGGTGTGCGCAAGTCGGTGGTAGGCCTAGGACGTCCGCTGTGCCAGTTGGAAGATGAGCCGTGAAGTCCATCAGAAATGCCATACTAACCACTGCTTAGATTTTGCGGTCAAAAACTGAATGTTGCCGGATGCCCTCCAAACTCTCAGGATCTGTTAATACACACACCAGGACACGCACAAAGGTGTGCGCAAGTCGGTGGTAGGCCTAGGACGGCCACTGTGGCAGTTGGAAGATGAGCCGTGAAATCCATCAGAAATGCCATACTAACCACTGCTTAGATTTTGCGGTGAAAAACAGAATGTTGCCGGATGCCCTCCAAGCTCTCAGGATCTGTTAATACACACACCAGGACACGCAAAAAGGTGTGCGCAAGTCGGTGGTAGGCCTAGGACGGCCACTGTGGCAGTTGGAAGATGAGCCGTGAAATCCATCAGAAATGCCATACTAACCACTGCTTAGATTTTGCGGTCAAAAACTGAATGTTGCCGGATGCCCTCCAAACTCTCAGGATCTGTTAATACACACACCAGGACATGCAAAACGGTGTGCGAATGTCGGTGGTATGCCTAGGACGTCCGCTGTGGCAGTTGGAAGATGAGCCTTGAAATCCATCAGAAATGCCATACTAACCACTGCTTAGATTTTGCGGTCAAAAACTGAATGTTGCCGGATGTCCTCCAAACTCTCAGGATCTGTTAATACACACACCAGGACACGCACAAAGGTGTGCGCAAGTCGGTGGTAGGCCTAGGACGGCCACTGTGGCAGTTGGAAGATGAGCCGTGAAATCCATCAGAAATGCCATACTAACCACTGCTTAGATTTTGCGGTCAAAAACTGAATGTTGCCGGATGCCCTCCAAACTCTCAGGATCTGTTAATACACACACCAGGACATGCAAAACGGTGTGCGAATGTCGGTGGTATGCCTAGGACGTCCGCTGTGGCAGTTGGAAGATGAGCCGTGAAGTCCATCAGAAATGCCATACTAACCACTGCTTAGATTTTGCGGTCAAAAACTGAATGTTGCCGGATGCCCTCCAAACTCTCAGGATCTGTTAATACACACACCAGGACATGCAAAACGGTGTGCGAATGTCGGTGGTATGCCTAGGACGTCCGCTGTGGCAGTTGGAAGATGAGCCTTGAAATCCATCAGAAATGCCATACTAACCACTGCTTAGATTTTGCGGTCAAAAACTGAAAGTTGCCGGATGCCCTCCAAACTCTCAGGATCTGTTAATTCACACACCAGGCCTAGGACGTCCGCTGTGGCAGTTGGAAGATAAGTATATACATACTAACCACTGCTTAGATTTTGCGGTCAAAAACTGAATGTTGCCGGATGCCCTCCAAACTCTCAGGATCTGTTAATACACACACCAGGACACGCACAAAGGTGTGCGCAAGTCGGTGGTAGGCCTAGGACGTCCGCTGTGGCAGTTGGAAGATGAGCCTTGAAATCCATCAGAAATGCCATACTAACCACTGCTTAGATTTTGCGGTCAAAAACTGAATGTTGCCGGATGCCCTCCAAACTCTCAGGATCTGTTAATACACACACCAGGACATGCAAAACGGTGTGCGCAAGTCGGTGGTAGGCCTAGGACGTCCGCTGTGGCAGTTGGAAGATGAACCGTGAAATCCATCAGAAATGCCATACTAACCACTGCTTAGATTTTGCGGTCAAAAACTGAATGTTGCCGGATGCCCTCCAAACTCTCAGGATCTGTTAATACACACACCAGGACATGCAAAACGGTGTGCGCAAGTCGGTGGTAGGCCTAGGACGTCCGCTGTGGCAGTTGGAAGATGAGCCTTGAAATCCATCAGAAATGCCATACTAACCACTGCTTAGATTTTGCGGTCAAGAAGTGAATGCTGCCGGATGCCCTCCAAACTGTCAGGATCTGTTTATACACATACCAGGACATGCAAAACGGTGTGCGCAAGTCGGTGGTAGGCCTAGGACGTCCGCTATGGCAGTTGGAAGATGAGCCGTGAAATCCATCAGAAATGCCATACTAACCACTGCTTAGATTTTGCGGTCAAAAACTGAATGTTGCCGGATGCCCTCCAAACTCTCAGGATCTGTTAATACACAAACCAGGACATGCAAAACGGTGTGCGCAAGTCGGTGGTAGGCCTAGGACGTCCGCTGTGGCAGTTGGAAGATGAGCCGTGAAATCCATCAGAAATGCCATACTAACCACTGCTTAGATTTTGCGGTCAAAAACTGAATGTTGCCGGATGCCCTCCATACTCTCAGGATCTGTTAATACACACACCAGGACATGCAAAAAGGTGTGCGCAAGCCGGTGGTAGGCCTACGACGGCCACTGTGGCAGTTGGAAGATGAGCCGTGAAATCCATCAGAAATGCCATACTAACCACTGCTTAGATTTTGCGGTCAAAAACTGAATGTTGCCGGATGCCCTCCAAACCCTCAGGATCTGTTAATACCCACACCAGGACATGCAAAAAGGTGTGCGCAAGCCGGTGGTAGGCCTACGACGGCCACTGTGGCAGTTGGAAGATGAGCCGTGAAATCCATCAGAGTGCCATACTAACCACTGCTTAGATTTTGCGGTCAAAAACTGAATGTTGCCGGATGCCCTCCATACCCTCAGGATCTGTTAATACACACACCAGGACATGCAAAACGGTGTGCGCAAGTCGGTGGTAGGCCTAGGACGTCCGCTGTGGCAGTTGGAAGATGAGCCGTGAAATCCATCAGAAATGCCATACTAACCACTGCTTAGATTTTGCGGTCAAAAACTGAAAGTTGCCGGATGCCCTCCAAACTCTCAGGATCTGTTAATTCACACACCAGGACATGCAAAACGGTGTGCGCAAGTCGGTGGTAGGCCTAGGACGTCCGCTGTGGCAGTTGGAAAGTGAGCCGTGAAATCCATCAGAAATGCCATACTAACCACTGCTTAGATTTTGCGGTCAAAAACTGAATGTTGCCGGATGCCCTCCATACTCTCAGGATCTGTTAATACACACACCAGGACATGCAAAACGGTGTGCGCAAGTCGGTGGTAGGCCTAGGACGTCCGCTGTGGCAGTTGGAAAGTGAGCCGTGAAATCCATCAGAAATGCCATACTAACCACTGCTTAGATTTTGCGGTCAAAAACTGAAAGTTGCCGGATGCCCTCCAAACTCTCAGGATCTGTTAATTCACACACCAGGACATGCAAAACGGTGTGCGCAAGTCGGTGGTAGGCCTAGGACGTCCGCTGTGGCAGTTGGAAGATGAGCCGTGAAATCCATCAGAAATGCCATACTAACCACTGCTTAGATTTTGCGGTCAAAAACTGAAAGTTGCCGGATGCCCTCCAAACTCTCAGGATCTGTTAATTCACACACCAGGACATGCAAAACGGTGTGCGCAAGTCGGTGGTAGGCCTAGGACGTCCGCTGTGGCAGTTGGAAGATGAGCCGTGAAATCCATCAGAAATGCCATACTAACCACTGCTTAGATTTTGCGGTCAAGAAGTGAATGCTGCCGGATGCCCTCCAAACTGTCAGGATCTGTTTATACACATACCAGGACATGCAAAACGGTGTGCGCAAGTCGGTGGTAGGCCTAGGACGTCCGCTATGGCAGTTGGAAGATGAGCCGTGAAATCCATCAGAAATGCCATACTAACCACTGCTTAGATTTTGCGGTCAAAAACTGAAAGTTGCCGGATGCCCTCCAAACTCTCAGGATCTGTTAATTCACACACCAGGACATGCAAAACGGTGTGCGCAAGTCGGTGGTAGGCCTAGGACGTCCGCTGTGGCACTTGGAAGATGAGCCGTGAAATCCATCAGAAATGCCATACTAACCACTGCTTAGATTTTGCGGTCAAAAACTGAAAGTTTCCGGATGCCCTCCAAACTCTCAGGATCTGTTAATTCACACACCAGGACATGCAAAACGGTGTGCGCAAGTCGGTGGTAGGCCTAGGACGTCCGCTGTGGCAGTTGGAAGATGAGCCGTGAAATCCATCAGAAATGCCATACTAACCACTGCTTAGATTTTGCGGTCAAAAACTGAAAGTTGCCGGATGCCCTCCAAACTCTCAGGATCTGTTAATTCACACACCAGGACATGCAAAACGGTGTGCGCAAGTCGGTGGTAGGCCTAGGACGTCCGCTGTGGCAGTTGGAAGATGAGCCTTGAAATCCATCAGAAATGCCATACTAACAACTGCTTAGATTTTGCGCTCAAAAACTGAATGTTGCCGGATGCCCTCCAAACTCTCAGGATCTGTTAATTCACACACCAGGACATGCAAAACGGTGTGCGCAAGTCGGTGGTAGGCCTAGGACGTCCGCTGTGGCAGTTGGAAAATGAGCCGTGAAATCCATCAGAAATGCCATACTAACCACTGCTTAGATTTTGCGGTCAAAAACTGAATGTTGCCGGATGCCCTCCATACTCTCAGGATCTGTTAATACACACACCAGGACATGCAAAACGGTGTGCGCAAGTCGGTGGTAGGCCTAGGACGTCCGCTGTGGCAGTTGGAAGAAGAGCCGTGAAATCCATCAGAAATGCCATACTAACCACTGCTTAGATTTTGCGGTCAAAAACTGAAAGTTGCCGGATGCCCTCCAAACTCTCAGGATCTGTTAATACACACACCACGACACGCACAAAGGTGTGCGCAAGTCGGTGGTAGGCCTAGGACGTACGCTGTGGCAGTTGGAAGATGAGCCGTGAAATCCATCAGAAATGCCATACAAACCACTGCTTAGATTTTGCGGTCAAAAACTGAATGTTGCCGGATGCCCTCCAAACTCTCAGGATCTGTTAATAGACACACCAGGACATGCAAAACGGTGTGCGCAAGTCGGTGGAAGGCCTAGGACGTACGCTGTGGCAGTTGGAAGATGAGCCGTGAAATCCATCAGAAATGCCATACAAACCACTGCTTAGATTTTGCGGTCAAAAACTGAAAGTTGCCGGATGCCCTCCAAACTCTCAGGATCTGTTAATTCACACACCAGGACATGCAAAACGGTGTGCGCAAGTCGGTGGAAGGCCTAGGACGTCCGCTGTGGCAGTTGGAAGATGAGCTGTGAAATCCATCAGAAATGCCATACTAACCACTGCTTAGATTTTGCGGTCAAGAAGTGAATGCTGCCGGATGCCCTCCAAACTGTCAGGATCTGTTTATACACATACCAGGACATGCAAAACGGTGTGCGCAAGTCGGTGGTAGGCCTAGGACGTCCGCTATGGCACTTGGAAGATGAGCCGTGAAATCCATCAGAAATGCCATACTAACCACTGCTTAGATTTTGCGGTCAAAAACTGAAAGTTGCCGGATGCCCTCCAAACTCTCAGGATCTGTTAATTCACACACCAGGACATGCAAAACGGTGTGCGCAAGTCGGTGGTAGGCCTAGGACGTCCGCTGTGGCAGTTGGAAGATGAGCCGTGAAATCCATCAGAAATGCCATACTAACCACTGCTTAGATTTTGCGGTCAAGAAGTGAATGTTGCCGGATGCCCTCCAAACCCTCAGGATCTGTTAATACCCACAAGAGGACATGCAAAAAGGTGTGCGCAAGCCGGTGGTAGGCCTACGACGGCCACTGTGGCAGTTGGAAGATGAGCCGTGAAATCCATCAGAAATGCCATACTAACCACTGCTTAGATTTTGCGGTCAAAAACTGAAAGTTGCCGGATGCCCTCCATACTCTCAGGATCAGTTAATACACACACCAGGACATGCCAAACGGTGTGCGCAAGTCGGTGGTAGGCCTAGGACGTCCGCTGTGGCAGTTGGAAGATGAGCCGTGAAATCCATCAGAAATGCCATACTGCTTAGATTTTGCGGTCAAAAACTGAAAGTTGCCGGATGCCCTCCATACTCTCAGGATCTGTTAATACACACACCAGGACATGCAAAAAGGTGTGCGCAAGCCGGTGGTAGGCCTACGACGGCCACTGTGGCAGTTGGAAGATGAGCCGTGAAATCCATCAGAAATGCCATACTAACCTCTGCTTAGATTTTGCGGTCAAAACCTGAATGTTGCCGGATGTCCTCCAAACCCTCAGGATCTGTTAATACCCACACCAGGACATGCAAAAAGGTGTGCGCAAGCCGGTGGTAGGCCTACGACGGCCACTGTGGCAGTTGGAAGATGAGCCGTGAAATCCATCAGAAATGCCATACTAACCACTGCTTAGATTTTGCGGTCAAAAACTGAATGTTGCCGGATGCCCTCCAAACCCTCAGGATCTGTTAATACCCACACCAGGACATGCAAAAAGGTGTACGCAAGCCGGTGGTAGGCCTACGACGGCCACTGTGGCAGTTGGAAGATGAGCCGTGAAATCCATCAGAGTGCCATACTAACCACTGCTTAGATTTTGCGGTCAAAAACTGAATGTTGCCGGATGCCCTCCATACCCTCAGGATCTGTTAATACACACACCAGGACATGCAAAACGGTGTGCGCAAGTCGGTGGTAGGCCTAGGACGTCCGCTGTGGCAGTTGGAAGATGAGCCGTGAAATCCATCAGAAATGCCATACTAACCACTGCTTAGATTTTGCGGTCAAGAAGTGAATGCTGCCGGATGCCCTCCAAACTGTCAGGATCTGTTTATACACATACCAGGACATGCAAAACGGTGTGCGCAAGTCGGTGGTAGGCCTAGGACGTCCGCTGTGGCAGTTGGAAAGTGAGCCGTGAAATCCATCAGAAATGCCATACTAACCACTGCTTAGATTTTGCGGTCAAAAACTGAATGTTGCCGGATGCCCTCCATACTCTCAGGATCTGTTAATACACACACCAGGACATGCAAAACGGTGTGCGCAAGTCGGTGGTAGGCCTAGGACGTCCGCTGTGGCAGTTGGAAAGTGAGCCGTGAAATCCATCAGAAATGCCATACTAACCACTGCTTAGATTTTGCGGTCAAAAACTGAAAGTTGCCGGATGCCCTCCAAACTCTCAGGATCTGTTAATTCACACACCAGGACATGCAAAACGGTGTGCGCAAGTCGGTGGTAGGCCTAGGACGTCCGCTGTGGCAGTTGGAAGATGAGCCGTGAAATCCATCAGAAATGCCATACTAACCACTGCTTAGATTTTGCGGTCAAGAAGTGAATGCTGCCGGATGCCCTCCAAACTGTCAGGATCTGTTTATACACATACCAGGACATGCAAAACGGTGTGCGCAAGTCGGTGGTAGGCCTAGGACGTCCGCTATGGCAGTTGGAAGATGAGCCGTGAAATCCATCAGAAATGCCATACTAACCACTGCTTAGATTTTGCGGTCAAAAACTGAAAGTTGCCGGATGCCCTCCAAACTCTCAGGATCTGTTAATTCACACACCAGGACATGCAAAACGGTGTGCGCAAGTCGGTGGTAGGCCTAGGACGTCCGCTGTGGCAGTTGGAAGATGAGCCGTGAAATCCATCAGAAATGCCATACTAACCACTGCTTAGATTTTGCGGTCAAAAACTGAAAGTTTCCGGATGCCCTCCAAACTCTCAGGATCTGTTAATTCACACACCAGGACATGCAAAACGGTGTGCGCAAGTCGGTGGTAGGCCTAGGACGTCCGCTGTGGCAGTTGGAAGATGAGCCGTGAAATCCATCAGAAATGCCATACTAACCACTGCTTAGATTTTGCGGTCAAAAACTGAAAGTTGCCGGATGCCCTCCAAACTCTCAGGATCTGTTAATTCACACACCAGGACATGCAAAACGGTGTGCGCAAGTCGGTGGCAGGCCTAGGACGTCCGCTGTGGCAGTTGGAAGATGAGCCTTGAAATCCATCAGAAATGCCATACTAACAACTGCTTAGATTTTGCGCTCAAAAACTGAATGTTGCCGGATGCCCTCCAAACTCTCAGGATCTGTTAATTCACACACCAGGACATGCAAAACGGTGTGCGCAAGTCGGTGGTAGGCCTAGGACGTCCGCTGTGGCAGTTGGAAAATGAGCCGTGAAATCCATCAGAAATGCCATACTAACCACTGCTTAGATTTTGCGGTCAAAAACTGAATGTTGCCGGATGCCCTCCATACTCTCAGGATCTGTTAATACACACACCAGGACATGCAAAACGGTGTGCGCAAGTCGGTGGTAGGCCTAGGACGTCCGCTGTGGCAGTTGGAAGAAGAGCCGTGAAATCCATCAGAAATGCCATACTAACCACTGCTTAGATTTTGCGGTCAAAAACTGAAAGTTGCCGGATGCCCTCCAAACTCTCAGGATCTGTTAATTCACACACCAGGACATGCAAAACGGTGTGCGCAAGTCGGTGGAAGGCCTAGGACGTCCGCTGTGGCAGTTGGAAGATGAGCTGTGAAATCCATCAGAAATGCCATACTAACCACTGCTTAGATTTTGCGGTCAAGAAGTGAATGCTGCCGGATGCCCTCCAAACTGTCAGGATCTGTTTATACACATACCAGGACATGCAAAACGGTGTGCGCAAGTCGGTGGTAGGCCTAGGACGTCCGCTATGGCACTTGGAAGATGAGCCGTGAAATCCATCAGAAATGCCATACTAACCACTGCTTAGATTTTGCGGTCAAAAACTGAAAGTTGCCGGATGCCCTCCAAACTCTCAGGATCTGTTAATTCACACACCAGGACATGCAAAACGGTGTGCGCAAGTCGGTGGTAGGCCTAGGACGTCCGCTGTGGCAGTTGGAAGATGAGCCGTGAAATCCATCAGAAATGCCATACTAACCACTGCTTAGATTTTGCGGTCAAGAAGTGAATGTTGCCGGATGCCCTCCAAACCCTCAGGATCTGTTAATACCCACAACAGGACATGCAAAAAGGTGTGCGCAAGCCGGTGGTAGGCCTACGACGGCCACTGTGGCAGTTGGAAGATGAGCCGTGAAATCCATCAGAAATGCCATACTAACCACTGCTTAGATTTTGCGGTCAAGAAGTGAATGCTGCCGGATGCCCTCCAAACTGTCAGGATCTGTTAATACACACACCAGGACATGCAAAACGGTGTGCGCAAGTCGGTGGTAGGCCTAGGACGGCCACTGTGGCAGTTGGAAGATGAGCCGTGAAATCCATCAGAAATGCCATACTAACCACTGCTTAGATTTTGCGGTCAAGAAGTGAATGCTGCCGGATGCCCTCCAAACTGTCAGGATCTGTTAATACACACACCAGGACATGCAAAACGGTGTGCGCAAGTCGGTGGTAGGCCTAGGACGTCCGCTGTGGCAATTGGAAGATGAGCCGTGAAATCCATCAGAAATGCCATACTAACCACTGCTTAGATTTTGCGGTCAAAAACTGAATGTTGCCGGATGCCCTCCAAACCCTCAGGATCTGTTAATACCCACACCAGGACATGCAAAAAGGTGTGCGCAAGCCGGTGGTAGGCCTACGACGGCCACTGTGGCAGTTGGAAGATGAGCCGTGAAATCCATCAGAAATGCCATACTAACCACTGCTTAGATTTTGCGGTCAAAAACTGAATGTTGCCGGATGCCCTCCATACTCTCAGGATCTGTTGATACACACACCAGGACATGCAAAACGGTGTGCGCAAGTCGGTGGTAGGCCTAGGACGTCCGCTGTGGCAGTTGGAAGATGAGCCGTGAAATCCATCAGAAATGCCATACTGCTTAGATTTTGCGGTCAAAAACTGAATGTTGCCGGATGCCCTCCAAACCCTCAGGATCTGTTAATACCCACACCAGGACATGCAAAAAGGTGTGCGCAAGCCGGTGGTAGGCCAACGACGGCCACTGTGGCAGTTGGAAGATGAGCCGTGAAATCCATCAGAAATGCCATACTAACCACTTCTTAGATTTTGCGGTCAAAAACTGAATGTTGCCGGATGCCCTCCATACTCTCAGGATCTGTTAATACACACACCAGGACATGCAAAACGGTGTGCGCAAGTCGGTGGTAGGCCTAGGACGTCCGCTGTGGCACTTGGAAGATGAGCCTTGAAATCCATCAGAAATGCCATACTAACAACTGCTTAGATTTTGCGCTCAAAAACTGAATATTGCCGGATGCCCTCCAAACTCTCAGGATCTGTTAATACACACACCGGGACATGCAAAACGGTGTGCGCAAGTCGGTGGTAGGCCTAGGACGTCCGCTGTGGCACTTGGAAGATGAGCCGTGAAATCCATCAGAAATGCCATACTAACCACTGCTTAGATTTTGCTGTCAAAAACTGAAAGTTGCCGGATGCCCTACAAACTCTCAGGATCTGTTAATTCACACACCAGGACACGCACAAAGGCGTGCGCAAGTCGGTGGTAGGCCTAGGACGGCCACTGTGGCAGTTGGAAGATGAGCCGTGAAATCCATCAGAAATGCCATACTAACCACTGCTTAGATTTTGCGGTCAAAAACTAAATGTTGCCGGATGCCCTCCAAACTGTCAGGATCTGTTAATACACACACCAGGACACGCACAAAGGTGTGCGCAAGTCGGTGGTAGGCCTAGGACGGCCACTGTGGCAGTTGGAAGATGAGCCGTGAAATCCATCAGAAATGCCATACAACCACTGCTTAGATTTTGCGGTCAAAAACTGAAAGTTGCCGGATGCCCTACAAACTCTCGGGATCTGTTAATTCACACACCAGGACATGCAAAACGGTGTGCGCAAGTCGGTGGTAGGCCTAGGACGGCTACTGTGGCAGTTGGAAGATGAGCCGTGAAATCCATCAGAAATGCCATACTAACCACTGCTTAGATTTTGCGGTCAAAAACTGAATGTTGCCGGATGCCCTCCATACTCTCAGGATCTGTTAATACACACACCAGGACATGCAAAACGGTGTGCGCAAGTCGGTGGTAGGCCTAGGACGTCCGCTGTGGCAGTTGGAAGATGAGCCGTGAAATCCATCAGAAATGCCATACTAACCGCTGCTTAGATTTTGCGGTCAAAAACTGAAAGTTGCCGGATGCCCTACAAACTCTCAGGATCTGTTAATTCACACACCAGGACATGCAAAACGGTGTGCGCAAGTCGGTGGTAGGCCTAGGACGGCTACTGTGGCAGTTGGAAGATGAGCCGTGAAATCCATCAGAAATGCCATACTAACCGCTGCTTAGATTTTGCGGTCAAAAACTGAATGTTGCCGGATGCCCTCCAAACTGTCAGGATCTGTTTATACACATACCAGGACATGCAAAACGGTGTGCGCAAGTCGGTGGTAGGCCTAGGACGTCCGCTGTGGCAGTTGGAAGATGAGCCGTGAAATCCATCACAAATGCCATACTAACCACTGCTTAGATTTTGCGGTCAAAAACTGAATGTTGCCGGATGCCCTCCAAACTCTCAGGATCTGTTAATGCACACACCAGGACACGCACAAAGGTGTGCGCAAGTCGGTGGTAGGCCTAGGACGGCCACTGTGGCAGTTGGAAGATGAGCCGTGAAATCCATCAGAAATGCCATACTAACCGCTGCTTAGATTTTGCGGTCAAAAACTGAAAGTTGCCGGATGCCCTACAAACTCTCAGGATCTGTTAATTCACACACCAGGACATGCAAAACGGTGTGCGCAAGTCGGTGGTAGGCCTAGGACGGCTACTGTGGCAGTTGGAAGATGAGCCGTGAAATCCATCAGAAATGCCATACTAACCGCTGCTTAGATTTTGCGGTCAAAAACTGAAAGTTGCCGGATGCCCTACAAACTCTCAGGATCTGTTAATACCCACACCAGGACATGCAAAAAGGTGTGCGCAAGCCGGTGGTAGGCCTACGACGGCCACTGTGGCAGTTGGAAGATGAGCCGTGAAATCCATCAGAAATGCCATACTAACCACTGCTTAGATTTTGCGGTCAAAAACTGAATGTTGCCGGATGCCCTCCATACTCTCAGGATCTGTTGATACACACACCAGGACATGCAAAACGGTGTGCGCAAGTCGGTGGTAGGCCTAGGACGTCCGCTGTGGCAGTTGGAAGATGAGCCGTGAAATCCATCAGAAATGCCATACTAACCACTGCTTAGATTTTGCGGTCAAAAACTGAATGTTGCCGGATGCCCTCCAAACTCTCAAGATCTGTTAATTCACACACCAGGACATGCAAAACGGTGTGCGCAAGTCGGTGGTAGGCCTAGGACGTCCGCTGTGGCAGTTGGAAGATGAGCCGTGAAATCCATCAGAAATGCCATACTAACCACTGCTTAGATTTTGCGGTCAAAAACTGAATGTTGCCGGATGCCCTCCAAACTGTCAGGATCTGTTAATACACACACCAGGACACGCACAAAGGTGTGCGCAAGTCGGTGGTAGGCCTAGGACGGCCACTGTGGCAGTTGGAAGATGAGCCGTGAAATCCATCAGAAATGCCATACAACCACTGCTTAGATTTTGCGGTCAAAAACTGAATGCTGCCGGATGCCCTCCAAGCTCTCAGGATCTGTTAATACACACACCAGGACACGCACAAAGGTGTGCGCAAGTCGGTGGTAGGCCTAGGACGTCCGCGGTGGCAGTTGGAAGATGAGCCGTGAAATCCATCAGAAATGCCATACTAACCACTGCTTAGATTTTGCGGTCAAAAACTGAATGTTGCCGGATGCCCTCCAAACTCTCAAGATCTGTTAATTCACACACCAGGACATGCAAAACGGTGTGCGCAAGTCGGTGGTAGGCCTAGGACGTCCGCTGTGGCAGTTAAAAGATGAGCCGTGAAATCCATCAGAAATGCCATACTAACCACTGCTTAGATTTTGCGGTCAAAAACTGAATGTTGCCGGATGCCCTCCAAACTCTCAGGATCTGTTAATACACACACCAGGACACGCACAAAGGTGTGCGCAAGTCGGTGGTAGGCGTAGGACGGCCACTGTGGCAGTTGGAAGGTGAGCCGTGAAGTCCATCAGAAATGCCATACTAACCACTGCTTAGATTTTGCGGTCAAAAACTGAATGTTGCCGGATGCCCTCCAAACTCTCAGGATCTGTTAATTCACACACCAGGACATGCAAAACGATGTGCGCAAGTCGGTGGTAGGCTTAGAACGGCTACTGTGGCAGTTGGAAGATGAGCCGTGAAATCCATCAGAAATGCCATTCTAACCACTGCTTAGATTTTGCGGTCAAAAACTGAATGTTGCCGGATGCCCTCCAAACTCTCAAGATCTGTTAATTCACACACCAGGACATGCAAAACGGTGTGCGCAAGTCGGTGGTAGGCCTAGGACGTCCGCTGTGGCAGTTAAAAGATGAGCCGTGAAATCCATCAGAAATGCCATACTAACCACTGCTTAGATTTTGCGGTCAAAAACTGAATGTTGCCGGATGCCCTCCAAACTCTCAGGATCTGTTAATACACACACCAGGACACGCACAAAGGTGTGCGCAAGTCGGTGGTAGGCGTAGGACGGCCACTGTGGCAGTTGGAAGGTGAGCCGTGAAGTCCATCAGAAATGCCATACTAACCACTGCTTAGATTTTGCGGTCAAAAACTGAATGTTGCCGGATGCCCTCCAAACTCTCAGGATCTGTTAATACACACACCAGGACATGCAAAACGGTGTGCGCAAGTCGGTGGTAGGCCTAGGACGTCCGCTGTGGCAGTTGGAAGATGAGCCGTGAAGTCCATCAGAAATGCCATACTAACCACTGCTTAGATTTTGCGGTCAAAAACTGAATGTTGCCGGATGCCCTCCAAACTCTCAGGATCTGTTAATACACACACCAGGACATGCAAAACGGTGTGCGCAAGTCGGTGGTAGGCCTAGGACGTCCGCTGTGGCAGTTAAAAGATGAGCCGTGAAATCCATCAGAAATGCCATACTAACCACTGCTTAGATTTTGCGGTCAAAAACTGAATGTTGCCGGATGCCCTCCAAACTCTCAGGATCTGTTAATACACACACCAGGACATGCAAAACGGTGTGCGCAAGTCGGTGGTAGGCCTAGGACGGAAACTGTGGCAGTTGGAAGATGAGCCGTGAAATCCATCAGAAATGCCATACTAACCACTGCTTAGATTTTGCGGTCAAAAACTGAATGTTGCCGGATGCCCTCCAAACTCTCAGGATCTGTTAATACACACACCAGGACATGCAAAACGGTGTGCGCAAGTCGGTGGTAGGCCTAGGACGTCCGCTGTGGCAGTTGGAAGATGAGCCGTGAAGTCCATCAGAAATGCCATACTAACCACTGCTTAGATTTTGCGGTCAAAAACTGAATGTTGCCGGATGCCCTCCAAACTCTCAGGATCTGTTAATACACACACCAGGACATGCAAAACGGTGTGCGCAAGTCGGTGGTAGGCCTAGGACGTCCGCTGTGGCAGTTGGAAGATGAGCCGTGAAGTCCATCAGAAATGCCATACTAACCACTGCTTAGATTTTGCGGTCAAAAACTGAATGTTGCCGGATGCCCTCCAAACTCTCAGGATCTGTTAATACACACACCAGGACATGCACAAAGGTGTGCGCAAGTCGGTGGTAGGCCTAGGACGGAAACTGTGGCAGTTGGAAGGTGAGCCGTGAAATCCATCAGAAATGCCATACTAACCACTGCTTAGATTTTGCGGTCAAAAACTGAATGTTGCCGGATGCCCTCCAAACTCTCAGGATCTGTTAATACACACACCAGGACATGCAAAACGGTGTGCGCAAGTCGGTGGTAGGCCTAGGACGGAAACTGTGGCAGTTGGAAGATGAGCCGTGAAATCCATCAGAAATGCCATACTAACCACTGCTTAGATTTTGCGGTCAAAAACTGAATGTTGCCGGATGCCCTCCAAGCTCTCAGGATCTGTTAATACACACACCAGGACATGCAAAACGGTGTGCGCAAGTCGGTGGTAGGCCTAGGACGTCCGCTGTGGCAGTTGGAAGATGAGCCGTGAAATCCATCAGAAATGCCATACTAACCACTGCTTAGATTTTGCGGTCAAAAACTGAATGTTGCCGGATGCCCTCCAAACCCTCAGGATCTGTTAATACCCACACCAGGACATGCAAAAAGGTGTGCGCAAGCCGGTGGTAGGCCTACGACGGCCACTGTGGCAGTTGGAAGATGAGCCGTGAAGTCCATCAGAAATGCCATACTAACCACTGCTTAGATTTTGCGGTCAAAAACTGAATGTTGCCGGATGCCCTCCAAACTCTCAGGATCTGTTAATACACACACCAGGACATGCAAAACGGTGTGCGCAAGTCGGTGGTAGGCCTAGGACGGAAACTGTGGCAGTTGGAAGGTGAGCCGTGAAATCCATCAGAAATGCCATACTAACCACTGCTTAGATTTTGCGGTCAAAAACTGAATGTTGCCGGATGCCCTCCAAGCTCTCAGGATCTGTTAATACACACACCAGGACATGCAAAACGGTGTGCGCAAGTCGGTGGTAGGCCTAGGACGTCCGCTGTGGCAGTTGGAAGATGAGCCGTGAAATCCATCAGAAATGCCGTACTAACCACTGCTTAGATTTTGCGGTCAAAAACTGAATGTTGCCGGATGCACTCCAAACTCTCAGGATCTGTTAATACACACACCAAGACATGCAAAAAGGTGTGCGCAAGTCGGTGGTAGGCCTAGGACGGCCACTGTGGCAGTTGGAAGATGAGCCGTGAAATCCATCAGAAATGCCATACTAACCTCTGCTTAGATTTTGCGGTCAAAAACTGAATGTTGCCGCATGCCCTCCAAACTCTCAGGATCTGTTGATACATACACCAGGACATGCAAAACGGTGTGCGCAAGTCGGTGGCAGGCCTAGGACGGCCACTGTGGCAGTTGGAAGATGAGCCGTGAAATCCATCAGAAATGCCATACTAACCGCTGCTTAGATTTTGCGGTCAAAAACTGAATGTTGCCGGATGCCCTCCAAACCCTCAGGATCTGTTAATACACACACCAGGACATGCAAAAAGGTGTGCGCAAGTCGGTGGTAGGCCTAGGACGGCCACTGTGGCAGTTGGAAGATGAGCCGTGAAATCCATCAGAAATGCCATACTAACCTCTGCTTAGATTTTGCGGTCAAAAACTGAATGTTGCCGCATGCCCTCCAAACTCTCAGGATCTGTTGATACATACACCAGGACATGCAAAACGGTGTGCGCAAGTCGGTGGTAGGCCTAGGACGTCCGCTGTGGCAGTTGGAAGATGAGCCGTGAAATCCATCAGAAATGCCGTACTAACCACTGCTTAGATTTTGCAGTCAAAAACTGAATGTTGCCGCATGCCCTCCAAACTCTCAGGATCTGTTAATACATACACCAGGACATGCAAAACGGTATGCGCAAGTCGGTGGTAGGCCTAGGACGGCCACTGTGGCAGTTGGAAGATGAGCCGTGAAATCCATCAGAAATGCCATACTAACCACTGCTTAGATTTTGCGGTCAAAAACTGAATGTTGCCGCATGCCCTCCAAACTCTCAGGATCTGTTAATACACACACCAGGACATGCAAAAAGGTGTGCGCAAGTCGGTGGTAGGCCTAGGACGGCCACTGTGGCAGTTGGAAGATGAGCCGTGAAATCCATCAGAAATGCCATACTAACCACTGCTTAGATTTTGCGGTCAAAAACTGAATGTTGCCGCATGCCCTCCAAACTCTCAGGATCTGTTGATACATACACCAGGACATGCAAAACGGTGTGCGCAAGTCGGTGGTAGGCCTAGGACGGCCACTGTGGCAGTTGGAAGATGAGCCGTGAAATCCATCAGAAATGCCATACTAACCACTGCTTAGATTTTGCGGTCAAAAGCTGAATGTTGCCGGATGCCCTCCAAACTCTCAGGATCTGTTAATACACACACCAGGACATGCAAAACGGTGTGCGCAAGTCGGTGGTAGGCCTAGGACGGCCACTGTGGCAGTTGGAAGATGAGCAGTGAAATCCATCAGAAATGCCATACTAACCTCTGCTTAGATTTTGCGATCAAAAACTGAATGTTGCCGCATGCCCTCCAAACTCTCAGGATCTGTTAATACATACACCAGGACATGCAAAACGGTGTGCGCAAGTCGGTGGTAGGCCTAGGACGGCCACTGTGGCAGTTGGAAGATGAGCCGTGAAATCCATCAGAAATGCCATACTAACCACTGCTTAGATTTTGCGGTCAAAAGCTGAATGTTGCCGGATGCCCTCCAAACTCTCAGGATCTGTTAATACACACACCAGGACATGCAAAATGGCGTGCGCAAGTCGGTGGTAGGCCTAGGACGGCCACTGTGGCAGTTGGAAGATGAGCCGTGAAATCCATCAGAAATGCCATACTAACCACTGCTTAGATTTTGCGGTCAAAAACTGAATGTTGCCGGATGCACTCCAAACTCTCAGGATCTGTTAATACACACACCAAGACATGCAAAAAGGTGTGAGCAAGTCGGTGGTAGGCCTAGGACGGCCACTGTGGCAGTTGGAAGATGAGCCGTGAAATCCATCAGAAATGCCATACTAACCACTGCTTAGATTTTGCGGTCAAAAACTGAATGTTGCCGCATGCCCTCCAAACTCTCAGGATCTGTTAATACATACACCAGGACATGCAAAAAGGTGTGCGCAAGTCGGTGGTAGGCCTAGGACGTCCGCTGTGGCAGTTGGAAGATGAGCCGTGAAATCCATCAGAAATACCATACTAACCGCTGCTTAGATTTTGCGGTCAAAAACTGAATGCTGTCGTATGCCCTCCAAGCTCTCAGGATCTGTTAATACATACACCAGGACATGCAAAAAGGTGTGCGCAAGTCGGTGGTAGGCCTAGGACGGCCACTGTGGCAGTTGGCAGATGAGCCGTGAAATCCATCAGAAATGCCATACTAACCACTGCTTAGATTTTGCGGTCAAAAACTGAATGTTGCCGGATGCCCTCCAAACTCTCAGGATCTGTTAATACACACACCAGGACATGCAAAACGGTGCGCGCAGGTCGGTGGTAGGCCTACGACGGCCACTGTGGCAGTTGGAAGATGAGCCGTGAAATCCATCAGAAATGCCATACTAACCACTGCTTAGATTTTGCGGTCAAAAACTGAATGTTGCCGGATGCCCTCCAAACTCTCAGGATCTGTTAATACACACACCAGGACATGCAAAACGGTGTGCGCAAGTCGGTGGTAGGCCTAGCACGTCCGCTGTGGCAGTTGGAAGATGAGCCGTGAAATCCATCAGAAATGCCATACTAACCACTGCTTAGATTTTGCGGTCAAAAAGTGAATGCTGCCGGATGCCCTCCAAACTCTCAGGATCTGTTAATACACACACCAGGACATGCAAAACGGTGTGCGCAAGTCGGTGGTAGGCCTAGGACGTCCGCTGTGGCAGTTGGAAGATGAGCCGTGAGATCCATCAGAAATGCCATGCTAACCACTGCTTAGATTTTGCGGTCAAAAACTGAATGTTGCCGGATGCCCTCCAAACTCTCAGGATCTGTCAATACGCACACCAGGACATGCAAAACGGTGTGCGCAAGTCGGTGGTAGGCCTAGGACGTCCGCTGTGGCAGTTGGAAGATGAGCCGTGAAATCCATCAGAAATGCCATACTAACTGCTTAGATTTTGCGGTCAAAAACTGAATGTTGCCGGATGCCCTCCAAACTCTCAGGAAATTTTAATACACACACCAGGACATGCAAAACGGTGTGCGCAAGTCGGTGGTAGGCCTAGGACGTCCGCTGTGGCAGTTGGAAGATGAGCCGTGACATCCATCAGAAATGCCATACTAACCACTGCTTAGATTTTGCGGTCAAAAACGGAATGTTGCCGGATGCCCTCCAAACTCTCAGGATCTGTTAATACACACACCAGGACATGCAAAATGGTGTGCGCAAGTCGGTGGTAGGCCTAGGACGTCCGCTGTGGCAGTTGGAAGATGAGCCGTGAGATCCATCAGAAATGCCATACTAACCACTGCTTAGATTTTGCGGTCAAAAACTGAATGTTGCCGGATGCCCTCCAAACTCCCAGGATCTGTTGATACACACACCAGGACATGCAAAACGGTGTGCGCAAGTCGGTGGTAGGCCTAGGACGTCCGCTGTGGCAGTTGGAAGATGAGCCGTGAAATCCATCAGAAATGCCGTACTAACCACTGCTTAGATTTTGCGGTCAAAAACGGAATGTTGCCGGATGCCCTCCAAACTCTCAGGATCTGTTGATACACACACCAGGACATGCAAAACGGTGTGCGCAAGTCGGTGGTAGGCCTAGGACGTCCGCTGTGGCAGTTGGAAGATGAGCCGTGACATCCATCAGAAATGCCATACTAACCACTGCTTAGATTTTGCGGTCAAAAACTGAATGTTGCCGGATGCCCTCCAAACTCTCAGGATCTGTTAATACACACACCAGGACATGCAAAACGGTGTGCGCAAGTCGGTGGTAGGCCTAGGACGTCCGCTGTGGCAGTCGGAAGATGAGCCGTGAAATCCATCAGAAATGCCATACTAACCACTGCTTAGATTTTGCGGTCAAAACCTGAATGTTGCCGGATGCCCTCCAAGCTCTCAGGATCTGTTGATACACACACCAGGACATGCAAAACGGTGTGCGCAAGTCGGTGGTAGGCCTAGGACGTCCGCTGTGGCAGTTGGAAGATGAGCCGTGAAATCCATCAGAAATGCCATACTAACCACTGCTTAGATTTTGCGGTCAAAAACTGCATGTTGTCGGATGCCCTCCAAACTCCCAGGATCTGTTAATACACACACCAGGACATGCAAAACGGTGTGCGCAAGTCGGTGGTAGGCCTAGCACGTCCGCTGTGGCAGTTGGAAGATGAGCCGTGAAATCCATCAGAAATGCCATACTAACCACTGCTTAGATTTTGCGGTCAAAAACTGAATGTTGCCGGATGCCCTCCAAACTTTCAGGATCTGTTAATACACACACAGGACATGCAAAACGGTGTGCGCAAGTCGGTGGTAGGCCTAGCACGTCCGCTGTGGCAGTTGCAAGAAGAGCCGCGAAATCCATCAGAAATGCCATACTAACCACTGCCTAGATTTTGCGGTCAAAAACTGAATGTTGCCGGATGCCCTCCAAACTTTCAGGATCTGTTAATACACACACAGGACATGCAAAACGGTGTGCGCAAGTCGGTGGTAGGCCTAGCACGTCCGCTGTGGCAGTTGGAAGATGAGCCATGAAATCCATCAGAAATGCCATACTAACCACTGCTTAGATTTTGCGGTCAAAAACTGAATGTTGCCGGATGCCCTCTAAGCTCTCAGGATCTGTTAATACACACACCAGGACATGCAAAACGGTGTGGGCAAGTCGGTGGTAGGCCTAGGACGTCCGCTTTGCAGTTGGAAGATGAGCCGTGAAACCGATCAGAAATGCCATACTAACCACTGCTTAGATCTTGCGGTCAAAAAGTGAATGCTGCCGGATGCCCTCCAAACTCTCAGGATCTGTTAATACACACACCAGGACATGCAAAACGATGTGCGCAAGTCGGTGGTAGGCCTAGGACGTCCGCTGTGGCAGTTGGAAGATGAGCCGTGAAATCCATCAGAAATGCCATACTAACCACTGCTTAGATTTTGCGGTCAAAAACTGAATGTTGCCGGATGCCCTCTAAGCTCTCAGGATCTGTTAATACACACACCAGGACATGCAAAACGGTGTGGGCAAGTCGGTGGTAGGCCTAGGACGTCCGCTTTGCAGTTGGAAGATGAGCCGTGAAATCCATCAGAAATGCCATACTAACCACTGCTTAGATTTTGCGGTCAAAAACTGAATGTTGCCGGATGCCCTCCAAACGTTCAGGATCTGTTAATACACACACAGGACATGCAAAACGGTGTGCGCAAGTCGGTGGTAGGCCTAGCACGTCCGCTGTGGCAGTTGCAAGAAGAGCCGCGAAATCCATCAGAAATGCCATACTAACCACTGCCTAGATTTTGCGGTCAAAAACTGAATGTTGCCGGATGCCCTCCAAACTTTCAGGATCTGTTAATACACACACAGGACATGCAAAACGGTGTGCGCAAGTCGGTGGTAGGCCTAGCACGTCCGCTGTGGCAGTTGCAAGAAGAGCCGCGAAATCCATCAGAAATGCCATACTAACCACTGCCTAGATTTTGCGGTCAAAAACTGAATGTTGTCGGATGCCCTCCAAACTCCCAGGATCTGTTAATACACACACCAGGACATGCAAAACGGTGTGCGCAAGTCGGTGGTAGGCCTAGCACGTCCGCTGTGGCAGTTGGAAGATGAGCCGTGAAATCCATCAGAAATGCCATACTAACCACTGCTTAGAATTTGCGGTCAAAAACTCAATGTTGCCGGATGCCCTCCAAACTCTCAGGATCTGTTAATACACACACCAGGACATGCAAAATGGTGTGCGCAAGTCGGTGGTAGGCCTAGGATGTCCGCTGTGGCAGTTGGAAGATGAGCCGTGAAATCCATCAGAAATGCCATACTAACCACTGCTTAGAATTTGCGGTCAAAAACTCAATGTTGCCGGATGCCCTCCAAACTCTCAGGATCTGTTAATACACACACCAGGACATGCAAAATGGTGTGCGCAAGTCGGTGGTAGGCCTAGGATGTCCGCTGTGGCAGTTGGAAGATGAGCCGTGAAATCCATCAGAAATGCCATACTAACCACTGCTTAGAATTTGCGGTCAAAAACTCAATGTTGCCGGATGCCCTCCAAACTCTCAGGATCTGTTAATACACACACCAGGACATACAAAATGGTGTGCGCAAGTCGGTGGTAGGCCTAACACGTCCGCTGTGGCAGTTGGAAGATGAGCCGTGAAATCCATTAGAAATGCCATACTAACCACTGCTTAGATTTTGCGGTCAAAAACTGAATGTTGCCGGATGCCCTCCAAACTCTCAGGATCTGTTAATACACACACCAGGACATGCAAAACGGTGTGCGCAAGTCGGTGGTAGGCCTAGGACGTCCGCTGTGGCAGTTGGAAGATGAGCCGTGAAATCCATCAGAAATGCCATACTAACCACTGCTTAGATTTTGCGGTCAAAACCTGAATGTTGCCGGATGCCCTCCAAACTCTCAGGATCTGTTACTACACACATCAGGACATGCAAAACGGTGTGCGCAAGTCGGTGGTAGGCCTAGGACGTCCGCTGTGGGAGTTGGAAGATGAGCCGTGAAATCCATCAGAAATGCCATACTAACCACTGCTTAGAATTTGCGGTCAAAAACTGAATGTTGCCGGATGCCCTCCAAACTCTCAGGATCTGTTAATACACACACCAGGACATGCAAAACGATGTGCGCAAGTCGGTGGTAGGCCTAGGACGTCCGCTGTGGCAGTTGGAAGATGAGCCGTGAAATCCATCAGAAATGCCATACTAACCACTGCTTAGATTTTGCGGTCAAAAAGTGAATGCTGCCGGATGCCCTCCAAACCCTCAGGATCTGTTAATACACACACCAGGACATGCAAAACGGTGTGCGCAAGTCGGTGGTAGGCCTAGGACGTCCGCTGTGGCAGTTGGAAGATGAGCCGTGAAATCCATCAGAAATGCCATACTAACCACTGCTTAGATTTTGCGGTCAAAACCTGAATGTTGCCGGATGCCCTCCAAACTCTCAGGATCTGTTACTACACACATCAGGACATGCAAAACGGTGTGCGCAAGTCGGTGGTAGGCCTAGGACGTCCGCTGTGGCAGTTGGAAGATGAGCCGTGAAATCCATCAGAAATGCCATACTAACCACTGCTTAGAATTTGCGGTCAAAAACTGAATGTTGCCGGATGCCCTCCAAACTCTCAGGATCTGTTAATACACACACCAGGACATGCAAAACGGTGTGCGCAAGTCGGTGGTAGGCCTAGGACGTCCGCTGTGGCAGTTGGAAGATGAGCCGTGAAATCCATCAGAAATGCCATACTAACCACTGCTTAGATTTTGCGGTCAAAAAGTGCATGCTGCCGGATGCCCTCCAAGCTCTCAGGATCTGTTAATACACACACCAGGACATGCAAAACGGTGTGCGCAAGTCGGTGGTAGGCCTAGGACGTCCGCTGTGGCAGTTGGAAGATGAGCCGTGAAATCCATCAGAAATGCCATACTAACCACTGCTTAGATTTTGCGGTCAAAAAGTGAATGCTGCCGGATGCCCTCCAAACCCTCAGGATCTGTTAATACACACACCAGGACATGCAAAACGGTGTGCGCAAGTCGGTGGTAGGCCTAGGACGTCCGCTATGGCAGTTGGAAGATGAGCCGTGAAATCCATCAGAAATGCCATACTAACCACTGCTTATATTTTGCGGTCAAAAACTGAATGTTGCCGGATGCTCGCCAAGCTCTCAGGATCTGTTAATACACACACCAGGACATGCTAAACGGTGTGCGCAAGTCGGTGGTAAGCCTTGGACGTCCGCTATGGCAGTTGGAAGATGAGCCGTGAAATCCATCAGAAATGCCATACTAACCACTGCTTATATTTTGCGGTCAAAAAGTGAATGCTGCCGGATGCCCTCCAAGCTCTCAGGATCTGTTGATACACACACCAGGACATGCAAAACGGTGTGCGCAAGTCGGTGGTAGGCCTAGGACGTCCGCTGTGGCAGTTGGAAGATGAGCCGTAGCATCCATCAGAAATGCCATACTAACCACTGCTTAGATTTTGCGGTCAAAACCTGAATGTTGCCGGATGCCCTCCAAGCTCTCAGGATCTGTTGATACACACACCAGGACATGCAAAACGGTGTGCGCAAGTCGGTGGTAGGCCTAGGACGTCCGCTGTGGCAGTTGGAAGATGAGCCGTGAAATCCATCAGAAATGCCATACTAACCACTGCTTAGATTTTGCGGTCAAAAACTGAATGTTGCCGGATGCCCTCCAAACTCCCAGGATCTGTTAATACACACACCAGGACATGCAAAAAGGTGTGCGCAAGACGGTGGTAGGCCTAGGACGTCCGCTGTGGCAGTTGGAAGAAGAGCCGCGAAATCCATCAGAAATGCCGTACTAACCACTGCCTAGATTTTGGGTCAAAAACTGAATGTGTTCGGATGCCCTCCAAACTCCCAGGATCTGTTAATACACACACCAGGACATGCAAAACGGTGTGCGCAAGTCGGTGGTAGGCCTAGGACGTCCGCTGTGGCAGTTGGAAGAAGAGCCGCGAAATCCATCAGAAATGCCGTACTAACCACTGCCTAGATTTTGCGGTCAAAAACTGAATGTTGCCGGATGCCCTCCAAACTCTCAGGATCTGTTAATACACACACCAGGACATGCAAAACGGTGTGCGCAAGTCGGTGGAAGGCCTAGGACGTCCGCTGTGGCAGTTGGAAGATGAGCCGTGAAGTCCATCAGAAATGCCATACTAACCACTGCTTAGATTTTGCGGTCAAAAACTGAATGTTGTCGGATGCCCTCCAAACTCCCAGGATCTGTTAATACACACACCAGGACATTCAAAACGGTGTGCGCAAGTCGGTGGTAAGCCTTGGACGTCCGCTATGGCAGTTGGAAGATGAGCCGTGAAATCCATCAGAAATGCCATACTAACCACTGCTTATATTTTGCGGTCAAAAAGTGAATGCTGCCGGATGCCCTCCAAGCTCTCAGGATCTGTTGATACACACACCAGGACATGCAAAAAGGTGTGCGCAAGACGGTGGTAGGCCTAGGACGTCCGCTGTGGCAGTTGGAAGAAGAGCCGCGAAATCCATCAGAAATGCCGAACTAACCACTGCCTAGATTTTGCGGTCAAAAACTGAATGTTGTCGGATGCCCTCCAAACTCCCAGGATCTGTTAATACACACACCAGGACATGCAAAACGGTGTGCGCAAGTCGGTGGTAGGCCTAGCACGTCCGCTGTGGCAGTTGGAAGATGAGCCGTGAAATCCATCAGAAATGCCATACTAACCACTGCTTAGATTTTGCGGTCAAAAACTGAATTTTGCCGGATGCCCTCCAAACTCTCAGGATCTGTTAATACACACACCAGGACATGCAAAAAGGTGTGCGCAAGACGGTGGTAGGCCTAGGACGTCCGCTGTGGCAGTTGGAAGAAGAGCCGCGAAATCCATCAGAAATGCCGTACTAACCACTGCCTAGATTTTGCGGTCAAAAACTGAATGTGTTCGGATGCCCTCCAAACTCCCAGGATCTGTTAATACACACACCAGGACATGCAAAACGGTGTGCGCAAGTCGGTGGTAGGCCTAGGACGTCCGCTGTGGCAGTTGGAAGAAGAGCCGCGAAATCCATCAGAAATGCCGTACTAACCACTGCCTAGATTTTGCGGTCAAAAACTGAATGTTGCCGGATGCCCTCCAAACTCTCAGGATCTGTTAATACACACACCAGGACATGCAAAACGGTGTGCGCAAGTCGGTGGAAAGCCTAGGACGTCCGCTGTGGCAGTTGGAAGATGAGCCGTGAAGTCCATCAGAAATGCCATACTAACCACTGCTTAGATTTTGCGGTCAAAAACTGAATGTTGTCGGATGCCCTCCAAACTCCCAGGATCTGTTAATACACACACCAGGACATTCAAAACGGTGTGCGCAAGTCGGTGGTAGGCCTAGCACGTCCGCTGTGGCAGTTGGAAGATGAGCCATGAAATCCATCAGAAATGCCATACTAACCACTGCTTAGATTTTGCGGTCAAAAACTGAATGTTGCCGGATGCCCTCCAAACTCCCAGGATCTGTTAATACACACACCAGGACATGCAAAAAGGTGTGCGCAAGACGGTGGTAGGCCTAGGACGTCCGCTGTGGCAGTTGGAAGAAGAGCCGCGAAATCCATCAGAAATGCCGAACTAACCACTGCCTAGATTTTGCGGTCAAAAACTGAATGTTGTCGGATGCCCTCCAAACTCCCAGGATCTGTTAATACACACACCAGGACATGCAAAACGGTGTGCGCAAGTCGGTGGTAGGCCTAGCACGTCCGCTGTGGCAGTTGGAAGATGAGCCGTGAAATCCATCAGAAATGCCATACTAACCACTGCTTAGATTTTGCGGTCAAAAACTGAATGTTGCCGGATGCCCTCCAAACTCTCAGGATCTGTTAATACACACACCAGGACATGCAAAACGGTGTGCGCAAGTCGGTGGTAGGCCTAGGACGTCCGCTGTGGCAGTTGGAAGATGAGCCGTGAAATCCATCAGAAATGCCATACTAACCACTGCTTAGATTTTGCGGTCAAAACCTGAATGTTGCCGGATGCCCTCCAAACTCTCAGGATCTGTTACTACACACATCAGGACATGCAAAACGGTGTGCGCAAGTCGGTGGTAGGCCTAGGACGTCCGCTGTGGCAGTTGGAAGATGAGCCGTGAAATCCATCAGAAATGCCTTACTAACCACTGCTTAGTTTTTGCGGTCAAAAACTGAATGTTGCCGGATGCCCTCCAAACTCTCAGGATCTGTTAATACACACACCAAGACATGCAAAACGGTGTGCGCAAGTCGGTGGTAGGCCTAGGACGTCCGCTGTGGCAGTTGGAAGATGAGCCGTGAAATCCATCAGAAATGCCATACTAACCACTGCTTAGATTTTGCGGTCAAAAAGTGAATGCTGCCGGATGCCCTACAAGCTCTCAGCATCTGTTAATACACACACCAGGACATGCAAAACGGTGTGCGCAAGTCGGTGGTAGGCCTAGGACGTCCGCTGTGGCAGTTGGAAGATGAGCCGTGAAGTCCATCAGAAATGCCATACTAACCACTGCTTAGATTTTGCGGTCAAAAAGTGAATGCTGCCGGATGCCCTCCAAGCTCTCAGGATCTGTTAATACACACACCAGGACATGCAAAACGGTATGCGCAAGTCGGTGGTAGGCCTAGGACGTCCGCTATGGCAGTTGGAAGATGAACCGTGAAGTCCATCAGAAATGCCAAACTAACCACTGCTTAGATTTTGCGGTCAAAAAGTGAATGCTGCCGGATGCCCTCCAAGCTCTCAGGATCTGTTAATACACACACCAGGACATGCAAAACGATGTGCGCAAGTCGGTGGTAGGCCTAGGACGTCCGCTATGGCAGTTGGAAGATGAACCGTGAAGTCCATCAGAAATGCCAAACTAACCACTGCTTAGATTTTGCGGTCAAAAAGTGAATGCTGCCGGATGCCCTCCAAGCTCTCAGGATCTGTTAATACACACACCAGGACATGCAAAACGATGTGCGCAAGTCGGTGGTAGGCCTAGGACGTCCGCTGTGGCAGTTGGAAGATGAGCCGTGAAATCCATCAGAAATGCCATACTAACCACTGCATAGATTTTGCGGTCAAAAACTGAATGTTTCCGGATGCCCTCCAAACTCTCAGGATCTCTTAATACACACACCAGGACATGCAAAACGGTATGCGCAAGTCGGTGGTAGGCCTAGGACGTCCGCTATGGCAGTTGGAAGATGAACCGTGAAGTCCATCAGAAATGCCAAACTAACCACTGCTTAGATTTTGCGGTCAAAAAGTGAATGCTGCCGGATGCCCTCCAAGCTCTCAGGATCTGTTAATACACACACCAGGACATGCAAAACGATGTGCGCAAGTCGGTGGTAGGCCTAGGACGTCCGCTGTGGCAGTTGGAAGATGAGCCGTGAAATCCATCAGAAATGCCATACTAACCACTGCATAGATTTTGCGGTCAAAAACTGAATGTTTCCGGATGCCCTCCAAACTCTCAGGATCTCTTAATACACACACCAGGACATGCAAAACGGTATGCGCAAGTCGGTGGTAGGCCTAGGACGTCCGCTATGGCAGTTGGAAGATGAGCCGTGAAATCCATCAGAAATGCCATACTAACCACTGCTTAGATCTTGCGGTCAAAAAGTGAATGCTGCCGGATGCCCTCCAAGCTCTCAGGATCTGTTAATATACACACCAGGACATGCAAAACGGTGTGCGCAAGTCGGTGGTAGGCCTAGGACGTCCGCTGTGGCAGTTGGAAGATGAGCCGTGAAACCCATCAGAAATGCCATACTAACCACTGCTTAGATCTTGCGGTCAAAAACTGAATGCTGCCGGATGCCCTCCAAACTCTCAGGATCTGTTAATACACACACCAGGACATGCAAAACGATGTGCGCAAGTCGGTGGTAGGCCTAGGACGTCCGCTGTGGCAGTTGGAAGATGAGCCGTGAAATCCATCAGAAATGCCATACTAACCACTGCTTAGATTTTGCGGTCAAAAACTGAATGTTGCCGGATGCCCTCCAAACTCTCAGGATCTGTTAATACACACACCAGGACATGCAAAACGGTGTGGGCAAGTCGGTGGTAGGCCTAGGACGTCCGCTGTGGCAGTTGGAATATGAGCCGTGACATCCATCAGAAATGCCATACTAACCACTGCTTAGATTTTGCGGTCAAAACCTGAATGTTGCCGGATGCCCTCCAAACTCTCAGGATCTGTTACTACACACATCAGGACATGCAAAACGGTGTGCGCAAGTCGGTGGTAGGCCTAGGACGTCCGCTGTGGCAGTTGGAAGATGAGCCGTGAAATCCATCAGAAATGCCATACTAACCACTGCTTAGATTTTGCGGTCAAAAACTGAATGTTGCCGGATGCCCTCCAAACCCTCAGGATCTGTTAATACCCACACCAGGACATGAAAAAAGGTGTGCGCAAGCCGGTGGTAGGCCTACGACGGCCACTGTGGCAGTTGGAAGATGAGCCGTGAAATCCATCAGAAATGCCATACTAACCACTGCTTAGATTTTGCGGTCAAAACCTGAATGTTGCCGGATGCCCTCCAAACTCTCAGGATCTGTTACTACACACATCAGGACATGCAAAACGGTGTGCGCAAGTCGGTGGTAGGCCTAGGACGTCCGCTGTGGCAGTTGGAAGATGAGCCGTGAAATCCATCAGAAATGCCTTACTAACCACTGCTTAGTTTTTGCGGTCAAAAACTGAATGTTGCCGGATGCCCTCCAAACTCTCAGGATCTGTTAATACACACACCAAGACATGCAAAACGGTGTGCGCAAGTCGGTGGTAGGCCTAGGACGTCCGCTGTGGCAGTTGGAAGATGAGCCGTGAAATCCATCAGAAATGCCATACTAACCACTGCTTAGATTTTGCGGTCAAAACCTGAATGTTGCCGGATGCCCTCCAAACTCTCAGGATCTGTTACTACACACATCAGGACATGCAAAACGATGTGCGCAAGTCGGTGGTAGGCCTAGGACGTCCGCTGTGGCAGTTGGAAGATGAGCCGTGAAATCCATCAGAAATGCCATACTAACCACTGCTTAGATTTTGCGGTCAAAAAGTGAATGCTGCCGGATGCCCTACAAGCTCTCAGCATCTGTTAATACACACACCAGGACATGCAAAACGGTGTGCGCAAGTCGGTGGTAGGCCTAGGACGGCCACTGTGGCAGTTGGAAGATGAGCCGTGAAATCCATCAGAAATGCCATACTAACCACTGCTTAGATTTTGCGGTCAAAAACTGAATGTTGCCGGATGCCCTCCAAACTCTCAGGATCTCTTAATACACACACCAGGACATGCAAAACGGTGTGCGCAAGTCGGTGGTAGGCCTAGGACGTCCGCTGTGGCAGTTGGAAGATGAGCCGTGAAGTCCATCAGAAATGCCATACTAACCACTGCTTAGATTTTGCGGTCAAAAAGTGAATGCTGCCGGATACCCTACAAGCTCTCAGGATCTGTTAATGCACACACCAGGACATGCAAAACGGTATGCGCAAGTCGGTGGAAGGCCTAGGACGTCCGCTGTGGCAGTTGGAAGATGAGCCGTGAAGTCCATTAGAAATGCCATACTAACCACTGCCTAGATCTTGCGGTCAAAAAGTGAATGCTGCCGGATGCCCTCCAAACTCTCAGGATCTGTTAATACACACACCAGGACATGCAAAACGATGTGCGCAAGTCGGTGGTAGGCCTAGGACGTCCGCTGTGGCAGTTGGAAGATGAGCCGTGAAATCCATCAGAAATGCCATACAAACCACTGCTTAGATTTTTCGGTCAAAAAGTGAATGTTTCCGGATGCCCTCCAAACTCTCAGGATCTCTTAATACACACACCAGGACATGCAAAACGGTGTGCGCAAGTCGGTGGTAGGCCTAGGACGTCCGCTGTGGCAGTTGGAAGATGAGCCGTGAAACCCATCAGAAATGCCATACTAACCACTGCCTAGATCTTGCGGTCAAAAAGTGAATGCTGCCGGATGCCCTCCAAACTCTCAGGATCTGTTAATACACACACCAGGACATGCAAAACGATGTGCGCAAGTCGGTGGTAGGCCTAGGACGTCCGCTGTGGCAGTTGGAAGATGAGCCGTGAAATCCATCAGAAATGCCATACAAACCACTGCTTAGATTTTTCGGTCAAAAAGTGAATGTTTCCGGATGCCCTCCAAACTCTCAGGATCTCTTAATACACACACCAGGACATGCAAAACGGTGTGCGCAAGTCGGTGGTAGGCCTAGGACGTCCGCTGTGGCAGTTGGAAGATGAGCCGTGAAGTCCATCAGAAATGCCATACTAACCACTGCTTAGATTTTGCGGTCAAAAACTGAATGTTTCCGGATGCCCTCCAAACTCTCAGGATCTCTTAATACACACACCAGGACATGCAAAACGGTGTGCGCAAGTCGGTGGTAGGCCTAGGACGTCCGCTATGGCAGTTGGAAGATGAACCGTGAAGTCCATCAGAAATGCCAAACTAACCACTGCTTAGATTTTGCGGTCAAAAAGTGAATGCTGCCGGATGCCCTCCAAGCTCTCAGGATCTGTTAATATACACACCAGGACATGCAAAACGGTGTGCGCAAGTCGGTGGTAGGCCTAGAACGTCCGCTGTGGCAGTTGGAAGATGAGCCGTGAAACCCATCAGAAATGCCATACTAACCACTGCTTAGATCTTGCGGTCAAAAAGTGAATGCTGCCGGATGCCCTCCAAACTCTCAGGATCTGTTAATACACACACCAGGACATGCAAAACGGTGTGGGCAAGTCGGTGGTAGGCCTAGGACGTCCGCTGTGGCAGTTGGAAGATGAGCCGTGACATCCATCAGAAATGCCATACTAACCACTGCTTAGATTTTGCGGTCAAAACCTGAATGTTGCCGGATGCCCTCCAAACTCTCAGGATCTGTTACTACACACATCAGGACATGCAAAACGGTGTGCGCAAGTCGGTGGTAGGCCTAGGACGTCCGCTGTGGCAGTTGGAAGATGAGCCGTGAAATCCATCAGAAATGCCATACTAACCACTGCTTAGATTTTGCGGTCAAAACCTGAATGTTGCCGGATGCCCTCCAAACTCTCAGGATCTGTTACTACACACATCAGGACATGCAAAACGATGTGCGCAAGTCGGTGGTAGGCCTAGGACGTCCGCTGTGGCAGTTGGAAGATGAGCCGTGAAATCCATCAGAAATGCCATACTAACCACTGCTTAGATTTTGCGGTCAAAAACTGAATGTTGCCGAATGCCCTCCAAACTCTCAGGATCTGTTAATACACACACCAGGACATGCAAAACGGTGTGCGCAAGTCGGTGGTAGGCCTAGGACGGCCACTGTGGCAGTTGGAAGATGAGCCGTGAAATCCATCAGAAATGCCATACTAACCACTGCTTAGATTTTGCGGTCAAAAACTGAATGTTGCCGGATGCCCTCCAAACTCTCAGGATCTCTTAATACACACACCAGGACATGCAAAACGGTGTGCGCAAGTCGGTGGTAGGCCTAGGACGTCCGCTGTGGCAGTTGGAAGATGAGCCGTGAAGTCCATCAGAAATGCCATACTAACCACTGCTTAGATTTTGCGGTCAAAAAGTGAATGCTGCCCGATACCCTACAAGCTCTCAGGATCTGTTAATGCACACACCAGGACATGCAAAACGGTATGCGCAAGTCGGTGGAAGGCCTAGGACGTCCGCTGTGGCAGTTGGAAGATGAGCCGTGAAGTCCATTAGAAATGCCATACTAACCACTGCTTAGATTTTGCGGTCAAAAAGTGAATGCTGCCGGATACCCTACAAGCTCTCATTATCTGTTAATACACACACCAGGACATGCTAAACGGTGTGCGCAAGTCGGTGGTAGGCCTTGGACGTCCGCTATGGCAGTTGGAAGATGAGCCGTGAAATCCATCAGAAATGCCATACTAACCACTGCTTAGATTTTGCGGTCAAAAACTGAATGTTTCCGGATGCCCTCCAAACTCTCAGGATCTTTTAATACACACACCAGGACATGCAAAACGATGTGCGCAAGTCGGTGGTAGGCCTAGGACGTCCGCTGTGGCAGTTGGAAGATGAGCCGTGAAATCCATCAGAAATGCCATACAAACCACTGCTTAGATTTTTCGGTCAAAAAGTGAATGTTTCCGGATGCCCTCCAAACTCTCAGGATCTCTTAATACACACACCAGGACATGCAAAACGGTGTGCGCAAGTCGGTGGTAGGCCTAGGACGTCCGCTGTGGCAGTTGGAAGATGAGCCGTGAAGTCCATCAGAAATGCCATACTAACCACTGCTTAGATTTTGCGGTCAAAAACTGAATGTTTCCGGATGCCCTCCAAACTCTCAGGATCTCTTAATACACACACCAGGACATGCAAAACGGTGGGTGCAAGTCGGTGGTAGGCCTAGGACGTGCGCTGTGGCAGTTGGAAGATGAGCCGTGAAATCCATCAGAAATGCCTTACTAACCACTGCTTAGATTTTGCGGTCAAAAACTGAATGTTGCCGGATGCCCTCAATACTCTCAGGATCTGTTAATACACACACCAGGACATGCAAAACGGTGGGCGCAAGTCGGTGGTAGGCTTAGGACTTGCGCTGTGGCAGTTGGAAGATGAGCCGTGAAATGCATCAGAAATGCCATACTAACCACTGCTTAGATTTTGCGGTCAAAAACTGAATGTTGCCGGATGCCCTCCAAACTCTCAGGATCTGTTAAAACACACAAGGACATGCAAAACGGTGTGCGCAAGTCGGTGGTATGCCTAGGACGTCCGCTGTGGCAGTTGGAAGATGAGCCGTGAAATCCATCAGAAATGCCATACTAACCACTGCTTAGATTTTGCGGTCAAAAAGTGAATGCTGCCGGATGCCCTACAAGCTCTCAGGATCTGTTAATACACACACCAGGACATGCAAAACGGTGTGCGCAAGTCGGTGGTAGGCCTAGGACGTCCGCTGTGGCAGTTGGAAGATGAGCCGTGAAATCCATCAGAAATGCCATACTAACCACTGCTTAGATTTTGCGGTCAAAAAGTGAATGCTGCCGGATGCCCTACAAGCTCTCAGGATCTGTTAATACACACACCAGGACATGCAAAACGGTGTGCGCAAGTCGGTGGTAGGCCTAGGACGTCCGCTGTGGCAGTTGGAAGATGAGCCGTGAAATCCATCAGAAATGCCATACTAACCACTGCTTAGATTTTGCGGTCAAAAACTGAATGTTGCCGGATGCCCTCCAAACTCTCAGGATCTGTTAATACACACACCAGGACATGCAAAACGGTGGGCGCAAGTCGGTGGTAGGCGTAGGACGTCCGCTGTGGCAGTTGGAAGATGAGCCGTGAAATCCATCAGAAATGCGATACTAACCACTGCTTAGATTTTGCGGTCAAAATCTGAATGTTGCCGGATGCCCTCCAAACTCTCAGGATCTGTTAATACACACACCAGCACATGCAAAACGGTGTGCGCAAGTCGGTGGTATGCCTAGGACGTCCGCTGTGGCAGTTGGAAGATGAGCCGTGAAATCCATCAGAAATGCCATACTAACCACTGCTTAGATTTTGCGGTCAAAAACTGAATGTTGCCGGATGCCCTCCAAACTCTCAGGATCTGTTAATACACACACCAGCACATGCAAAACGGTGTGGGCAAGTCGGTGGTAGGCCTAGGACGTCCGCTGTGGCAGTTGGAAGATGAGCCGTGAAATCCATCAGAAATGCCATACTAACCACTGCTTAGATTTTGCGGTGAAAAACTGAATGTTGCCGGATGCCCTCCAAACTCTCAGGATCTGTTAAAACACACCAGGACATGCAAAACGGTGTGCGCAAGTCGGTGGTATGCCTAGGACTTGCGCTGTGGCAGTTGGAAGATGAGCCGTGAAATCCATCAGAAATGCCATACTAACCACTGCTTAGATTTTGCGGTCAAAAACTGAATGTTGCCGGATGCCCTCCAAACTCTCAGGATCTGTTAATACACACACCAGCACATGCAAAACGGTGTGCGCAAGTCGGTGGTAGGCCTAGGACGTCCGCTGTGGCAGTTGGAAGATGAGCCGTGAAATCCATCAGAAATGCCATACTAACCACTGCTTAGATTTTGCGGTGAAAAACTGAATGTTGCCGGATGCCCTCCAAACTCTCAGGATCTGTTAAAACACACCAGGACATGCAAAACGGTGTGCGCAAGTCGGTGGTATGCCTAGGACGTCCGCTGTGGCAGTTGGAAGATGAGCCGTGAAATCCATCAGAAATGCCATACTAACCACTGCTTAGATTTTGCGGTCAAAAACTGAATGTTGCCGGATACCCTCCAAACTCTCAGGATCTGTTAATACACACACCAGGACATGCAAAACGGTGGGCGCAAGTCGGTGGTAGGCCTAGGACGTGCGCTGTGGCAGTTGGAAGATAAGCCGTGAAATCCATCAGAAACGCCTTACTAACCACTGCTTAGATTTTGCGGTCAAAAACTGAATGTTGCCGGATGCCCTCCATACTCTCAGGATCTGTTAATACACACACCAGCACATGCAAAAAGGTGTGCGCAAGTCGGTGTAGGCCTACGACGGCCACTGTGGCAGTAGGAAGATGAGCCGTGAAGTCCATCAGAAATGCCATACTAACCACTGCTTAGATTTTGCGGTCAAAAACTGAATGTTGCCGGATACCCTCCAAACTCTCAGGATCTGTTAATACACACACCAGGACATGCAAAACGGTGTGCGCAAGTCGGTGGTATGCCTAGGACGTCCGCTGTGGCAGTTGGAAGATGAGCCGTGAAATCCATCAGAAATGCCATACTAACCACTGCTTAGATTTTGCGGTGAAAAACTGAATGTTGCCGGATGCCCTCCAAACTCTCAGGATCTGTTAAAACACACCAGGACATGCAAAACGGTGTGCGCAAGTCGGTGGTATGGCAAGGACGTCCGCTGTGGCAGTTGGAAGATGAGCCGTGAAATCCATCAGAAATGCCATACTAACCACTGCTTAGATTTTGCGGTCAAAAACTGAATGTTGCCGGATGCCCTCCAAACTCTCAGGATCTGTTAATACACACACCAGCACATGCAAAACGGTGTGCGCAAGTCGGTGGTATGCCTAGGACGTCCGCTGTGGCAGTTGGAAGATGAGCCGTGAAATCCATCAGAAATGCCATACTAACCACTGCTTAGATTTTGCGGTCAAAAACTGAATGTTGCCGGATACCCTCCAAACTCTCAGGATCTGTTAATACACACACCAGGACATGCAAAACGGTGGGCGCAAGTCGGTGGTAGGCCTAGGACTTGCGCTGTGGCAGTTGGAAGAGGAGCCGTGAAATCCATCAGAAATGCCATACTAACCACTGCTTAGATTTTGCGGTCAAAATCTGAATGTTGCCGGATGCCCTCCAAACTCTCAGGATCTGTTAATACACACACCAGCACATGCAAAAAGGTGTGCGCAAGTCGGTGTAGGCCTACGACGGCCACTGTGGCAGTAGGAAGATGAGCCGTGAAGTCCATCAGAAATGCCATACTAACCACTGCTTAGATTTTGCGGTCAAAAACTGAATGTTGCCGGATACCCTCCAAACTCTCAGGATCTGTTAATACACACACCAGGACATGCAAAACGGTGTGCGCAAGTCGGTGGTATGCCTAGGACGTCCGCTGTGGCAGTTGGAAGATGAGCCGTGAAATCCATCAGAAATGCCATACTAACCACTGCTTAGATTTTGCGGTGAAAAACTGAATGTTGCCGGATGCCCTCCAAACTCTCAGGATCTGTTAAAACACACCAGGACATGCAAAACGGTGTGCGCAAGTCGGTGGTATGGCAAGGACGTCCGCTGTGGCAGTTGGAAGATGAGCCGTGAAATCCATCAGAAATGCCATACTAACCACTGCTTAGATTTTGCGGTCAAAAACTGAATGTTGCCGGATGCCCTCCAAACTCTCAGGATCTGTTAATACACACACCAGCACATGCAAAACGGTGTGCGCAAGTCGGTGGTATGCCTAGGACGTCTGCTGTGGCAGTTGGAAGATGAGCCGTGAAATCCATCAGAAATGCCATACTAACCACTGCTTAGATCTTGCGGTCAAAAAGTGAATGCTGCCGGATGCCCTCCAAGCTCTCAGGATCTGTTAATACACACACCAGGACATGCACAAAGGTGTGCGCAAGTCGGTGGTAGGCCTAGGACGTCCGCTGTGGCAGTTGGAAGATGAGCCGTGAAATCCATCAGAAATGCCGTACTAACCACTGCTTAGATTTTGCGGTCAAAAACTGAATGTTGCCGGATGCCCTCCAAACTCTCAGGATCTGTTAATACACACACCAGGACATGCAAAACGGTGGGCGCAAGTCGGTGGTAGGCCTAGGACGTGCGCTGTGGCAGTTGGAAGATGAGCCGTGAAATCCATCAGAAATGCCATACTAACCACTGCTTAGATCTTGCGGTCAAAAACTAATTGTTGCCGGATGCCCTCCAAACTCTCAGGATCTGTTAATACACACACCAGCACATGCAAAAAGGTGTGCGCAAGTCGGTGTAGGCCTACGACGGCCACTGTGGCAGTAGGAAGATGAGCCGTGAAGTCCATCAGAAATGCCATACTAACCACTGCTTAGATCTTGAGGTCAAAAAGTGAATGCTGCCGGATGCCCTCAAAGCTCTCAGGATCTGTTAATACACACACCAGGACATGCACAAAGGTGTGCGCAAGTCGGTGGTAGGCCTAGGGCTGCCACTGTGGCAGTTGGAAGATGAGCCGTGAAATCCATCAGAAATGCCATATTAACCACTGCTTAGATTTTGCGGTCAAAAACTGAATGTTGCCGGATGCCCTCCAAACTCTCAGGATATGTTAATACACACACCAGGACATGCAAAACGGTGGGCGCAAGTCGGTGGTAGGCCTTGGAAGTCCGCTGTGGCAGTTGGAAGATGAGCCGTGAAATCCATCAGAAATGCTAACCATACTAACCACTGCTTAGATTTTGCGGTCAAAAACTGAATGTTGCCGGATGCCCTCCAAACTCTCAGGATCTGTTAATACACACACCAGGACATGCAAAACGGTGTGCGCAAGTCGGTGGTAGGCCTAGGGCTGCCATTGTGGCAGTTGGAAGATGAGCCGTGAAATCCATCAGAAATGCCATATTAACCACTGCTTAGATTTTGCGGTCAAAAACTGAATGTTGCCGGATGCCCTCCAAACTCTCAGGATATGTTAATACACACACCAGAATATGCAAAACGGTGGGCGCAAGTCGGTGGTAGGCCTTGGAAGTCCGCTGTGGCAGTTGGAAGATGAGCCGTGAAATCCATCAGAAATGCCATACTAACCACTGCTTAGATTTTTCGGTCAAAAACTGAATGTTGCCGGATGCCCTCCAAACTCTCAGGATATGTTAATACACACACCAGGACATGCAAAACGGTGGGCGCAAGTCGGTGGTAGGCCTAGGACGTCCGCTGTGGCAGTTGGAAGATGAGCCGTGAAATCCATCAGAAATGCCATACTAACCACTGCTTAGATCTTGCGGTCAAAAACTAATTGTTGCCGGATGCCCTCCAAACTCTCAGGATCTGTTAATACACAGACCAGGACATGCAAAACGGTGTGCGCAAGTCGGCGGTAGGCCTAGGACGTGCGCTGTGGCAGTTGGAAGATGAGCCGTGAAATCCATCAGAAATGCCATACTAACCACTGCTTAGATTTTGCGGTCAAAAACTGAATGTTGCCGGATGCCCTCCAAACTCTCAGGATCTGTTAATACACACACCAGGACATGCAAAACGGTGTGCGCAAGTCGGTGGTAGGCCTAGGACGTCCGCTGTGGCAGTTGGAAGATGAGCCGTGACATCCATCAGAAATGCCATACTAACCACTGCTTAGATTTTGCGGTCAAAAACTGAATGTTGCCGGATGCCCTCCAAACTCTCAGGATCTATTAATACACACACCAGGACATGCAAAACGGTGGGCGCAAGTCGGTGGTTGGCCTAAGACGTCCGCTGTGGCAGTTGGAAGATGAGCCGTGAAGTCCATCAGAAATGCCATACTAACCACTGCTTAGATTTTGCGGTCAAAAACTGAATGTTGCCGGATGCCCTCCAAACTCTCAGGATCTGTCGGTGGTAGGCCTAGGACGGCCACAGTGGCAGTTGGAAGATGAGCCGTGAAGTCCATCAGCAATGCCATACTAACCACTGCTTAGAATTTGCGGTCAAAAAGTGAATGTTGCCGGATACCTTACAAGCTCTCAGGATCTGTTAATACACACACCAGGACATGCAAAACGGTGTGCGCAAGTCGGTGGTAGGCCAAGGACGTCCGCTGTGGCAGCTGGAAGATGAGCCGTGAAATCCATCAGAAATGCCATACTAACCACTGCTTAGATTTTGCGGTCAAAAAGTGAATGCTGCCGGATGCCCTACAAGCTCTCAGCATCTGTTAATACACACACCAGGACATGCAAAACGGTGTGCGCAAGTCGGTGGTAGGCCTAGGACGTCCGCTGTGGCAGTTGGAAGATGAGCCGTGAAATCCATCAGAAATGCCATACTGACCACTGCTTAGATTTTGCGGTCAAAAAGTGAATGCTGCCGGATGCCCTCCAAGCTCTGAGGATCTGTTAATACACACACCAGGACATGCAAAACGGTGTGCGCAAGTCGGTGGTAGGCCTAGGACGTCCGCTGTGGCAGTTGGAAGATGAGCCGTGAAATCCATCAGAAATGCCATACTAACCACTGCTTAGATTTTGCGGTCAAAAAGTGAATGCTGCCGGATGCCCTACAAGCTCTCAGCATCTGTTAATACACACACCAGGACATGCAAAAAGGTGTGCGCAAGTCGGTGGTAGGCCTAGGACGGCCACAGTGGCAGTTGGAAGATGAGCCGTGAAGTCCATCAGCAATGCCATACTAACCACTGCTTAGAATTTGCGGTCAAAAAGTGAATGTTGCCGGATACCTTACAAGCTCTCAGGATCTGTTAATACACACACCAGGACATGCAAAACGGTGTGCGCAAGTCGGTGGTAGGCCAAGGACGTCCGCTGTGGCAGCTGGAAGATGAGCCGTGAAATCCATCAGAAATGCCATACTAACCACTGCTTAGATTTTGCGGTCAAAAAGTGAATGCTGCCGGATGCCCTACAAGCTCTCAGCATCTGTTAATACACACACCAGGACATGCAAAACGGTGTGCGCAAGTCGGTGGTAGGCCTAGGACGTCCGCTGTGGCAGTTGGAAGATGAGCCGTGAAATCCATCAGAAATGCCATACTAACCACTGCTTAGATTTTGCGGTCAAAAAGTGAATGTTGCCGGATGCCCTCCAAACTCTCAGGATCCGTTAATACACACACCAGGACATGCAAAAAGGTGTGCGCAAGTCGGTGGTAGGCCTAGGACGGCCACAGTGGCAGTTGGAAGATGAGCCGTGAAGTCCATCAGCAATGCCATACTAACCACTGCTTAGAATTTGCGGTCAAAAAGTGAATGCTGCCGGATACCTTACAAGCTCTCAGGATCTGTTAATACACACACCAGGACATGCAAAACGGTGTGCGCAAGTCGGTGGTAGGCGGAGGACGTCCGCTGTGGCAGTTGGAAGAAGAGCCGTGAAATCCATCAGAAATGCCATACTAACCATCGCTTAGATTTTGCGGTCAAAAACTGAATGTTGCCGGATGCCCTCCAAACTCTCAGGATCTATTAATACACACACCAGGACATGCAAAACGGTGGGCGCAAGTCGGTGGTTGGCCTAAGACGTCCGCTGTGGCAGTTGGAAGATGAGCCGTGAAGTCCATCAGAAATGCCATACTAACCACTGCTTAGATTTTGCGGTCAAAAACTGAATGTTGCCGGATGCCCTCCAAACTCTCAGGATCTGTCGGTGGTAGGCCTAGGACGGCCACTGTGGCAGTTGGAAGATGAGCCGTGAAATCCATCAGAAATGCCATACTAACCACTGCTTAGATTTTGCGGTCAAAAAGTGAATGTTGCCGGATGCCCTCCAAGCTCTCAGGATCTGTTAATACACACACCAGGACATGCAAAACGGTGTGCGCAAGTCGGTGGTAGGCCAAGGACGTCCGCTGTGGCAGCTGGAAGATGAGCCGTGAAATCCATCAGAAATGCCATACTAACCACTGCTTAGATTTTGCGGTCAAAAAGTGAATGTTGCCGGATGCCCTCCAAACTCTCAGGATCTATTAATACACGCACCAGGACATGCAAAACGGTGTGCGCAAGTCGGTGGTTGGCCTAGGACGGCCACTGTGGCAGTAGGAAGATGAGCCGTGAAATCCATCAGAAATGCCATACTAACCACTGCTTAGATTTTGCGGTCAAAAACTGAATGTTGCCGGATGCCCTCCAAACTCTCAGGATCTATTAATACACACACCAGGACATGCAAAACGGTGTGCGCAAGTCGGTGGTTGGCCTAGGACGGCCACTGTGGCAGTTGGAAGATGAGCCGTGAAATCCATCAGAAATGCCATACTAACCACTGCTTAGATTTTGCGGTCAAAAACTGAATGTTGCCGGATGCCCTCCAAACTCTCAGGATCTGTTAATACACATACCAGGACATGCAAAACGGTGTGCGCAAGTCGGTGGTAGGCCTAGGACGTCCGCTGTGGCAGTTGGAAGATGAGCCGTGAAATCCATCAGAAATGCCATACTGACCACTGCTTAGATTTTGCGGTCAAAAAGTGAATGCTGCCGGATGCCCTACAAGCTCTCAGCATCTGTTAATACACACACCAGGACATGCAAAACGGTGTGCGCAAGTCGGTGTTAGGCCTAGGACGTCCGCTGTGGCAGTTGGAAGATGAGCCGTGAAATCCATCAGAAATGCCATACTAACCACTGCTTAGATTTTGCGGTCAAAAACTGAATGTTGCCGGATAACCTCCATACTCTCAGGATCTGTTAATACACACACCAGGACATGCAAAACGGTGTGCGCAAGTCGGTGGTAGGCCTAGGACGGCCACTGTGGCAGTTGGAAGATGAGCCGTCCATCAGAAATGCCATACTAACCACTGCTTAGAATTTGCGGTCAGAAACTGAATGCTGCCGGATGCCCTCCAAACTCTCAGGATCTGTTAATACACACACCAGGACATGCAAAACGGTGTGCGCAAGTCGGCGGTAGGCCTAGGACGTCCGCTGTGGCAGTTGGAAGATGAGCCGTGAAATCCATCAGAAATGCCTTACTAACCACTGCTTAGATTTTGCGGTCAAAAACTGAATGTTGCCGGATGCCCTCCAAACTCTCAGGATCTGTTAATACCCACACCAGGACTTGCAAGACGGTGCGCGCAAGTCGCCGATAGCCCTAATAGGGCCGCGTGGCAGTTGGAAGATGAGCCGTGAAATCCATCAGAAATGCCATACTAACCACTGCTTAGATTTTGCGGTCAAAAACTGAATGTTGCCGGATGCCCACCAAGCTCTCAGCATCTGTTAATACACACACCAGGACATGCAAAACGGTGTGCGCAAGTCGGTGGTAGGCCTAGGACGTACGCTGTGGCAGTTGGAAGATGAGCCGTGAAATCCATCAGAAATGCCATACTAACCACTGCTTAGATTTTGCGGTCAAAAACTGAATGTTGCCGGATGCCCTCCAAGCTCTCAGGATCTGTAATAATACACACACCAGGACATGCAAAACGGTGTGCGCAAGTCGGTGGTAGGCCTAGGACGTACGCTGTGGCAGTTGGAAGATGAGCCGTGAAATCCATCAGAAATGCCATACTAACCACTGCTTAGATTTTGCGGTCAAAAAGTGAATGTTGCCGGATGCCCTCCAAACCCTCAGGATCTGTTAATACCCACACCAGGACATGCAAACACACCAGGACATGCAAAACGGTGTGCGCAAGTCGGTGGTAGGCCTAGGACGTACGCTGTGGCAGTTGGAAGATGAGCCGTGAAATCCATCAGAAATGCCATACTAACCACTGCTTAGATTTTGCGGTCAAAAACTGAATGTTGCCGGTCCAAACTCTCAGGATCTGTTAATACACACACCAGGACATGCAAAAAGGTGTGTGCAAGTCGGTGGTAGGCCTAGGACGGCCACTGTGGCAGTTGGAAGATGCCGTGAAGTCCGTCAGAAATGCCATACTAACCACTGCTTAGATTTTGCGGTCAAAACCTGAATGTTGCCGGATGCCCTCCAAGCTCTCAGGATCTGTTGATACACACACCAGGACATGCAAAACGGTGTGCGCAAGTCGGTGGTAGGCCTAGGACGTCCGCTGTGGCAGTTGGAAGATGAGTGGTGCAATCGATCAGAAATACCGTACTAACCACTTCTTAGATTTTGCGGTCAAGAACTGAATGTTGCCGGATGCCCTCCAAACTCTCAGGATCTGTTAATACACACACCAGGACATGCAAAACGGTGTGCGCAAGTCGGTGGTAGGCCTAGGACGTCCGCTGTGGCAATTGAAAGATGAGCCGTGCAATCGATCAGAAATGCCGTACTAACCACTTCTTAGATTTTGCGGTCAAAACCTGAATGCTGCCGGATGCCCTCCAAGCTCTCAGGATCTGTTGATACACACACCAGGACATGCAAAACGGTGTGCGCAAGTCGGTGGTAGGCCTAGGACGTCCGCTGTGGCAGTTGGAAGATGAGCCGTGAAATCCACCAGAAATGCCATACTAACCACTGCTTATATTTTGCGGTCAAAAACTGAATGTTGCCGGATGCCCTCCAAACTCTCAGGATCTGTTAATACACACACCAGGACACGCAAAACGGTGTGCGCAAGTCGGTGGTAGGCCTAGGACGGCCACTGTGGTAGTTGGAAGATGAGCCGTGAAGTCCATCAGAAATGCCATACTAACCACTGCTTAGATTTTGCGGTCAAAAACTGAATGTTTCCGGTCCAAACTCTCAGGATCTGTTAATACACACACCAGGACATGCAAAAAGGTGTGCGCAAGTCGGTGTAGGCCTACGAACGCCATTGTGGCAGTAGGAAGATGAGCCATGAAGTCCGTCAGAAATGCCATACTAACCACTGCTTAGATTTTGTGGTCAAAAACTGAATGTTGCCGGATGCCCTCCAAACTCTTAGGATCTGTTAATACACACACCAGGACATGCAAAAAGGTGTGTGCAAGTCGGTGGTAGGCCTAGGACGGCCACTGTGGCAGTTGGAAGATGCCGTGAAGTCCGTCAGAAATGCCATACTAACCACTGCTTAGATTTTGCGGTCAAAACCTGAATGTTGCCGGATGCCCTCCAAACTCTCAGGATCTGTTGATACACACACCAGGACATGCAAAACGGTGTGCGCAAGTCGGTGGTAGGCCTAGGACGTCCGCTGTGGCAGTTGGAAGATGAGCCGTGCAATCGATCAGAAATACCGTACTAACCACTTCTTAGATTTTGCGGTCAAGAACTGAATGTTGCCGGATGCCCTCCAAACTCTCAGGATCTGTTAATACACACACCAGGACATGCAAAACGGTGTGCGCAAGTCGGTGGTAGGCCTAGGACGTCCGCTGTGGCAGTTGGAAGATGAGCCGTGCAATCGATCAGAAATGCCGTACTAACCACTTCTTAGATTTTGCGGTCAAAACCTGAATGCTGCCGGATGCCCTCCAAGCTCTCAGGATCTGTTGATACACACACCAGGACATGCAAAACGGTGTGCGCAAGTCGGTGGTAGGCCTAGGACGTCCGCTGTGGCAGTTGGAAGATGAGCCGTGAAATCCATCAGAAATGCCATACTAACCACTGCTTAGATTTTGCGGTCAAAAACTGAATGTTGCCGGATGCCCTCCAAGCTCTCAGGATCTGTTGATACACACACCAGGACATGCAAAACGGTGTGCGCAAGTCGGTGGTAGGCCTAGGACGTCCGCTGTGGCAGTTGGAAGATGAGCCGTGAAATCCACCAGAAATGCCATACTAACCACTGCTTAGATTTTGCGGTCAAAAACTGAATGTTGCCGGATGCCCTCCAAACCCTCAGGATCTGTTAATACACACACCAGGACATGCAAAAAGGTGTGCGCAAGTCGGTGGTAGGCCTAGGACGTCCGCTGTGGCAGTTGGAAGATGAGCCGTGAAATCCACCAGAAATGCCATACTAACCACTGCTTCGATTTTGCGGTCAAAAACTGAATGTTGCCGGATGCCCTCCAAACCCTCAGGATCTGTTAATACACACACCAGGACATGCAAAACGGTGTGCGCAAGTCGGTGGTAGGCCTAGGACGTCCGCTGTGGCAGTTGGAAGATGAGCCGTGAAATCCATCAGAAATGCCATACTAACCACTGCTTAGATTTTGCGGTCAAAAACTGAATGTTGCCGGATGCCCTCCAAGCTCTCAGGATCTGTTGATACACACACCAGGACATGCAAAACGGTGTGCGCAAGTCGGTGGTAGGCCTAGGACGTCCGCTGTGGCAGTTGGAAGATGAGCCGTGAAATCCACCAGAAATGCCATACTAACCACTGCTTAGATTTTGCGGTCAAAAACTGAATGTTGCCGGATGCCCTCCAAACCCTCAGGATCTGTTAATACACACACCAGGACATGCAAAACGGTGTGCGCAAGTCGGTGGTAGGCCTAGGACGTCCGCTGTGGCAGTTGGAAGATGAGCCGTGAAATCCATCAGAAATGCTAACCATACTAACCACTGCTTAGATTTTGCGGTCAAAAACTGAATGTTGCCGGATGCCCTCCAAGCTCTCAGGATCTGTTGATACACACACCAGGACATGCAAAACGGTGTGCGCAAGTCGGCGGTAGGCCTAGGACGGCCACTGTGGCAGTTGGAAGATGAGCCGTGAAATCCAGCAGAAATGCCATACTAACAACTGCTTAGATTTTGCGGTCGAAAACTGAATGTTGCCGGATGCCCTCCAAGCTCTCAGGATCTGTTAATACACACACCAGGACATGCAAAACGGTGTGCGCAAGCCGCTGGTTGGCCTAGGACGGCCACTGTGGCAGTTGGAAGATGAGCCGTGAAATCCATCAGAAATGCCATACTAACCACTGCTTAGATTTTGCGGTCGAAAACTGAATGTTGCCGGATGCCCTCCAAGCTCTCAGGATCTGTTAATACACACACCAGGACATGCAAAACGGTGTGCGCAAGCCGCTGGTTGGCCTAGGACGGCCACTGTGGCAGTTGGAAGATGAGCCGTGAAATCCATCAGAAATGCTAACCATACTAACCACTGCTTAAATTTTGCGGTCAAAAACTGAATGTTGCCGGATGCCCTCCAAGCTCTCAGGATCTGTTAATACACACACCAGGACATGCAAAAAGGTGTGCGCAAGTCGGTGGTAGGCCTAGGACGTCCGCTGTGGCAGTTGGAAGATGAGCCGTGAAATCCACCAGAAATGCCATACTAACCACTGCTTAGATTTTGCGGTCAAAAACTGAATGTTGCCGGATGCCCTCTAAACCCTCAGGATCTGTTAAAACACACACCAGGACATGCAAAACGGTGTGCGCAAGTCGGTGGTAGGCCTAGGACGTCCGCTGTGGCAGTTGGAAGATGAGCCGTGAAATCCACCAGAAATGCCATACTAACCACTGCTTAGATTTTGCGGTCGAAAACTGAATGTTGCCGGATGCCCTCCAAGCTCTCAGGATCTGTTAATACACACACCAGGACATGCAAAACGGTGTGCGCAAGCCGCTGGTTGGCCTAGGACGGCCACTGTGGCAGTTGGAAGATGAGCCGTGAAATCCATCAGAAATGCTAACCATACTAACCACTGCTTAGATTTTGCGGTCAAAAACTGAATGTTGCCGGATGCCCTCCAAGCTCTCAGGATCTGTTGATACACACACCAGGACATGCAAAACGGTGTGCGCAAGTCGGCGGTAGGTCTAGGACGGCCACTGTGGCAGTTGGAAGATGAGCCGTGAAATCCACCAGAAATGCCGTACTAACCACTGCTTAGATTTTGCGGTCAAAAACTGAATGTTGCCGGATGCCCTCCAAACCCTCAGGATCTGTTAATACACACACCAGGACATGCAAAAAGGTGTGCGCAAGTCGGTGGTAGGCCTAGGACGTCCGCTGTGGCAGTTGGAAGATGAGCCGTGAAATCCACCAGAAATGCCATACTAACCACTGCTTAGATTTTGCGGTCAAAAACTGAATGTTGCCGGATGCCCTTCAAACCCTCAGGATCTGTTAATACACACACCAGGACATGCAAAACGGTGTGCGCAAGTCGGTGGTAGGCCTAGGACGTCCGCTGTGGCAGTTGGAAGATGAGCCGTGAAATCCATCAGAAATGCTAACCATACTAACCACTGCTTAGATTTTGCGGTCAAAAACTGAATGTTGCCGGATGCCCTCCAAGCTCTCAGGATCTGTTGATACACACACCAGGACATGCAAAACGGTGTGCGCAAGTCGGCGGTAGGCCTAGGACGGCCACTGTGGCAGTTGGAAGATGAGCCGTGAAATCCAGCAGAAATGCCATACTAACCACTGCTTAGATTTTGCGGTCGAAAACTGAATGTTGCCGGATGCCCTCCAAGCTCTCAGGATCTGTTAATACACACACCAGGACATGCAAAACGGTGTGCGCAAGCCGCTGGTTGGCCTAGGACGGCCACTGTGGCAGTTGGAAGATGAGCCGTGAAATCCATCAGAAATGCCATACTAACCACTGCTTAGATTTTGCGGTCGAAAACTGAATGTTGCCGGATGCACTCCAAGCTCTCAGGATCTGTTAATACACACACCAGGACATGCAAAACGGTGTGCGCAAGCCGCTGGTTTGCCTAGGACGGCCACTGTGGCAGTTGGAAGATGAGCCGTGAAATCCATCAGAAATGCTAACCATACTAACCACTGCTTAGATTTTGCGGTCAAAAACTGAATGTTGCCGGATGCCCTCCAAACCCTCAGGATCTGTTAATACACACACCAGGACATGCAAAACGGTGTGCGCAAGTCGGTGGTAGGCCTAGGAAGTCCGCTTTGCAGTTGGAAGATGAGCCGTGAAATCCATCAGAAATGCCATACTAACCACTGCTTAAATTTTGCGGTCAAAAACTGAATGTTGCCGGATGCCCTCCAAGCTCTCAGGATCTGTTGATACACACACCAGGACATGCAAAACGGTGTGCGCAAGTCGGCGGTAGGCCTAGGACGGCCACTGTGGCAGTTGGAAGATGAGCCGTGAAATCCATCAGAAATGCCATACTAACCACTGCTTAGATTTTGCGGTCAAAAACTGAATGTTGCCGGATGCCCTCCAAGCTCTCAGGATCTGTTGATACACACACCAGGACATGCAAAAACGGTGTGCGCAAGTCGGTGGTAGGCCTAGGACGTCCGCTGTTGCAGTTGGAAGATGAGCCGTGAAATCCATCAGAAATGCCATACTAACCACTGCTTAGATTTTGCGGTCAAAAACTGAATGTTGCCGGATGCCCTCCAAACTCTCAGGATCTGTTAATACACACACCAGGACATGCAAAACGGTGTGCGCAAGTCGGTGGTAGGCCTAGGACGGCCACTGTGGCACTTGGAAGATGAGCCGTGAAATCCATCAGAAATGCCATACTAACCACTACTTAGATTTTGCGGTCAAAAACTGAATGTTGCCGGATGCCCTCCATGCTCTCGGGATCTGTTAATACACACACCAGGACATGCAGAGAGGTGTGCGCAAGTCGGTGGTAGGCCTAGGACGGCCACTGTGGCAGTTGGAAGATGAGCCGTGAAATCCATTAGAAATGCCATACTAACCACTGCTTAGATTTTGCGGTCAAAAACTGAATGTTGCCGGATGCCCTCCAAACTCTCAGGATCTGTTAATACACACACCAGGACATGCAAAACGGTGTGCGCAAGTCGGTGGTAGGCCTAGGACGTCCGCTGTGGCAGTTGGAAGAACAGCCGTGAAATCCATCAGAAATGCCATACTAACCACTGCTTAGATTTTGCGATCAAAAACTGAATGTTGCCGGATGCACTCCAAGCTCTCAGGATCTGTTAATACGCACATAAGGACATGCAAAACGGTGTGCGCAAGTGGGTGGTAGGCCTAGGACGTCCGCTGTTGCAGTTGGAAGATGAGCCGTGAAATCCATCGGAAATGCCATACTAACCACTGCTTAGATTTTGCGGTCGAAAACTGAATGTTGCCGGATGCCCTCCATACTCTCAGGCTCTGTTAATACACACACCAGGACATGCAAAAAGGTATGCGCAAGTCTGTGGTAGGCCTAGGACGTCCGCTGTGGCAGTTGGAAGATGAGCCGTGAAATCCATCAGAAATGCCATACTAACCACTGCTTAGATTTTGCGGTCAAAAACTGAATGTTGCCGGATGCCCTCCATACTCTCAGGCTCTGTTAATACACACACCAGGACATGCAAAAAGGTGTGCGCAAGTCGGTGGTAGGCCTAGGACGTCTGCTGTGGCAGTTGGAAGATGAGCCGTGAAATCCATCAGAAATGCCATACTAACCACTGCTTAGATTTTGCGGTCAAAAACTGAATGTTGCCGGATGCCCTCCAAACTCTCAGGATCTGTTAATACACACACCAGGACATGCAAAACGGTGTGCGCAAGTCGGTGGTAGGCCTAGGACGTCCGCTGTGGCAGTTGGAAGAACAGCCGTGAAATCCATCAGAAATGCCATACTAACCACTGCTTAGATTTTGCGGTCAAAAACTGAATGTTGCCGGATGCCCTCCAAGCTCTCAGGATCTGTTAATACACGCACCAGGACATGCAAAACGGTGTGCGCAGGTCGGTGGTAGGCCTAGGACGTCCGCTGTGGCAGTTGGAAGATGAGCCGTGAAATCCATCAGAAATGCCATACTAACCACTGCTTAGATTTTGCGGTCAAAAACTGAATGTTGCCGGATGCCCTCCAAACTCCCAGGATCTGTTAATACACGCACCAGGACATGCAAAACGGTGTGCGCAAGTCGGTGGTAGGCCTAGGACGTCCGCTGTGGCAGTTGGAAGATGAGCCGTGAAATCCATCAGAAATGCCATACTAACCACTGCTTAGATTTTGCGGTCAAAAACTGAATGTTGCCGGATGCCCTCCAAACTCCCAGGATCTGTTAATACACGCACCAGGACATGCAAAACGGTGTGCGCAAGTCGGGTAGGCCTAGGACGTCCGCTGTGGCAGTTGGAAGATGAGCCGTGAAATCCATCAGAAATGCCTCACTAACCACTGCTTAGATTTTGCGGTCAAAAACTGAATGTTGCCGGATGCCCTCCAAACTCTCAGGATCTGTTAATACACACACCAGGACATGCAAAACGGTGTGCGCAAGTCGGTGGTAGGCCTAGGACGTCCGCTGTGGCAGTTGGAAGATGAGCCGTGAAATCCATCAGAAATGCTAACCATACTAACCACTGCTTAGATTTTGCGGTCAAAAACTGAATGTTGCCGGATGCCCTCCAAACCCTCAGGATCTGTTAATACACACACCAGGACATGCAAAACGGTGTGCGCAAGTCGGTGGTAGGCCTAGGACGGCCACTGTGGCAGTTGGAAGATGAGCCGTGAAATCCATCAGAAATGCTAACCATACTAACCACTGCTTAGATTTTGCGGTCAAAAACTAAATGTTGCCGGATGCCCTCTAAGCTCTCAGGATCTGTTAATACACACACCAGGACATGCAAAACGGTGTGCGCAAGTCGGTGGTAGGCCTAGGACGTCCGCTGTGGCAGTTGGAAGATGAGCCGTGAAATCCATCAGAAATGCTAACCATACTAACCACTGCTTAGATTTTGCGGTCAAAAACTAAATGTTGCCGGATGCCCTCCAAACTCTCAGGATCTGTTAATACACACACCAGGACATGCAAAAAGGTATGCGCAAGTCGGTGGTAGGCCTAGGACGTCCGCTGTGGCAGTTGGAAGAACAGCCGTGAAATCCATCAGAAATGCCATACTAACCACTGCTTAGATTTTGCGGTCAAAAACTAAATGTTGCCGGATGCCCTCTAAGCTCTCAGGATCTGTTAATACACACACCAGGACATGCAAAACGGTGTGCGCAAGTCGGTGGTAGGCCTAGGACGTCCGCTGTGGCAGTTGGAAGATGAGCCGTGAAATCCATCAGAAATGCCATACTAACCACTGCTTAGATTTTGCGGTCGAAAACTGAATGTTGCCGGATGCCCTCCATACTCTCAGGCTCTGTTAATACACACACCAGGACATGCAAAAAGGTATGCGCAAGTCGGTGGTAGGCCTAGGACGTCTGCTGTGGCAGTTGGAAGATGAGCCGTGAAATCCATCAGAAATGCCATACTAACCACTGCTTAGATTTTGCGGTCAAAAACTGAATGTTGCCGGATGCCCTCCAAACCCTCAGGAGTCGGTGGTAGGCCTAGGACGGCCACTGTGGCAGTTGGAAGAACAGCCGTGAAATCCATCAGAAATGCCATACTAACCACTGCTTAGATTTTGCGGTCAAAAACTAAATGTTGCCGGATGCCCTCTAAGCTCTCAGGATCTGTTAATACACACACCAGGACATGCAAAACGGTGTGCGCAAGTCGGTGGTAGGCCTAGGACGTCCGCTGTGGCAGTTGGAAGATGAGCCGTGAAATCCATCAGAAATGCCATACTAACCACTGCTTAGATTTTGCGGTCGAAAACTGAATGTTGCCGGATGCCCTCCATACTCTCAGGCTCTGTTAATACACACACCAGGACATGCAAAAAGGTATGCGCAAGTCGGTGGTAGGCCTAGGACGTCTGCTGTGGCAGTTGGAAGATGAGCCGTGAAATCCATCAGAAATGCCATACTAACCACTGCTTAGATTTTGCGGTCAAAAACTGAATGTTGCCGGATGCCCTCCAAGCTCTCAGGATCTGTTAATACACGCACCAGGACATGCAAAACGGTGTGCGCAAGTCGGTGGTAGGCCTAGGACGTCCGCTGTGGCAGTTGGAAGATGAGCCGTGAAATCCATCAGAAATGCCATACTAACCACTGCTTAGATTTTGCGGTCAAAAACTGAATGTTGCCGGATGCCCTCCAAACTCTCAGGATCTGTTAATACACGCACCAGGACATGCAAAACGGTGTGCGCAAGTCGGTGGTAGGCCTAGGACGTCCGCTGTGGCAGTTGGAAGATGAGCCGTGAAATCCATCAGAAATGCCATACTAACCACTGCTTAGATTTTGCGGTCAAAAACTGAATGTTGCCGGATGCCCTCCAAACTCCCAGGATCTGTTAATACACACACCAGGACATGCAAAACGGTGTGCGCAAGTCGGTGGTAGGCCTAGGACGTCCGCTGTGGCAGTTGGAAGAAGAGCCGTGAAATCCATCAGAAATGCCATACTAACCACTGCTTAGATTTTGCGGTCAAAAACTGAATGTTGCCGGATGCCCTCCAAACTCCCAGGATCTGTTAATACACGCACCAGGACATGCAAAACGGTGTGCGCAAGTCGGTGGTAGGCCTAGGACGTCCGCTGTGGCAGTTGGAAGATGAGCCGTGAAATCCATCAGAAATGCCATACTAACCACTGCTTAGATTTTGCGGTCAAAAACTGAATGTTGCCGGATGCCCTCCAAACTCCCAGGATCTGTTAATACACGCACCAGGACATGCAAAACGGTGTGCGCAAGTCGGTGGTAGGCCTAGGACGTCCGCTGTGGCAGTTGGAAGATGAGCCGTGAAATCCATCAGAAATGCTAACCATACTAACCACTGCTTAGATTTTGCGGTCAAAAACTAAATGTTGCCGGATGCCCTCTAAGCTCTCAGGATCTGTTAATACACACACCAGGACATGCAAAAAGGTATGCGCAAGTCGGTGGTAGGCCTAGGACGTCCGCTGTGGCAGTTGGAAGAACAGCCGTGAAATCCATCAGAAATGCCATACTAACCACTGCTTAGATTTTGCGGTCAAAAACTAAATGTTGCCGGATGCCCTCTAAGCTCTCAGGATCTGTTAATACACACACCAGGACATGCAAAACGGTGTGCGCAAGTCGGTGGTAGGCCTAGGACGTCCGCTGTGGCAGTTGGAAGATGAGCCGTGAAATCCATCAGAAATGCCATACTAACCACTGCTTAGATTTTGCGGTCGAAAACTGAATGTTGCCGGATGCCCTCCATACTCTCAGGCTCTGTTAATACACACACCAGGACATGCAAAAAGGTATGCGCAAGTCGGTAGTAGGCCTAGGACGTCCGCTGTGGCAGTTGGAAGATGAGCCGTGAAATCCATCAGAAATGCCATACTAACCACTGCTTAGATTTTGCGGTCAAAAACTGAATGTTGCCGGATGCCCTCCAAACCCTCAGGATCTGTTAATACACGCACCAGGACATGCAAAACGGTGTGCGCAAGTCGGTGGTAGGCCTAGGACGTCCGCTGTGGCAGTTGGAAGATGAGCCGTGAAATCCATCAGAAATGCCATACTAACCACTGCTTAGATTTTGCGGTCAAAAACTGAATGTTGCCGGATGCCCTCCAAACTCCCAGGATCTGTTAATACACGCACCAGGACATGCAAAACGGTGTGCGCAAGTCGGTGGTAGGCCTAGGACGGCCACTGTGGCAATTGGAAGATGAGCCGTGAAATCCATCAGAAATGCTAACCATACTAACCACTGCTTAGATTTTGCGGTCAAAAACTGAATGTTGCCGGATGCCCTCCAAACCCTCAGGATCTGTTAATACACACACCAGGACATGCAAAACGGTGTGCGCAAGTCGGTGGTAGGCCTAGGACGTCCGCTGTGGCAGTTGGAAGAACAGCCGTGAAATCCATCAGAAATGCCATACTAACCACTGCTTAGATTTTGCGGTCAAAAACTGAATGTTGCCGGATGCCCTCCAAGCTCTCAGGATCTGTTAATACACGCACCAGGACATGCAAAACGGTGTGCGCAAGTCGGTGGTAGGCCTAGGACGTCCGCTGTGGCAGTTGGAAGATGAGCCGTGAAATCCATCAGAAATGCCATACTAACCACTGCTTAGATTTTGCGGTCAAAAACTGAATGTTGCCGGATGCCCTCCAAACTCCCAGGATCTGTTAATACACGCACCAGGACATGCAAAACGGTGTGCGCAAGTCGGTGGTAGGCCTAGGACGTCCGCTGTGGCAGTTGGAAGATGAGCCGTGAAATCCATCAGAAATGCCATACTAACCACTGCTTAGATTTTGCGGTCAAAAACTGAATGTTGCCGGATGCCCTCCAAACTCCCAGGATCTGTTAATACACGCACCAGGACATGCAAAACGGTGTGCGCAAGTCGGGTAGGCCTAGGACGTCCGCTGTGGCAGTTGGAAGATGAGCCGTGAAATCCATCAGAAATGCCTCACTAACCACTGCTTAGATTTTGCGGTCAAAAACTGAATGTTGCCGGATGCCCCTCCAAACCCTCAGGATCTGTTAATACACACACCAGGACATGCAAAACGGTGTGCGCAAGTCGGTGGTAGGCCTAGGACGGCCACTGTGGCAGTTGGAAGATGAGCCGTGAAATCCATCAGAAATGCCATACTAACCACTGCTTAGATTTTGCGGTCAAAAACTAAATGTTGCCGGATGCCCTCTAAGCTCTCAGGATCTGTTAATACACACACCAGGACATGCAAAACGGTGTGCGCAAGTCGGTGGTAGGCCTAGGACGGCCACTGTGGCAGTTGGAAGATGAGCCGTGAAATCCATCAGAAATGCCATACTAACCACTGCTTAGATTTTGCGGTCAAAAACTAAATGTTGCCGGATGCCCTCTAAGCTCTCAGGATCTGTTAATACACACACCAGGACATGCAAAACGGTGTGCGCAAGTCGGTGGTAGGCCTAGGACGGCCACTGTGGCAGTTGGAATATGAGCCGTGAAATCCATCAGAAATGCCTCACTAACCACTGCTTAGATTTTGCGGTCAAAAACTGAATGTTTCCGGATGCCCTCCAAACTCTCAGGATCTGTTAATACACACACCAGGACATGCAAAAAGGTATGCGCAAGTCGGTGGTAGGCCTAGGACGTCCGCTGTGGCAGTTGGAAGAACAGCCGTGAAATCCATCAGAAATGCCATACTAACCACTGCTTAGATTTTGCGGTCGAAAACTGAATGTTGCCGGATGCCCTCCATACTCTCAGGCTCTGTTAATACACACACCAGGACATGCAAAAAGGTATGCGCAAGTCGGTGGTAGGCCTAGGACGTCTGCTGTGGCAGTTGGAAGATGAGCCGTGAAATCCATCAGAAATGCCATACTAACCACTGCTTAGATTTTGCGGTCGAAAACTGAATGTTGCCGGATGCCCTCCATACTCTCAGGCTCTGTTAATACACACACCAGGACATGCAAAAAGGTATGCGCAAGTCGGTGGTAGGCCTAGGACGTCTGCTGTGGCAGTTGGAAGATGAGCCGTGAAATCCATCAGAAATGCCATACTAACCACTGCTTAGATTTTGCGGTCAAAAACTGAATGTTGCCGGATGCGCTCCAAACTCTCAGGATCTGTTAATACACACACCAGGACATGCAAAACGGTGTGCGCAAGTCGGTGGTAGGCCTAGGACGTCCGCTGTGGCAGTTGGAAGAACAGCCGTGAAATCCATCAGAAATGCCATACTAACCACTGCTTAGATTTTGCGGTCAAAAACTGAATGTTGCCGGATGCCCTCCAAGCTCTCAGGATCTGTTAATACACGCACCAGGACATGCAAAACGGTGTGCGCAAGTCGGTGGTAGGCCTAGGACGTCCGCTGTGGCAGTTGGAAGATGAGCCGTGAAATCCATCAGAAATGCCATATTAACCACTGCTTAGATTTTGCGGTCAAAAACTGAATGTTGCCGGATGCCCTCCAAACTCCCAGGATCTGTTAATACACGCACCAGGACATGCAAAACGGTGTGCGCAAGTCGGGTAGGCCTAGGACGTCCGCTGTGGCAGTTGGAAGATGAGCCGTGAAATCCATCAGAAATGCCTCACTAACCACTGCTTAGATTTTGCGGTCAAAAACTGAATGTTGCCGGATGCCCTCCAAACTCCCAGGATCTGTTAATACACGCACCAGGACATGCAAAACGGTGTGCGCAAGTCGGTGGTAGGCCTAGGACGTCCGCTGTGGCAGTTGGAAGATGAGCCGTGAAATCCATCAGAAATGCCATACTAACCACTGCTTAGATTTTGCGGTCAAAAACTGAATGTTGCCGGATGCCCTCCAAACTCCCAGGATCTGTTAATACACGCACCAGGACATGCAAAACGGTGTGCGCAAGTCGGGTAGGCCTAGGACGTCCGCTGTGGCAGTTGGAAGAACAGCCGTGAAATCCATCAGAAATGCCATACTAACCACTGCTTAGATTTTGCGATCAAAAACTGAATGTTGCCGGATGCCCTCCAAGCTCTCAGGATCTGTTAATACGCACACCAGGACATGCAAAACGGTGTGCGCAAGTCGGTGGTAGGCCTAGGACGTCCGCTGTGGCAGTTGGAAGATGAGCCGTGAAATCCATTAGAAATGCCATACTAACCACTGCTTAGATTTTGCGGTCAAAAACTGAATGTTGCCGGATGCCCTCCAAACTCTCAGGATCTGTTAATACGCACATCAGGACATGCAAAACGGTGTGCGCAAGTCGGTGGTAGGCCTAGGACGTCCGCTGTGGCAGTTGGAAGATGAGCCGTGAAATCCATCAGAAATGCCATACTAACCACTGCTTTGATTTTGCGGTCAAAAACTGAATTTTGCCGGATGCCCTCCAAACTCTCAGGATCTGTTAATACACACACCAGGACATGCAAAACGGTGTGCGCAAGGCGGTGGTAGGCCTAGGACGTCCGCTGTGGCAGTTGGAAGATGAGCCGTGAAATCCATCAGAAATGCCATACTAACCACTGCTTAGATTTTGCGGTCAAAAACTGAATGTTGCCGCATGCCCTCCAAACTCTCAGGATCTGTTAATACGCACACCAGGACATGGAAAAAGGTGTGCGCAAGTCGGTGGTAGGCCTAGGACGGCCACTGTGGCAGTTGGAAGATGAGCCGTGAAATCCATCAGAAATGCCATACTAACCACTGCTTAGATTTTGCGGTCAAAAACTGAATGTTGCCGGATGCCCTCCAAACTCTCAGGATCTGTTAATACGCACATCAGGACATGCAAAACGGTGTGCGCAAGTCGGTGGTAGGCCTAGGACGTCCGCTGTGGCAGTTGGAAGATGAGCCGTGAAATCCATCAGAAATGCCATACTAACCACTGCTTAGATTTTGCGGTCAAAAACTGAATGTTGCCGGATGCCCTCCAAACTCTCAGGATCTGTTAATACACACACCACGACATGCAAACAGGTGTGCGCAAGTCGGTGGTAGGCCTAGGACGTCCGCTGTGGCAGTTGGAAGATGAGCCGTGAAATCCATCAGAAATGCCATACTAACCACTGCTTAGATTTTGCGGTCAAAAACTGAATGTTGCCGGATGCCCTCCAAACTCTCAGGATCTGTTAATACACACACCAGGACATGCAAACAGGTGTGCGCAAGTCGGTGGTAGGCCTAGGACGTCCGCTGTGGCAGTTGGAAGATGAGCCGTGAAATCCATCAGAAATGCCATACTAACCACTGCTTAGATTTTGCGGTCAAAAACTGAATGTTGCCGGATGCCCTCCAAGCTCTCAGGATCTGTTGATACACACACCAGGACATGCAAAACGGTGTGCGCAAGTCGGTGGTAGGCCTAGGACGTCCGCTGTGGCAGTTGGAAGATGAGCCGTGAAATCCATCAGAAATGCCATACTAACCACTGCTTAGATTTTGCGGTCAAAAACTGAATGTTGCCGGATGCCCTCCAAACTCTCAGGATCTGTTAATACACACACCAGGACATGCAAACAGGTGTGCGCAAGCCGGTGGTAGGCCTAGGACGTCCGCTGTGGCAGTTGGAAGATGAGCCGTGAAATCCATCAGAAATGCCATACTAACCACTGCTTAGATTTTGCGGTCAAAAACTGAATGTTGCCGGATGCCCTCCAAACTCTCAGGATCTGTTAATACACACACCAGGACATGCAAACAGGTGTGCGCAAGTCGGTGGTAGGCCTAGGACGTCCGCTGTGGCAGTTGGAAGATAAGCCGTGAAATCTGTCAGAAATGCCTTACTAACCACTGCTTAGATTTTGCGGTCAAAAACTGAATGTTGCCGGATGCCCTCCAAACTCTCAGGATCTGTTAATACACACACCAGGACATGCAAAACGGTGTGCGCAAGCCGCTGGTTGGCCTAGGACGGCCACTGTGGCAGTTGGAAGATGAGCCGTGAAATCCATCAGAAATGCCATACTAACCACTGCTTAGATTTTGCGGTCAAAAACTGAATGTTGCCGGATGCCCTCCAAACTCTCAGGATCTGTTAATACACACACCAGGACATGCAAAAAGGTGTGCGCAAGTCGGTGGTAGGCCTAGGACGGCCACTGTGGCAGTTGGAAGATGAGCCGTGAAATCCATCAGAAATGCCATACTAACCACTGCTTAGATTTTGCGGTCAAAAACTGAATGTTGCCGCATGCCCTCCAAACTCTCAGGATCTGTTTATACACACACCAGGGCATGCAAAACGGTGTGCGCAAGTCGGTGGTAGGCCTAGGACGTCCGCTGTGACAGTTGGAAGATGAGCCGTGAAATCCATCAGAAATGCCATATTAACCACTGCTTAGATTTTGCTTCAAAAAACTGAATGTTGCCGGATGCCCTCCAAACTCTCAGGATCTGTTTATACACACACCAGGACATGCAAAACGGTGTGCGCAAGTCGGTGGTAGGCCTAGGACGTCCGCTGTGACAGTTGGAAGATGAGCCGTGAAATCCATCAGAAATGCCATATTAACCACTGCTTAGATTTTGCTTCAAAAAACTGAATGTTGCCGGATGCCCTCCAAACTCTCAGGATCTGTTAATACACACACCAGAATATGCAGAACGGTGTGCGCAGGTCGGTGATAGGAATAGGACGTCCGCTGTGGCAGTTGGAAGATGAGCCGTGAAATCCATCAGAAATGCCATGCTAACCACTGCTTAGATTTTGCTTCAAAAAACTGAATGTTGCCGGATGCCCTCCAAACTCTCAGGATCTGTTTATACACACACCAGGGCATGCAAAACGGTGTGCGCAAGTCGGTGGTAGGCCTACGACGTCCGCTGTGACAGTTGGAAGATGAGCCGTGCAATCCATCAGAAATGCCATACCAACCACTGCCTAGATTTTGCGGTCAAAAACTGAATGTTGCCGGATGCCCTCCAAACTCTCAGGATCTGTTAATACACACACCAGGACATGCAAAACGGTGGGCGCAAGTCGGTGGTGGGCCTAGGACGTCCGCTGTGGCAGTTGGAAGATGAGCCGTGAAATCCATCAGAAATGGCATACCAACCACTGCTTAGATTTTGCGGTCAAAAAGTGAATGTTGCCGGATGCCCTCCAAACTCTCAGGAAATGTTGATACACACACCAGGACATGCAAAACGGTGTGCGCAAGTCGGTGGTAGGCCTAGGACGTCCGCTGTGACAGTTGGAAGATGAGCCGTGAAATCCATCAGAAATGCCATACCAACCACTGCCTAGATTTTGCGGTCAAAAAGTGAATGCTGCCGGATGCCCTACAAGCTCTCAGGATCTGTTTATACACACACCAGGACATGCAAAACGGTGTGCGCAAGTCGGTGGTGGGCCTAGGACGTCCGCTGTGGCAGTTGGAAGATGAGCCGTGAGATCCATCAGAAATGCCATACTGCTTAGATTTTGCGGTCAAAAAGTGAATGCTGCCGGATGCCCTACAAGCTCTCAGGATCTGTTTATACACACACCAGGACATGCAAAACGGTGTGCGCAAGTCGGTGGTGGGCCTAGGACGTCCGCTGTGGCAGTTGGAAGATGAGCCGTGAAATCCATCAGAAATGCCATACCAACCACTGCTTAGATTTTGCGGTCAAAAACTGAATGTTGCCGGATGCCCTCCAAACTCTCAGGATCTATTAATACACACACCAGGACATGCAAAACGGTGGGCGCAAGTCGGTGGTGGGCCTAGGACGTCCGCTGTGGCAGTTGGAAGATGAGCCGTGAAATCCATCAGAAATGCCATACCAACCACTGCTTAGATCTTGCGGTCAAAAACTGAATGTTGCCGGATGCCCTCCAAACTCTCAGGATCTGTTAATACACACACCAGGTAATGCAAAACGTTGTGCGAATGTCGGTGGTATGCCTAGGGCGTCCGCTGTGGCAGTTGGAAGATGAGCCGTGAAATCCATCAGAAATGCCATACTAACCACAGCTTAGATTTTGCGGTCAAGAACTGAATGTTGCCGGATGCCCTACAAGCTCTCAGGATCTGTTTATACACACACCAGGACATGCAAAACGGTATGCGCAAGTCGGTGGTAGGCCTAGGACGTCCGCTGTGGCAGTTGGAAGACGAGCCGTGAAATCCATCAGAAATGCCATACCAACCACTGCGTAGATTTTGCGGTCAAAAACTGAATGTTGCCGGATGGCCTCCGAACTCTCAGGATCTGTTAATACACACACCACGATGCTGCTAGACAAACAGCTTATACGCAGATTTTGGCGTACGGAATGTGGCACCTCCGCACCACCACTTCTACAACCAGCTTGGAGAAACAATTTTCGAAAGAAAATTACTGCGAATATGTACAGTTCTCACTGTGGAAGCACAGAAACGCAGCAAGAAGCTCTACGACGAAGCACGCATCATTCCATTGCAACACCACATGGCGAAACTGTTCAGAATGCAGCTGCTAGACATCTGCAACCAGAAAAACAATCCCCGGACAAAGCTGTTCCAAAGGGATATATCTTGTATGTGAGCAGAACTTCCCATCAACGCCTTCTACCATAGCAACGATAGCAATCACCATCGCGGCTTAGTTGGCTACCACATTATCACACCATCCCGAATGGAGCAACATGCACATATGGAATTTAACAACCCGGAAATTTAACAAGACTGGACAATTGTAGGATAAAGTAGGGTATTAAATAGACACATCACCGATATTTTATTAAAATTAAACAATATAAATCAATAGGGCCCATATGAGCTAACCGCCCATCTTTAATTTAAAACCCAATTGTGATCACGTCGCCACTTGGCGTGACTCATTTCGTAAGAAAATGCCCTATCTCGTTCAATTTCTCTACTCTCTGAATTCGCCGCAGTTCTCATATTCAGTCTCCTTAAAAATTCCTTTCCGAATTTACCCGCAATTTTGGTACTAAGCATTCATTCACTCACGTTCTATGTTTTTTGTTCTCTCCAAAAGTACATGTCCATTTCTCCAGTCTCCAACCAATGGTTTCAACATTCGCTCGACATACAGCGTCATCTATCCGTCGACTGCATACATTTAATGTCAACTTCACGTTGACGTAGGTTCGAACACATGTCTCAACTGACACTTCAACATTATTTTTAACTTTTGTTTGGATTGTTTTTTTTTTCGTTATTATTTATTTTGAACTGGAACATTTTTTTGTTTTATATTTTCCTCTCACTTGGCCGCACAAAAATTATAAAATTAATGAGTTTTCTAAAAAAGATCTCGAATCTCCTCTCTAAAATGACATCTTCGCGAAAAAATGAAAAAATCGTCGAAGCACTGAATCAGAAGGCGAAACCAAAGGAGGACCCAGTTCAAGTAAGATACTGAATTAAAATTTGTTTATGTAATCATCGGTTCATTGTAGACACCTTCACAGGACATTGAAGATCTGATTAAGACGCAATATGCATCGCCACTCCAGACCAGAAGTCAAAGATTAAAGCGAACCCAAGCTAAGGCTATCTCATCGATAGCACCAGAAGGAACAGCAGCTAATCTCAAAGTAAAACCGATACAGTTATTGAAATCAGAGAATTTGATAAACACAAGTCGCGCGGTCAAAGCCGAAGTGAAACAACTAGATCTTGGCATTGTCCCAGACGTGCATTTAGCATCAGCAACAGATCCCGGTCAGGCGCTAAGCTTGGGTGTGGAGACGCGACCAGGCTCAGTGTTGGCGGCTGCATTTAGTCATCCTGGAATTGAAGCAAATAAATCACAGCAATTGTTTGATTCCGAACATGGGAAGTGTGATCAGATCACGTCGACCAATGTGGAAAGTGTCAACAAAAAGATTGATGCGAAAGCTGCTCGCAAAGCGGGAAAGGTGAAGCGAACGGTCAAAACTGAACCCGTGGAGAATACTTCTCTTGCAGATGATTCAGTAAAAGACGGCAAGAGTTCAAAAGCAAAGTCACCGCGAAAGACTAAGGCTTTGGTGGCGCCTAAAACGGGCGAACTAGAAGAGAAACCCCTTGCTAAGAAGAAGTCCCCAAAGAAAGAGACCATGAAAAAGAGAATAACATCGTCGGTGGAACATGAACTAATGCCGATACCATCGACCCTCGTCAAGCCGAGCAAGGAATCTCTAAAACTCGCATCCCTTCAGTTCAGTCCCAATAAAATCAAAACCAACTCAACAGCAATCAAAGTCGAAGTCGCAGACGATGCCGACGAAATCAAGGCGGAATCGAAGAGGAAGAGAGCTTCCCCATTGAAACCGAAAGAAGTATCCGATTCAGAGCCTGAAATCAAATTGGAGAAATGGCAGCCAGAAATGTGGCCAGTTGCCTTGGAGAATATTAAACTGATGCGAACATTTCAAGAAGCTCCCGTCGATCAGATGGGCTGTCACAAGTGCTGTGACGAGAACGCTGACGAAAAAGTGAGTTTCGTTGTCGTTGCATCCGCATCATCATGCCGTTGATATTCTCTTTGTTAGACAAAAAGGTTTCAACACCTGGTGGCACTGATGTTGTCCAGTCAAACACGAGATCAGATAACTTACGAGGTAATGCAGCGCTTACGGGAGAACACTTGTACCCCTGCTTCCATCGTTCAAATGAGTCCCGAGGAACTGATGCAAATTCTCCATCCAGTGTCGTTCTATAAGGTTAGTGTCGCCTGCGAATAGTTCACAATTGCAAGTTTCTCAATTTCAGAGCAAAACAAAGTACCTTCAGAATACAGCGAAAATTCTGATCGATAAGTATGACTCGGATATTCCGAACAATGTCAATGAACTGATCAAGTTGCCGGGGGTTGGACCGAAAATGGCACACATCTGCATGAGCGTTGCGTGGGATATGATTACCGGAATTGGTAAGAGAAATGCCTCACTTTGTTCCATCGATAAGTCTGTGATAATCTTTTGACAGGTGTGGATACACATGTTCATCGGATATCCAATCGACTTGGCTGGGTTAAAAATACAACCAAAGAGCCAGAGCAAACACGTAAGCAGCTGGAACAATGGTTACCTTCCGAACACTGGCGAGAAGTGAACTACTTGTTGGTTGGATTCGGGCAGACGCTCTGTACACCAGTCCGGCCGAAGTGCGATCAATGTCTGAATAGTGCATTTTGTCCATCAGCGAATGTAACGCAAACGACGCCAAAGAAGGAGATAAAAATAGAAAAGCAGGAAGAGGCTTAAATCGCGTGGGTTTTTTTTTTTTTGTGGTTATCGTTGTTAATCGTTTGGAGGGTTTAAAGTTATTGTTTTGTTTTTTTTTTCTGCAATACAAATTTTCAGTTGAATTCTGTTGGTTTATTTATTTTTTGTCAATTTCAGCTAAATGGCAATGGTTTCATTCGTTTTCTATCATTTGATTGTAATTGGGTGATCGGACTAGAGGTCTGATGGACTGATAATGTTGTTCTAGGTCTTGCGTTCAGAACCAATTGATTCCCATTCCGTAGATTCGATCGTCCCCTTATCTGAACAATTTGTGCTCTTGCGCCGGATGTGGCAGACACCGATCTGTCGTCGCATTTCATACAGTTGTCAGTTGTGTCTTCCCCTCGATTCAGCTGTCCCGCAGTTTTTTTCAGAATATAACAGACTTCTCTTGCACTTTCGTGTTTATCATCCAGCCTTCAACATCATATTAAAGGACTACTTTCGTAGTGCTAACTTAAATCCGATTCCGTGCCGCACTGGGATGTCAATTGTATTTGCCAAATTGTATATGTACTTTGCTTTGTCCGAGTGAAAGTTAGAATGTAGCAAAGATATGAATGTGCACCCTCTCGGTTGCTTTCGTTCTCCCAATATCTAAATTAGATATATTCCGTACATATCAAAAAATGGTTCGATTTAGATCAAACATGCGCTGTTTTATTGGATTATTTTTTGACAACTTGCGCGTCCCTAATGGAAAAATAGTGAGTCTTGCTTCCACCAGCAATTGTTCTTCATAGACATTAGCAGGTGGTAATCACTGGGTCCGGTCTATAAGGTGGACGCATGAGGATATCCTAACCAAGCTTGGGGAGCTTCTGGAGAGTCGCTATCGATATGTGAGATCTGACGTTTAATCCTATGAAACAAAGATGGCCGCTTCTGAGGAATTGCTACATTCAGAGTGTCCATTTGTTGATACTACAAGTCGGAATTAGAAATCTCGTTTTTCATTAGAAGGTCAACTCAAAGGAAACGGTTTCCTTTCGATTCCATCAAAACACACAACAACTCCTTCCCGGCTGTCAATCCTGGCTTGGCCATCGTTAATGCAAGTTATCTTCACTAGACACTTACTTACTTATCAGGCAGACGAACCATGAAGATTCTGAGCCTGAGCAATTGCTGCCTTCCATCGGTGACGGTCCTGGGCACGCTGCTTCCAGTCATCAAGGCCAAGCTGTCTTACATCCGCGATGACTTGGTCTTTGTACCGGAGGTTCGGTCTTCCTCTCCTTCTCGAACCGGGAGGCTCGGATTCGAATATCCTCTTAGCTGGAGCGTTGTTGTCGATTCGCTCGATGTGGCCGAGCCAGTGTAGTCGACGGATTTTTGCCTTCCGGACTACATCCACATCCTTGTACAGCTCGTACAGTTCGCGGTTGTGTCTTTTCCTCCATTCGCCTTCCTCGCAGAAGGGACCATATATCCGACGTAAAATTTTTCATTCGAAGACACCAAGAATCAGAAGTAGGACTGGCAGCATAAGGGTTTTGTAGAGCATGACTGTGGTCCTTCGAGTCAGGAGTTTCGAGCCCAGTTGTTTTGGCAGACCGAAGTAGCATCGTTTGCCAAGGGCAATTTTAAGTCGGATCTCCGCTACAATGTCATTCGTGGAGCTTACATTTGCCCCGAGGTAGACAAACTCCTTTACTACCTCGAAATTGTAGCTGTCGATTGTGACGTTTTGGCCTAGGTGGTGTGCGGCGGAACGTTTTTTGCTCGACAGCATATATTTTGTCTTGTCCTCGTTGACCTTAAGACCAGCTCGTTTCGCCTGTTCCTCAATTGCCGTGAAAGCTTCCACTATGGCTCGTAGGGACCGCGCGATAATGTCGATGTCATCAGCGTATCCCAACAGCTGGACTGACTTGTAGAAGATAGTGCCTTCCGTGTTGACTTTTGCCCGCCGCACTACCTTCTCCAGTACCACATTGAAGAAATCACACGACAGCGCATCTCCTTGCCGAAATCCGGTGCAGGTTTCGAACGGTTCAGAGGATTTTGAACCGAACTGGACGGTGCATCGCGTGTGTGTTAGCGTGGTGCGACACAACCGGATCAGTTCTCCAGGGATCCCGAATTCGTCTTACAAGGCCGATGTATTGATATATTTGCCTGGTTTCTCTTTGTTAGTGTCCATATCAAACAAGGCTGAGCCAAGCAATCAGATTAATAAAACTATACATCTTTTCTCTCAACACCTAATACAATCGACCTGATTCTCACTGAGGCAGATGAATACATGACGTAACTAATAAAACTCAAACACCAAGAGCTCAAGTGCGTTGTCACTGGAGCACTCAGATTCAAAAACTGCTACTTCGTATTGTACTAGAAGGCAGTTACCCATTTACGTTCATTGAATTTGCCATGACTTCTGGTAGATTAGCAGCAAGTGTTACTATAATGAGAGGTGTTCAGTTGAATCACGGATGACGCAACTCAAACACCAAGCCAGTCTAATTCGTCGTAGCATTAAGCCAGTGTACTAACGCAGCGAATATGAATAAAGATAAATTTGAAAATGCATTCGCTCGCACTGATTCAAGCCATTGGCATATTATGCTGACCGTGCATTGCCGGCAGTAATTTAGGCTAAGATGCAATTGTAATTCGCAGTGTAAGCTAGATTTAAGTATAAAAGAAAAAAAAGAGTGAATAGATGTCGGTCAGTTAATAGAACTTTCTGAACGCTTTTTGATCAATTAATTCTTTTAAAGCAATTGCTCCAAGTTCAAGTGCTTCGTGCTTCATCTTAAACTCACTCCAAGTTTAAGTGCTTGGTGTAATCACATACAATCCGCTCCAAGTTTATGTTCTTGGTGCATCCATTCAGGAAAACGCTCCTGAACAAGGGCATACATCGATAGCTCTCACATCATCAACAATGAATAACCTAATCCGATGTTAGGAAGTAGAGGAAGCGCTCTGCAGTGTCGTCGACTATTCCCCAAACACACAGTCACAGAATGCTTCGTCGCTTAGGCCAAGCCTATTTAGGTGTCCAGCGAAGATGTAGTCACCACAAGAAAGGAGACCCCTTTGACTGCGCCAACTATCGGGGGATAAGTCTCCTTAACATCGCCTACAAGATCTTATCTACCGTACTGTGTGAACGCCTAAAGCCATTCGTCAACAACTTGGTCGGTCCATACCAGAGTGGCTTTAGGCCAGGAAAATCCACCATCGACCAATCACACTGCGGCAGATTTTGGAGAAAACCCAGGAGCAACAAATCGATACCCACCACCAGTTCATCGATTTTAAGACGAGCAATGTCTAGTTTTGGCATCCCTACCAAACTCGTCCGTTTGTGTAGGATGGACTAGTGCACGCTGCTCCATCAAGGTCGGTAAATACCTAACCGAGACCTTTAATGTCAAAAAACGATTCAGACAAGGCGACGCGCTGTCACACGACTTTTTCAACATCGTTCTTGAAAGAATTGTTCAAAACTCGAACGCCAACACCAGAGGAACAATCTTTCAGAATTCCGTCCAACTACTCGCTTATGCCGACGATATTGACATTATCGGAAGAACGCAGCGTGATGTCAATGGCGCTTTTGTGGGTATTGCAACGGAGGCCGCGATTTAGCGGTAAACGAGTGTAAGACCAACTATATGCTGTCAACGAGAAAGGACACCCAACACCGACGTCTTGTTCATAACGTCACAGCAGACAGATATAACTTTGAGGTAGTCAAAAACTTTGTCTACCTAGGAACCGCTATCAACTCAGACAATGACACCCGCGCTGAAATCAAGCGAAGAATAACTCTTGCCAATCGGTGCTTCTTTGGGCTAAGGAAGCAATTGCTAAACAAAGCCCTCTCTCGAACAACCAAGGTAACGCTTTACAAGACCTTAATCGTCCCAGCCCTGCTATATGGCGCGGAGGCATGGACTCTGTCAAAAGCGGATGAAGCAGCTCTTGGTTGCTTCGAGAGGAAAATTCTTCGGGTGATTTTCGGTCCCGTCTGCCTAGATGGTGAATGGAGGAGGAGATACAACGACGAACTATACGGGCTGTTCAGCGACATCGACTTAGCCAGCCGCTCATGTAGAGCGGATGGAAACCAATGCTCCGGCCCGAAAAGTCTTTGAATCCACCCCAGTAGAGGAAGACCGCGACTCAGGTGGCGCACGCAAGTGGAAAGGGACCTCAACCAACTATGCGTGCGAAACTGGAGACAGCTAGCTAAAGATCTAGCTGGCTGGAGACGCTTGTTGGTTGAGGCCCAGGTTCACCCCGGGATGTAGCGCCACATTAAAGTAAAAAGTAAAAAAGTAGTCACCGGCAGTCTCTTCTGTTAAGAGATAGTTGTGTTCTTAGGGGTCACCTGCACCACATCACCTACTCCGTTTGTATTCTCGAGAGTGCCAACCATCGATGGAAGCCCTAACCAATTGCGCGAATAGTCCCACTGGAGGTTCAAGTCCTAAAAGTGCTTCTTCCGATCATTGTCTGGCAAGTTCATCGGGGACCTCATTTTCCGTGATATTCATGCTTTCCGATAGGTGCTTAAGCATCAGTTGGCTGACGCTGCAGACACAAATATAAATTTGTGTCTAAAATTTACCTAAAGCCACGAAGGGTACAGTCCTTTCCTGGCACAGATTATAGCCACGGCCAGCCTTGAGTGCAGGGCATGCCGACTTTGTAAATCAGCTGGAGTGTACCTAGGTAGCTAGGCTGACCCTTCAAGTCAGCGGGACCTGACGGCATCATCCCGGCAGAGCTCCAAAGAACAGCTGACCTCATCATGCCTTGGATTCTTAGCATATTCAAAGGCTTCAATGAGTCTCAGTCATGTCCCCAGCTCCTGGAAAAGGGTCAACGAAGTGTTTATTCCCAAAGCGGGTAAATACTCCCATGCCAAACCGAAGGACCTCAGGCCAATAAGTCTCTCCTCGTTTCTCCTGAAAACCTGGGAGAAACTTATAGACCAATATATCAGGCATGCTATCCCAGTATGCAGACTCTCATCTGCACAAAATGCCTACAACAAGGGCAAGTCTGTAGAGACAGCCCTCCACTCTCTGATAGGCACCATCGAAAAATCTCTCGAGTTCAAAGAATACACACTTGTGACTTTTCTCGACATCGAAGGTGCCTTTAACAATATCAACCCGGAAGCAATTTCACTTGCGCTTAGCAACCTCGGGATCGGAAAGCCCCTAGTGGCCTTCATTCATCAGCTACTCACCAGCAGAGTAATACACTCTCAGATGGGAGACGCTAAGATCCATAGAGGAGTTAATAGGGGCACCCCACAAGGAGGTGTTCTCTCACCCCTTCTTTGGAACGTAGCGGTAAATGAACTGCTACTAATACTGGAAGAGGTAGGGTGCAAAGTTATTGCATATGCGGATGATATTGCCATAGCGGCATCCGGCAAATTCGTCTCTACTCTAAGAGACATAATGCAGAATGCCGTTGACAAGCTAGAGGCATGGACACAAACATGCGGACTTGGCGTCAACCCACAAAAAACTTATATCGTTCTCTTCACCAAAAGATACAAAATCCCCCAATTCGACCCCCCACTGCTGTGCGGCACTACATTACAGCTAACCACCAGTGCGAAATTTCTGGGTCTCACTCTCGACAGCAAGCTAAACTGGAAGCTCAACATCCAGGAAAGGGTAAGCTTCTGCACTTTTTAGCTGCAAAAAGGCCATTCGATGCAAATGGGGCCTACAACCACGCATCGCTCACTGGATTTACACCTCTATTGTCAGACCGACACTTTTGTATGGTGTCTCAGTTTGGTGGACAGCTATAAACTGCAATGCACTCAACCGAGTACAAAGACTGGCCTGCCTGTGTATCAGCGGGGCACTGAGAAGTACTCCGTCAGACGCACTAAATATTCTCCTCCATCTCCCACCTCTGGAAATATTCGGGAAACAAGCAGCAGCAAGTACAGCCATGAGACTCAAAACACTTCGATTGTGGTCCGAACTCAACACTGGCCACTCAACCATTCTCAAGGAATTCAATTTCCTATCTAGCGACACCGACCGCCTACTACCCCAGGCCATCTTTGAAAAGAAATTCTCAATCAGTATTCCCTCCAGATCGGACTGGATGACTGACATGCAAACACTGAAAGATCCTCTGCGCATCTTCACGGATGGATCAAAGACAAAAGAAGGGGTGGGTGCGGGTGTCTATTCACAAGACCTCAACATTGCTATCTCCGTGAAGCTCCCTGATCACTGTAGCGTTTTTCAGGCAGAAACTATAGCGATTACAGAGGCGCTGTCCTGGCTTAAAAACAATGTGATATCAAAAAGGGATATCACCATCTGTTCCGATAGTCAGGCCGCCATAAAATCCCTGGACATGGCATTAATGGCATGATCTACTCTAAAACATTCCTTAATTGCAGGCTGTCTCTTAACGAGATGGCCGAGCATTTTAACATTCACCTCATGTGGGTACCGGGACACTGTGACATACCAGGAAACTGCAAAGCCGACGAACTCGCTAGGTGTGGTACAACCTCACCACACCTGTGGGTGTCCCGGCACCCACATGAGGTGAATGTTAAAATGCTCGGCCATCTCGTTAAGAGACAGCCTGCAATTAAGGAATGTTTTAGAGTAGATCATGCCATTGATGCCATGTCCAGGGATTTTATGGCGGCCTGACTATCGGAACAGATGGTGATAGCCCCTTTTGATATCACATTGTTTTTGAGCCGTCGGTGGCCCGTGGCGTTGTGGGTATGTGCGTCTACCCCAACCTCGATGTCGTAGGTTCGATTCCTGCTCTGTGCGGCGAAAATAATTTCCACGACCCCACCTCTTTCAAGTCACTGACAATGCTCAAAGAGTATTTCCTGTCCTGTCTTTTGAGCCGTTTATCGCCTTGAAATTTGCATTATTAAATTCTACCTCTATGTCCAGGAAGACTAATCCATAAGCCTGGATTCAAAGCGGCTTTGAGCGGCAGATGTCATACAGAGTGCTCCGCTTGATGTGAATATCAATTGAAATCAGATGTGAAGAGAAAAACGCACACGTAGAATTAGTTAAACATTTCTTTTTATTAATAAAACCATTATCTATTGTGATAACAATACCCGACAAAATAACTATTTCAACTTACAAGACCAAAAAGAAACAAAAAACGGAAAATCGATTATAATTTGAATTGACTTGTTAGCCACAACAGCTAACCCATCAATAAAGTACAGTTAATCATTTTGAATACACTAACAAAGAGAACATTGCATATATGAAATAGAAAAATAAATACTAAATACTATTTCACTTGCTTATGTAAATGGCACTAAAACTACTTATGCTGCTAAACTATTATTAATTAATCATAAACATAATTGTTTTTTTTTTGTTTTTTTGTTTGCTATAATGCTTTGATTCGAATTGAAATTTGATTCATTTGTTTCGTTTGATTTTCTATTTCTTTAAGGTACTTTTTATCTACACACGTGAAAAAACAGTAATGTTTTAATGAACAACAGAATATATATATTTAACAGAGTAAAACCATAAGACAATGCAATTAGTGTAGGATACATAGTTTGTTGCATATTTGGGTGAACACAAATTGTTTTATCGTTCGTTCGTGGTTCAATTTAACTGAAAGAGCCAAGCGTCCGTGCAGAAAACTTAAAAGTTGAAGAAGCATGCAAACCCGTGTTAACCGTTTGTTCGGGTAAAACGATGTGAGTATGTTACGTGTTAAAACAAAGTGTAAGGCAATCTAAACTTTAAGACTTGTACCCGTGAATAGTGTATAGATGGAACGAGTTTGAACAGGGAACCAGTTGTTCAGATGGCCAAGTGATTTTTTTTATAATTTGCGCGTTCTCAAGGGGTTATCAATACCCGGGGTGAAGACACAGCACTCTTGCCAATCGGGGCTTCTTTGGGCTAAGGAAGCAATTGCTATACAAAGCCCTCTCTCGAACAACCAAGGTAACGCTTTACAAGACCTTAATCGTCCCAGTCCTGCTATATGGCGCGGAGGCATGGATTCTGTCAAAAGCGGATGAAGCAGCCCTTGGTTGCTTCGAGAGGAAAATTCTTCGGGTGATTTTCGGTCCCGTCTGCATAGATGGTGAGTGGAGGAGGATATACAACGACTAACTATACGGGCTGTTCAGCGACATCGACTTAGCCAGAAGAGTGAAGATCCAACGATTGAGATGGCTAGGTCATGTAGAGCGGATGGAAACCAATGCTCCGGCCCGAAAAGTCTTCGAATCTACTCCAGTAGAGGAAGACCGCGACTCAGGTGGCGCACGCAAATGGAAAGGGACCTCAACCAACTATGCGTGCGAAACTGGAGACAGCTAGCTAAAGATCGAGCTGGCTGGAGACGCTTGTTGGTTGAGGCCCAGGTCCACCCCGGACTGTAGTGCCACCTTAAGTAAGTAAGTAAGAAGACACAGCACGGGCCGAAGGTATAGAGGGGGAGAGAGAGAGGAGGTACCTGTGCTAAAGATCACTAACGAAAGACAGACATCAATGTCTTATGCCTGCTCGTCCACTGAGTCTTACAGGAGCCACCAGTACATTGCGATAGGTAGGTTGAAGGCAATGGCTTAGAGTGCACTTCGGTTGATTGTGATGCCTCGCAAGACTGATGTCCAAACAGCTCGTTCAAGGATGTTGCGGAGGTCGGTTAAGAACGTGTTCTGTACTTTATGCGAGACTTTAGAAGTCAATTTTAAGGTTCCAATGCTACTTCATGCATCCAGGACAACCACTGAAGAGGTGCTAAGCCGAGTTGGTAAAAAAGAGGTATACTGGAGAACCTGGAACATATCTTACACAACTTATACAAACTGCTCGAAGCAATTATGCAAGGGTTGAGGGAGGGCTCTTTGACGATTGGTAGCAAACCTAAAGGAGGGGCTCAATCTCTTCACCACTGAAATAATACTAGGTGTCGCCAATAAGGACACATGTTGGTGTCTTGCCTCCGGAGTGTAAGAAGTAATTCTACACTTCCGAATTATTCGTATGTTTGTCAGTGATAATGGAGGAACTTTACTTATATTATCTCTGCTTGCATCATTTCTCTTTTAATAATGTACAGCAGCCTTCAAATGCCCAAGAGTGAGAACAAAAGAATAATGCAATCCCTTGATAGAACGAAGAGAGCTCGAGCAAACCTTGCTACAGCGATTAAATGCGAGGCCCAGGTCCACCCCGGACTGAAGCTCCACCTCCACCAGTAAATGCCCTCAACCGTCAACCAACCTTTCTCATTCATGCATTTTACTGAGGTCATTTATGCGGTGCTCATGGCCTAGCAGGAAACACTGCCTAATAATGACACCTGCCATGATGCTTACATTGAATCTGTTGAGGGGTAGTGGCATTTTGGATCGTTTTCAGTTGACCCCTGGCAAATTTTCAAGTTTCCAACTAGCTAGTGGTGGACATCCTAATCAGTCTAGCCTGCTTAGAGAAATTTCTTTTTGTTTTTCTCTACCTATGGCAGCGTGGCAGTTCCTATAGTCAGAGACTATGGCTCTTTACATTAATGAAGCGTGAACAATGGCAGCGATTAACGTAGTACAACATAGAACTTCATCAATTCTTTGAGTTCAGTACTCGAAATTGATGTGCTCATGTCGTGGCAGAGCAAGGGAAGTGTGTAAAGCAACCTTTGGATCCTCATTGATGAAAATATCACGCAGCATTGGAGACTGTTTGCTCGATCTTCAGCAAATGAGGAAAATATGCAATGGATTTTCGATATGAAACCTCAGTGCATCCCGCCCTAGCACGCCCGACCACCATTGCTAGATCATCACCAATGTCTTGTGACTAAACAATACTCACAGCGCGTATATGCCATTAAAGCGTGAGCAGATCGGGGACCAATGCGAAGTAAAACTCTCTGATAGGAAATGTATATGTCCCCATATAGTCGTCTAACGAATGTCTCACGAGCTCTTGAAATGGACTTTGAAATCATTTATTTACACCAAACTGTAACTTATTCCAAAAAAGTAGTTGGAAGAGATTGGTAAAGATCACAAGACGAGTGGAAATTGGCGAAAGTACGTAAGTGGAACAACACACACTGTAGTTTCCAATGAAGTTCATTGAACCTTTTTTGTGATCCGCTTTAAGATGTGCTTTGGAAATAAGAAACATGCAGTGATCCCGATCAGGGAGAGCAGCATAAGCATAGCACATAGAAAAGGGATTGCATCACACATTGCACGGAGCGATTGAGAGAGGGAAGAACAAACGCTCGAGTTGTGTCCAAGGCTATGAAACGAAAATAGCCGGAATCAATCACCCCTATCACGAATTTCATCGTGTTACGAGCTTCGAAAAATCGATCACAGAATTCATTCGTTGTGGAATTATAGTAAAAGCTCTCTTTGTTCCAGACGTCAGCCAAGTGCCAAGTGGTGAAGGAAAAGTTTTCGTTTGCAACGTTTCTAAAAACAATGTGCGTGCTTATTGCAATATCCAAGTTGACTTCATAACCCGAACTTGGACTACATTAATATGATGCTTTGAAACAGTAGACTTTATCTAGGAGTTCGCCTTTAAGTTTTAACCACCGTTTGGGACCATCCCTTGCAACAGGAGCGTTCATTTAAGAACCTGACTTTGAACTGAAGCCTTAGTTTGAGACACTCTTTTCGAGCTGATTTTAACGAGGCGCTTTCAAGCAGAAGGGTTCATTTAAGACTCGGCTTTTAAGATTCAACCACTGTTTAGAGTGCTCGCAATCAGAAGTTCCCACTTAAGACGTAGCCTTGGTTTGAGAGTCTGTCTCAAAACTGAAACCTCAAATTAATATCCCATTTTGAGGGAGAAAACTGCGCAGTGTAAGAGGCGCTTTAATGTAGAAGCTTTCATTTAGGTAAAATTCAAAAATTAACCTTTGTTTCGTCTTGAAGGAGAAAGTTGCTACATTTGAAGACGCCGTTTTGGAAGCTGCCTTCTTTTGAAGACGCCGTTTAAGAGGCTGCCTTCAAGGTTCTCCTTGAACCAAAAGATCGTACCTTCCAAGTGAAACCTCACCTTTAAGGTGCTCCCTTGAAGCTGAAACCTATGCGAATGGATAGGCATCAAGAAAAACATTCAAACAAGTAAACGTTCAAAACAGAATGGAGTGCTAGCTTCCTAAACAGAGAGAAGTTGGTTACAAGCGTTAGTTGTTTTGACGCAAAGGAATTGTCACTATGTCATTCATCGGCGACTGAGCCCTGCAGACATACAGTTTTATAAGAAATTTATATCTTTTTCAAGAACCTGTGGCGCTTTCTCCGCAGCCTTTCGCACGCCCCATCTCCATCATCAGCTTAACCTTAAATTGAATAGATTCGAACACAAATCGTTGATGAACATCTCCCCTTGCTACCAATGAAACAGAACGAAATAAAATGAAATGACGTATTTTCTCCAACTACCGTCAAGACGTAAACAACATGCAACCCACTCCCTATTCTGTGTGCATCACATTCTCTCCCATCCAAGCGAACACTTCAGTGCGGCCACTCAGAACCCCTCGCCCCAATGAACAAACTCATTCCAATGCGTGACTAATAATGAATAAAAGAATTGTAAAATCTGTAAACTAGGAATATCCGCAACATATAAAACAATTAAAACGAATAAAAGCATTAGAATAAAAATTAGAAAAACAATGAATAATAAATAATTAAACAAATCGTGTGGCAACTGCTGCCTGTCTACAGAGTTACTGCCGTTGTTGTTGGTATTTAGTGAAAAAATGTGTTTTAGTGATAGTTAAAACTATAAATCAGTTATTGGACCAGCTAAGCTCAACTTAGGCGGCAGATGATTTTGCTGCAGTTGTTGCTGATGCTGATGCTGTTGCTGTTGCTGCTGGTGTTGATGTTGGTGATCCTGCATTTGCTGTTGATGCAGCTGATGTGCAATATTCATTTGGTTTGAGCTATTTATTTGAAATAATTGTGACGGCGATGATGATGATGCAGATGATATTAATGCGGTTGTTGGTGCAGCAGCCGGTGTAGCTGTTGTTGGGAATTCTGATTTTATCTTTGGTGTCGGAGATGACGCTGTCGACGATGATGATGTTAGGTAACTGTAAGCTGTAACTCCACCGCCACCATTTTTACTACCACCGATCATCGTGTGATTATTAACACCAAACACTCCCATCATCCGCTCATCACCACCATTCGGAAGCCTCACTTGAAGCTTTTTAACCATATTCTCCAGACTGTGTGTGGTAGTCACGAGAGATTGAAAATAGAGAGAGATTAAGAGTTAGTATGGGGAATTTTGTTTGCGTTTTGAAAAACAGAAGAATAACTAGTCTAGACCAAAAATACTATAACTACACCCACGCGATAATGCGATTGTCAGCTTGCTTCCGTGCGGCAATAGCCTCTTGCAGTTCTTTTCGCAGTTCCATTGTCTCCTCGGTGGTTGTGGCTGCAGCAGGCGCAGCAGCAGGTGACTTTGGAATTCGTTTGAGGGATCTCTCGTCTGGCCATCCGTTCTTCGATGTGGAATTCACTACAGATGTCTGGCCATCAGAGCTGGAAAAGGAGTTTCGATGATCCGATGATTCCATTGGCGTGACGCCGGTTGAATTTTGCTCCCCGATGTGAAGGGAATTCATGGGCTCCTCCTCGTCAGTGGCCTGATGAATCACACCGTAGTGCAGATTGAGACTGTTGGCACGTTTCGGTTGGCGTATGTCTGATGATTGGAAATTTTTCCGTTGCGTACGCAGTGTTTCGTTCTCGTAGATGATATCACTGCTGCGATTGTTCAATATTGAGGCTAACATTTGGCGCATGTACTTGTTCTCTGTCTCCAGGTGTGTCAGACGTTTGTTGGTATCCTTGCGATCGGTCCTCAGATGTTGAATTTGTGACTGCAATCAGATTGGTGTCAGACTGTTGCGTGCGATTTTGTTACAATTCAAATGGCTCACCTTTAACTCTTCAATTTCGCGCATCATTCGGAGATTGCTCTCGCCCATGGACCACGACCTCTCCTCAACCATTGCCTTGACTCTGCAAAAAAAAAACAAATTCGCCAAATTGTAGATCAACTGACCGAAAGTGTCATGCGGTTGTGTCACCTGCTAAGTAGAGCATCTTCCCTCACTCTGGCCGCCTCTTTCACCTCTCTTACAACATCGGTCATCATGCCGGGTGTGTATGCACCTACAAATAAAATTCAGTTTATATAACACGACCTTTTTAGGCACTTCCCCAACATATGTACGCATGATGACACATATTAAATAGACAAGATTTTAGCAATAACATTTGTACCTGAGTGATACGTTGGCGCTGGACTTTGTGTGCCAAAGCCAAAGCCCAGAGGTTGGCTGTGTGTGCTTAGTCCACTCAAGCTATCTCTACGGTGTCTCATACCCCAATTAGGTGCGTGTTTTAAAGCTTCAATATCAACTTTTTTTGTTTTGTTGTGGAGGGGATTTCAAAAGGTAAACAATAATCAAGAAAGAAAGAAAAAAACAAAAGAAATAAAGTATAAACACAAATCAAATGAAAAAAAATGAGAGATAGAAGAAAGAACTTAATTAAAATATTCACAAATGGATTTTATTTAATTTATTGAACATTGATTTTGTGTGTGTGAGAGAGAGACACTGATTTTGTGTGAATGATTAAGACGAGTACGAGCAGGTTAAATACTTTAACATAAAAAGCAACACAAACTAAAAGCGTGTTTAAGAATAAGAGGCTATAAGTTCGAGAAGAGAACGACAAAGTATCCGTTGTGATAATAATATGGGTGGCGCTACAACCCGTAGAGGGCCAGAGCCGAGCTTCTCAGCAACCACTCGTGTTGTGAGTGTTATTGTTCTCTCCCGAGGGGAAGGGACATACAGTCCAAAGCAGAAGCTTTTTCTAGACAGGAAATGCTCTTTAAGCATTGTCAGTGACTCGAAAGAGGTGGGGTCGTGAACATTTTTTTCGTCGCACAGAGCAGGAATCGAACCTACGACGTCGAGGTTGGGGTCGACGCACATACCCACAACGCCACGGGCCACCACCAAAGCATCCGCTATAATACCAAAATAATCGCTTAACTAAGAAAACTTGGCCTCCATACAAAAAAGCAGAGTAACCGACAACAATAGAAGGCAGCATTAACTCAAGCTCAGACCCCTTGTGTGTCGTCAACCTGAGAAGTAAATATTCGTCAGCAGCAGGTGTCTAAATTACATTGAACGATAAACTTGCACAAACTTGCAGACGCCAGTTTTAGAAACTCGCTCACTACAGTTTAGGAGCCTATTCAGCAAAAGCATCGTAAATGCAATTCTCGAAGATTCCACCACCAAAACGGTAGCCACAAGCAGCACCTCCCATAGTATGGTCATATCTCTTCTTCTATGATGCAGTAAGGGAGACAGCCGCATAACCTATAGAAACCAACGAGCTCACAGGTGAAGAGCCTTGACGTTCCCTACTTATTTCGGATAATGACCAGCCCAATCTGTGGAAGGAACAATTAGGGTATTGAACCGTGTATTCGCAGACGATATGCCCCCAAATCCGGTTGAATTAAAGAGGAAAAGCACAAAATACCCGAATACGTATCAAACTCCAAGTAAAGATGAAATCAAGACGAAGATCATCGCAGTCAAAAACAACAAAGCGGTAGGACTTGACCGAATCAATGCGGAGTTTTACAATTGAGTTTTTTAGTGGAGACATCTTAGGAGGCTGAAAGCTTTCTCGAAAAGAATGAAAATATAATGCAGTGCGAAAATTACAGAGGTATATGGCTGCTTACTGCTGTTGCTAAGATAATAGGTAAAATAGAACTAGGGCGAATAAATAACCATCAAGGAACAGCAAGGCACGCTCGATGGAGAGGCGACTTACGTAGTGGATCCTCCTTTGTCGACCGTACCAATACTTTTCGTATCGTCACCGAGCAATGCTCAGAATATCGGCCGCAACTTTGCCTGTTGTTCATCGATTTCGAAGAAGCTTTCGACAGTGCCAACAGAGAGTAAGGTACAGTAAGTAACAATCCGGGTAAGGTTACTAGGTGTCATGCAACAACCTAAGGCTGCTTCACTTCAATGTTGTGTCCGCTCTGCTATATGGGTGCAGCACTTGGAAAGCCATAATCACACGATCACAATAAGGATTTCTCAAACGAACAACTCCATGAGATAATGGGCCAGGAATCTATAATAATAATAATATGGGTGGCGCTACAGCCCGTAGAAGGCCAGGACCTAGCTTCTCAGCAACCACTCGTGTTGTGAGTGTTATTGTTCTCTCACGAGTGGAAGAAACCTACAGTCCAAGTCAAATCCGAACGGCTAAGTTTGAGAAGCTTTTTCTAGACAGGAAATACTCTTTGAGCATTGTCAATGACTCGAAAGAGGTGGGGTCGTGAAAATTGTTTTCGTCGCACAGAGCAGGAATCGAACCTACGCCGACGTCGAGGTTGGGGTCGACGCACATATTCACAACGCCACGGGCCACGAACCTATAGGCACCACTATTCCTCGTCGCAAGTGGTAATGGATTTGTCATACAACTAATGTTATAACTCTCATTTGCCGTCCAGCGGACTTGATGTAAAGTCGGAAATAATAACCCAGCCCGTGCTAGTTCCAGTGTGTCGTGAGGATATCAAAATGCTTGTTCACAGCATTTGAAATGTCAGATTTCCCTTGAACTAGTATACGAGGCAAGGGACGAGAACCAAACAAGCGTGCCACCGATATCCTAATTGAGACTGAAGCTACCAGCATCACACGTCAATCCACTTTGCCACGGCTCCATCTGGCTCTAGCTTCTAAAACCTGTATCTACTTTGCTAGTGTCTCTCACGAGTATAGTAGACCTATATGCTAGGTTAGGTTATTGGGCTGCCGACGAAACAAGGGCAAATGGTGACTGGCATATTAGCCCTTGCTTTCACTGGGATTCAAATGGGGGACCCCTACAACCAAGGGCAGGCACTCAACTATCCATATGCGCTGTGGTGAGTAAGTAGAGGTACACGAGAACACTCAGCAATACTTCTCCTATTGCTCTAGCCGATGTGGTTTGACTCACAACTCTGAAGAGTACTCTTTTCCAGGCTCTCAGTGGTATCTAATCAATGCTCAGGTATAATTTGTACCACGAACTAAGGCACAACGGGGACGAGTTTCTCCTGGACATCACAAATCAGGATTGAGCCATGCCTACCTAACCAAATTTAACCGACAAAAATGGGACATGAGTTAATAAAGCTATGACTTAGTAACAGGGACGAGTAACTCCAGAAATCATCGAATACCAATTTGCAATGAAAACCTTCGCATACAGATATCAATCGAAAAAAAAAACAAAGTCAGCCTGAGAATGGAAGAAAATTAAAAAACTTAACATCTACCAGCAACTAAATAAACACAAATGCAATGTCTAACCAACGGATAAACTAAAAGCGAAAAAAATGCGAATGACCAGTGTAAATTTGTAATTTCTAAATGCAATGTCTCATGAAAGTGAAGAAACAAACCAAACAAAGAATATATGACTCACCCTTGGTCTCATGCAGATTTCGACAAATCTTCGAATTCGTCTCATGCAACATATTAATTTGCTCCATTAATGCAGCAAAGAATTTATTGTTCTCCATCTCAGCTGGATTTGTGTAGTTTCTGCGGTCCGGTGTCTCTTGGCCACTAACTTTTGAATCGTTATCGGACGGATTGAGTAAACATGGATCACTAAATCTGAAACTGTCTCAGGCAAAAGTTAAGAATATATTATCAATGCAATCAGCAAACTCACCCTCTGCTCATGTTCGGATTGCTGCTGCTGCCATCGAGAACATCTGTTGAATTATTCTCAGTCTCGGATCCTAACAAATTGACGATCGGCGGAAGACTGGCGAATTCAACCGAACCATCGGTGTGGTGTAGTAAATTGTTTGGATTGAATGCGAAACGATTGTTTAGAGAGTTTTTGAAAAATGTTGGCACACTCTGAAAGATAGGTGGTTCATTAGTGAAGGAGGGATGCGATGTGAAATGAAGCGAGCGTACCTTTTGGAAGCCCTGACTAAATGGAGCAGGATAGTTTAGATGTCTTAGTTTCGTACCAAACTGCTGCTGAAAGTCATGTTGAAATTGCTGCTGTTGTTGTTGCTGCTGCTGTTGCAGTTGCTGCTGCAGCAGTTGTTGTGCTTGTTGCTGAGGTTGTGTCTTTTTGCTTGATTGAAAGTTACTTGTTGGATTATAATCCAGGAATTCTGACGAAGATGACAACTGTGTGCATCCAGCATCCTTTAGGCACGTCTCAAGCCATGCATCTAAATGATCTCTTGAGTAGGTGGACGACAATGGGACGGTTGAGTTGCGATTTTTTGATTTTCTGCGCTTATTACTATCTGAACCTAAAAATAAACAAGAGTACATGTTTTATGAGCAAGTGGTTTAGGTAAAGAGGGGCGTAATGTGAAACGATTGTTTTTTATCATAATTTTATCTTCAGCCACTTCGTTTCCACTTAATAATCTCGGGTAAATGTTTGCATGTGTTTTAATGATTGTTGAGCATTGTTAAGTGGAGGCACAAAGTGGCGCTTTTAATTAGATAAGGCATTTTCGGTTGCGATGGTAGGTAGAATATTTCAGAGTTGATGGTTAACAGAGTAAGCAAAATGGAGCAGGTTATGATATTTCCACGATCATACAGTCAATCGATTGAAGGCAGTGCTAAAATGCCTTTGGGTCTTCCATTCTGAACTGTCAACTGATGATACCTGGTATTTTGTACGGTGAACCTTACTGATAGATTCTGGCAAGGCGGAAACCAAAAGTGGTTATACTCGTACCCCGCATGTAGAGTAAAAATGGCGACAGCTGTCATTGCCTTTGCACTGGATGTTTGTGGTGGAGTGTAGTGGTTTGTGGCAGCTAATGCTGCGTAGTTCAAAACCCCAGGAGTTCAAGAAGTCATCATAGAGAATAAAATGAACTTCAGAGAGTGGATGCTCTTGCGGAACTCTGCTTCTCGAGACCGGTAGACTTAGGCGCGAAGAACTTGAAAATTGCCTGTGCGAACAGTTAAAGAGCAGTCCTGAAACGTGTTCGTGAAGAAGCTGGAGAGCAACTACAGATCTCAGGGGAAGGACACCAAGCATCATCGAAGGAGTCAAGTCCAAGAATGGTGTGTCGCCATTCCAATGAGAACATTTTAAGCAGATAGAGCGAGCTCTTTTGTGAGTTGCTCATTGTGCCCTGTGCCCTGTTAGGGACTGGAGACGGAAGAAGCATAGTCTTGAGTATCGAGGAGATTAGTCCAAAGGCAGTGGAAGGCATTTTGACGATTGAATCGATAAAAGTGGGAAAATCCACTTTTGTTGACGAAATCTGACCAGAAATACTTAATGCATGGGTAAAGAGGAAATTTTAAGACTCTTTCGTGTCATTAATGTGGCCTGGGAGCACGTCGAGACACCTAGCGATTGGCAAACAGGTGTGATTGTTCCTCTTGAAGAAAAGAGATTGCTCCAACAACAAATCTGTTTTAACTCTTCCACGGGGAAGTTCATCGGAGGCACGTTCTAGAGCTACGGACGAGTTCAGGATCGAGGACGAATAGCGCGGCTTATGTTGCAGCAGAAACACAACCGACCAACTTTTCACTCTAAGAATGGTACCAACTTGAGAAGGCTTGGGAGTATGTGAAACCAATCCGTGTACCTATGCTAAGCTGTAGAATTGGAGAGGGTATAAGACCGAGTGGCCCGTGGCGTTGTGGGTATGTGCGTCGACACCAACCTCGACGTCGGCGTAGGTTCGATTCCTGCTCTGTGCGACGAAAACAATTTGTACGACCCCATCTCTTTCGAGTCACTGACAATGACACTAGATTTCCTGTCTAGAAAAAGCTTCTCAAACAAATCCATTCGGATTCGGCATTAAGCTGTAGGTCCTTCCCTTCCACTCGTGAGAACAATAGCACGCACAACACGAGTGGTTGCTGAGAAGATAGGCCCCCTAGTGCGACCCATATTATTATTATTTTAAGACCGAGTGTCTTGAGGTAAACTCTGAAGCGTTCCGCATAAGTGTGGTGGTCTTGATGGCTATTCAGTCGCTATAGAAAAACAGCAAGGGTGCCAAATCAAACCCTTCAACATGTCGGCGTTGAGCTTTGCCAAAGAGGCGCCCTGTCAGATCTCGTTTTCATTATATATGCGAGGCGAGGAAAGTTTCACATTGGGAGAGTTGAGCGTATTTTTGCAGATGACTTAATAATCCTCACTTCCTTCCAGACGAAACTCCAGCGCGCAGTTCATAGATTTGTTGGCAGTATGAGCTGGTGATGGGATTTAGGAGCATCAGAGGTTATGCTAATTTCCAGAGTGTCTGTTTAGTACACTCTAGTGCTATAGTCCTACTTAAGCAAGTCGACAAGTGCAACTGTCCACTGGATGCAAAGAAGCAATAATTGCCGCTTTTAACAAAGGCAGGCTTATGCCATATGACTACCGACAGCTACAACTTCGAGTTAGTAAAGGAGTTTGTCTACCTCAGGGCAAACGTAAACTCCGCGAATTACACCGTAGTGGAGATCCAACTTGGCAACCGATGCCACTTCTGTTTGTCAACACAACTGGGCTCGAAACTCCTGAATCAAAGGACTAAAGTAATGCTCTACAAAACTCTTATTCTGCTAGTCCTGCTTCATGGAGCCAAAAGCTGGACACTAAGCAAAACTGCAGAGCTGATACTTGGTGACTTCGAAAGAAAAATTCTACGTGGGATAGCGAATGGACAACAACGCTCCAGCAAAGAGGGTCTTCGAAGCCGAGCCTCCTGGTTCGGACCGAACCTCCGGTACAGAGACCAAGTCATCGCGAATGTAAGAAAGCTCGGCCTTGACGACTGGATGCATTGCGTACCCAGGACAGTCACCCCGATGGAAGGCAGCAACTGCTCAGGCTCAGACCCTTCATGGGTCGTCTATCTATTATACATCGAGGCTTGGATCACGTGACACTGATGCGCATGCGATTCCATCAAGTAGACGACCGACGGTCAGGGACGAAATAGTTAGACACTTAGATCAGTTCTAAAACTCCGAGCTCGTCCGGGTGCAATTAGACATATGTAGTTGTAACCAAATCGCTTGGTTTGGATAAACTTTTAGTGATATCTCATCAGGCCATTCGCACCGAGTTTGAGTGTTTTCAAATGTAGCTACGTGAGCGTTCACCGATTTCTACTTGTATGTGTTTTATTTATTGTAAGTGGCGCTACAGCTCGTAGAGAGCCAGAGCCTAGCTTCTCAACAACTACTCGTGTTGTGCGTGATATTGTTCTTGTGGAAGGGACATACATTTTTATGCCGACTCTGAACGGCAAAGTTTAAGAAGCTTTTCCTAAAAATTAAATAATCTTTAAGCATTGTCGGTGACTCGAACGAGGCGGGCTCGTGCATTTTTTTTTTCTGTCGTACGGGATCGAACCTAGAAGTCGAGGTTCAAATGCGTTGGGGTCAACGCACGTACCCACTAATCACGGGCCGCCACCTCGTTTCTAACACACATTTCTATTGTATATCGAAAACAAACACCAAAATAAACCGGCAGTTTAGGCTTGTTCAGTTTTACAACAGGGGGATTTCAACAAGATTTCACAGAGATTCCGAGATTTTGTCCATTTTTTTTAAATCTTCGATGTTTCGCCGTTCATTTTCTGGGTTTTGGACGAAGTGTAGTTTATATCTTCTTCTCATCCAGCGTTAGAGTCGATGACGGACGGTTGAGTGACCAGAGGAGATTCCAGAGATTCCGTGCGTGTAATTTTTCCCATGCGATCCTTTTAAAGGATCATGCAGGACATTGTACGGAGTGTTGTCTTTTGTTTGGCCGCCAGTCTTGCTAAATCCTCCCTTCACTTTCCTTTATAACTAAACGAAATATTTAGTTCACAGAAGTCACGCCTTAATTTTTAAAGAAATCTTCCGAAATTTTATGAGAGAAAAAAGCAAACGAAATAAGCACTAATTCACTGTTTACCATCAACGATTGTCTCCGAAATCGATCTCTGAGCGAACTTTTATCACTTTTGAAGACGCCCAATAGTTCTTCCATTCCCGACGAGGAGGCTACTGGTCTTCAACTGAATGCCACAAAGTGAAGTGTATCGCCCACTTGCCGAGGCCGGGGCGACGACAACGACAATTCGACTTGCCACCGATTGGTGAACACTTTCCTCTACCGGCGGAGAGTGAACGGACGAACACAGCAAAATACCCGTGTGTCAACTATAAGCCACAGAAAACGCGTGAAACACAAACCACAAGACCGTGTAAATATTTCTGCCACAAAAGTGCCCTCAGCTCTTTTCCAATTCATTTGCTCTAAATGGTCATTCACTCTAAAAGCTAGCTATTATAAAACGGGTATTTCTAACTAACGAAACATGTTACACATTGCTCCCATACAAAGGCACTGGTGATTGGATCCCGGCGAAAAGAAGCAGGCACAGGTCCCTCAAAGTCACTCACTGCGTTAAATCACCTCAAACCGCATTGCTGGGACTTGCCAAAATCGAACGAGATAAACAAAAACACTCCGATAGCGAAGCCAATGACAGACTCACTAGAGACACTGGCAGAAACAACAGAAAGGAAAAACAAAACAAATCAAACTGGTTTCTGGATCTACCGCGCTCTCGGCCACGAAACGTAAATACTGAGCACATACCGCACCAATGACAACGATCTTTTCGAGTAGCTGCTCTCCGACAGGGCGGCCTGGCGGGGGGATATAAAATTAAATCTGAACTTGTTTTTCTTTTTGTTTGATATCGATACCCCTCTGGGCTGTGTTCGGGGAGTGATACACACGTTCCGCGGATGTGATTAATGGTTTTTTTTTCTTCCGAACTTGCAACCTACCTCCTGGGCGGTCGTTCGCTTAATGCCCGTCCGACGTTTCCCATCCATGAGTCCATGCCACCAGCCCTCGGCGAGACCACATAGTCTCTGGTCGGTTACGAAATGATTGCAATTGTTTCTATCGTCTCTGAGTCATGCTGTTGACCTTGCCAGAGTTCGTTTCATCACGCGGGAGAAAAAGGATTTTCAATAGGATTAGGCGACGGTACAGGCACATCATCGTCCAGTGACGACACTCGAACACAAACCAGATCACCCATCATTGTGGCACGTTAACCCAATTTTGCTTTTCTTTCTACTCTTCTGTTTTCATTCTTTGCGCTTACAAGTGGGATTTGTTGTTCGATGGAAATCGAAAGTCGTGCTACGTGCACACAGTTGAATGAAGATGATGATGGGCGTCTTATGCAATCATCGTCATAGTCAGTGCAGTTCAGTGCCAAGTGTGTTGGCCACCTAAGAAGCAGCCAGACATGCTTGCTAGCAGAACAAGTGTGGCCTTCACGTTGCATTGTGGTGGTGTTCCAATTGAATGGCTTTTATGCTTGTGGTTGTCGTTTTGTGAATATGCCGGAAATGTTATTGAGCGTGCAAATTTCGATCGAGAATGCGTTTCCCTTTGTCAGATGAAACATGTGTGTGTGTGTGTGTAATCGTTTTGCAATGTAATACACTTTTGATTGACAAGTGTCACTGCAATAGTGTCGAGTATGGAGCTCAGACTGAATGCGCTTTTCAGTTAAGCTTGCGAAGAGGTTTAAGAACCGTTCAATATGCATGCGGATAGAACAAGGTGTGTTCACAAGGATGCGCAACTTTATGACAAGGATGGTGATAACATTCGAGATCACATTAGCAAATAATGAAAAGAAACTCTAAGATTTCGCATTTCTAGAATGTTCAGTCTACGGAAGGATTCGTGTTAGACTAAAGGGTGATTTTTTAGCTAATATCTTTTTGGCAACACTGGTTTAAACAGCTGACACACGTTTCGTGTTTTGTTTCACTGTCAAACATCTTCAGTTTGGTCTATAATTTAACCATGAATCGTCTTACAAACGAACAGCGCTTGAATTTTACTATCAAATGCGTGCTCTGTTAAGTAAGTTCATCGCGCTTCATTTATTCTTTATCGACGAAGCTCATTTTTGGCTCAATGGGTACGTAAATAAGCAAAATTGTCGAATTTGGAGTGAATATCAGCCAGAAACACTGCAAGAGCTTCCAATGTATTCAGAAATAGTCACAATTTGGTGCGGTTTATGGGCTGGTGGCATCATTGGACCGTACTTCTTCAAAGATGATGCGAATCGTAACGTAACTGTGAATGGGGAGCGCTACCGTGAGATGATATCGAACTTTTTTTTCCCCCAAAATGCAGGAGCTTAAATTGCTTGACATGTGGTATCAACAAGACGGTGCCACATGCCACACAGCACACGCAACAATGGACTTATTTAGAGGCGAGTTCGGTGAACATTTTATTTCACGTTCGTTCACCGGTCAATTGGCCGCCTGGATCGTGCGATTTAATGCCTTTAGACTATTTTTTGTGGGGCTATGTTAAAGCTCATGTCTATACAGACAAGCCCGCTTCAATTGACGCATTGAAAGACAACATTGAAGCATTTATACGTGAGATACCGGCCGAAATGTTGGAAAAAGTATGCCAAAATCGGACTAAGCGAATGGATCATTTGAGGCGCAGTCAAGGTCAACATTTGCATGAAATAATGTTCAAACATTAAATTATATGGACCGTACTGTCGATTCAAATAAAGATTTCATGCATTTTTCTGAATTTTATGTGTTTTTTTGAAAAACTTTCCTATAGCTTTTAAAAAATCACCCTTTATATCCCCTACAGCATTATTTCGCCTATCGAACATTCATCATTCATCTAAGTACAGCTAATTGGTACTTGTAATAAATTTATTGAGCAGAACGGCTCGCTTGGATTGTTATCCTACAAAGATTCTTCCACGGAGCTGAATCCCAGTTTCTTCCTTTCGTACAAGTCGAGTGATGTATTATCCACTGAAGAAGTGTAAACGGCTGCGAGGATATCTATCAAACTAATGCAGCAAAGGTACACAGTGAAGAGTCCTTTGGAACAGTCTGAAGATGGCTACAATGTTGCTTTGTTCGATAAGGTAATCAAATAATTAAATAAATTTGCAAGAAATGTGCTCAGTGGATTCCTTCTCTGCTCTCATCTCTGCAACTTCTGCAGAAATCGTTTAAGGGCAGATCCCCAGACAGGCATGAATTCCATTGACGGAATGTCCCGATTGAGTGATGTCGAAATTGTTTGGTAGTGTGGCTCTATGTACCATTAGTCTATCTATGTACAACGGGCAAGCCTCAGAAGAAGTTTTACAGAAACGGAATGCGTGGATTGAAAATCTCCACCCAGAGTGGTGAACTAAGGGCAATTCTAAAGAGTTTGTCCGCATCACAAGTATCCCAGCAGCCAAATTGAGGCGATAGCGTTACGCAGCATTTGCGATGGCACAATCAACATATCGAACCCTATTTTATCCCACAGACAAGTGTCAACAAGGGTGGTAGCTTTATACTGTTCAGGTAATGATCCTTCGCCAACACGGTGACCCAATATGGGCTCCAGAGGCTGGTGGCACCCAAGGAGAATCTCTGGCAATCCAATACGTGTTTACGAGACTTGGCTCCATAAAAAAAAAACTTGAAACAATGGACAGTGACAGAATTCAGTGGCTTGGTCTAGAAATTGGGGCAACAGGAAGAGGCCTTTTGCCAGCGATGAGCATAGCGGAGATCAACACCACCCACCGATCACGAGCTATAGTCGCAAGGAAATGAGTGTACTTAAGTCACGCATTGCGACTGTAAATATAGCAACAAATCAATCTGTTCAATATCGGCTCTGCGAATTCTCAGGCCAAGCAAAAAAGGGGCAGTTTCAAGGAAATCACTTTTTCTATACCTGGGGAACTTGAGCGATTTAGAACTGAAAAACCTGCTCCGGTCCATTCCTCTTCATTTCCACCTCTCCATTCCCAGGCCCATACATTACGGCACAATCGACCTAACATACCGATCTAGGTGAGATACGGCCGCATTTGGCCACCTCGACGGCAATTCAGGTGAGTGACGAACGGAAGACTATGGGTGGTGTGAATAAAAACTGAGAAAACACTCGGAGTAAAAACACTTGAGTCGAGTATGTTCGTCAAAGGAAATGCTCAATTTGGTGTGAATAAAAATGTTCCTCAAAGCAGGTTCTTACCCTCAAGTTGACGTTTAGAAACTCTGCTGAAGAGCTGGCAAATTTATTTGTCAACATTCTTCAAATTCAATTAACAAACGTAAACACATGCGAATTATTCATTTTCAATCATGTTTTTAAATATAGAAACGCGAAAAATAAAACAATATAATTCACGGCGTTTCGGGGACATAGGGGATAATTTCAAGAAACGTTACAGATTCGAGTTTCGCAACATGGAATGGTTAACCAATCAGTGCTCCCCGATATTCCTGGAGAAAACCGTGGTGGTGCAATACCAAGCAAGGAGAAGATGAAAATATTCCTTCGATACATTGGTGACCCTGGTTTCCAAGTTGGAGTTGGAGAGGACTTTGGGATTCATTACACCACTGTATCAAAAACAGTTTGGCAAGTGTGTTATGCTATATGTGCAAGGGCGGATCTATGGATGAAATTTCCTTCTTCGATCGAGGAATTGCGAGAAGTGAAATTGGCGCTCTATATTGTGCTCATATTGCAATAGTAAAGCCTTATTTACATGGCGATGAGTACCTGATCGGTTTGGCTTTTTTCCAGCAAACACGGATACAGTTGTAAATACCTAATGAAATCGTCATCGCCCATTCCGGATTTTTTTTGTTTGAGGACTAAGGTTTAATCCGTCAAAGTATTCCTCCTCTGACGCAGTAATTTCCATTATTTTTATTATTTTTCACTTTTTTGTCTCTTGAGTCACCTCCTATGCACACTCAACTTCAACGAATGATGACCAAAACTGATGTAATACTCAACTGTGAAAATTTGTGAGCGGAGAGGATTCGTTAAACTTAACGAAATACATTTTTATTCACGCCAGATGGAGCATTTCCTCCAAAATTCTGAGGAAATGCTCATACTCAATTTTTATTCACACCACCCAATGTCTTTCTTTGATATAGTTTCTGCCTGACAGACACCACAGTGCTTTAGTTGTCGGAATGACAGTTGGATATGTAGATCCTTAGAGAAAACGGACAAGCCAACGGCTTCAACCATTTTCAACCCAACTGTGAGGAATCGCAGAAGACCGTCCTGCACCTGATGTATGATCTGCGGGTATATGCTGGTTGAGAAGCACTTCGTCAGTCGGAGTTAATAGAAAGACCAGTCTGCTAAATCTGACACATGTGTCAAACCTAGACATGGTCGTGTGTAGCTCGTCTTTGTAGGTGGGACACAAAAATTACGCCAATGTTTTGCTGTCAAGATAATCGACGCATTTATTAATGTGTACAGCACTAAAAAGTCAATGGTCCCTACAAAAGTTTGTACATAAATAAGTTACAATCCGTTCAAAACCGATGGACTGCTCATTAATTTATTTTTTCGTTTGGCCATTCCTTTTGTCACATGTTCAGCACTAAGCCCCGTTTAATACGCTTTACAAGGTAAGCATCTTATAGAGCGTTGTCGCTATCGATGGTTGTACTTTTATGCTGTGGATTTAAAAGCCACACCAATAGCTCTCGTTATTTGCGGAGTTTGAGAAAAGAGGTGACTGAACTTCTTGGACGATCGATGATACGATCAGTGGTTGTCAACGAAATTTGTTGATTCTTTTTTTTTTCCACTTTGGTGCGACATTCTGTTTCCGATGTGATGGATATGCACTATTTGCTTTTAGTGTTAACGATGCACATAATGTTACAACACACGATTGAACCACGACGCATGATTGCGATGAATTTCACAACAACGGAAGAGATGCAGTGCATTGATCATTTTAAGTAGACTATTTGCTGTCAATATATTGCAAATGGTCTTTCGCGGTCGTTTTCTTAGGGTAGCGGTCGAGATTCAGTCAGATTTAGAGGACGGGTGGTAGACTGCATCAAATCAATCCACGCAGTGGCCATGCGACTACCTACCCACTGCAGAGTAATCCAAGCAGAAGTTAAAGCTATCAAGGGGGCTAATCACTTACTGTCAATGAATCCAATCGACGGGTCGATGGGTGGAACTAGACACCGAAGCAAACTTGGCCTTTAATTAATTCAAAAAAAGACAAGAACAACCTCAAGCCTGATCTGGATAGAAATCAGCAAGGTCATAGGGATTATCGCGGATCTCTATATCCTGAGCTCACATGCCAGGTAGGCAACCACAAATACTTCAATAGGAATGGTAGGGATGGCGAATGAGTCGAAATCAGACTACACTACATCGAGACATGTCCAGCCCTTGTAAGCACAAGAAAATTGCACCAGGAAACTACTCATGCAGCAGCTCTGAAGAAGTTCCCTACACCTACACTAGTGAGAGAACAATAACGTGCAGAGCACGAGTATTTGCTCTAGAACCTACCTCCTGGCCATTTACGGGCTGCAACGCCAACCATAAAGCATGCCTGATGACTGTAATATCAGCTTCATATGCCTCATAGGCCATACACAAATACAGGCGATCCTACCTCTTGCGACAACTAAACATGTAGATATATCCCTGTTCAACGTCGACTGCACTAATCAGCACGTAGCAGTGCGGCTTCTGCCAAATCAAGTATCTGTGCAACAAATCTTCATACTAAGGCAAAACCTCGAGAGGACCAGCAAGTTTCAAATCTATACGCACAACCGTTTAATCAATTTTGTCTCATTGCGTCGGCACAAGGACTTCCAATATTTTCGAAATTATGTACTGGATTTTCAACTGTACAACTGTTGTTGAGCGTTTTCAACGTGCCCTAGTGGAAGCTTTCACGGGGATTGAAGAACAAGCGAAGCGAGCTATTCACACACCATCTCAGCAAAACAACACGATCGACGTCTATAATTTCGAGGTTGTTCAGACTCTACCTCGACAAACGTGAGCTGCGGAAGCGACATCCTAGTGGAGATTCGACGTAGAACGACGCACTTGACAACCGATGCTACTTCGGAACCTTGACACGAAAAAATCATAATCATCGCCTACAGGACTCTTAATAAAAGCTGGGTATTGAGCGAAACTGCAGAGCTGATTCTAGATGTTTTCGAACGGAAAATTGTACCTCGGCAATATAGCCCTGTCTTTAAAGGAAGGTGAATAGAGGACTCTACAAACCATACAAGGATGATGATGTTATCCGAATTGCAAAAATGCGTCGACTGCGCTGACTCGGTCACATCGAGCGAATGTTGCAAAGAGCAGTCTTTGAATCCGAGCCTAGTTCGACAAAAAGAGGAAGATTGAACTTCTGGTAAAAAGGCAGCTATTGCAGACTCATCGCGGATCGCTGCCCTGCCATGCCCTGCGCCAACAGTTTCAACGCGCTGTGATGAACATCGTCCATCATTAAAAATCATTAAAAACAGGCACACCAGCACAAGGTATATGGGTTTCATTAAGTTCAACTAAATCGCCCTCTATCAAAGAATCAAACCGATCTGATACAAGACAATGGCATCATAGCCCTTCAATACCGTCCAGAGCTTGAACAATTTCAAAAGCGGATGAAGAAGCATTGGAGAGAGAAGTTCTTGTTGGACTGGATGCGTAGGAAGACCGAAGTCTCTCGAGGCTGTGGGTCAAGCAACTGAGGACACCCGCATATGACAAACAAAGGGAAAACAGCAGCAAGCAACTTGGTGTGTGCAATTGGAGGTAGTTGGAGCAAGAGATTACGCTGTCTGCCGAAGCTTGCCCGCTGACTGAGTATGCACTTGTAGTCGAAAAAAAATTTAACTATTTCAGTTACTTTGTTGCGAGACTGTATTTGTTCTCTTTTTGCATCACACTATATTTGGCCATCTGATCGTAGGATTCACCCGAAATGTCTCCAAAGATTTTAATAACATTAAATTTACTGCAATCTAACGAGAGTATAAATGTCTCAGCGGACATACATTACATCTTCTGTTAATAAACGACACACAAGCAGAGAGTTGTTTCTCTTTGGTTTTACTTCTTTTCGCTCACTTGTCCGGTTCGGTGACTACACACTCGACTTCAGTGATTAATCTTGAATTATCAAAATATATTGTATATCCACTCAGCAACGAACAAACTAATCGTTGACTGTGGTACATTGAGTGGGAATGAAAAATCAAGAAAGGCCACTATTTCTGAATTCTGTGCCCATTCCACTAGGATTAAGCATTCGTTTGCAAAGCCACACGAGAGGCTAAAATCCGGCAGACCAAGATGTTGACCCGCTTGAAGGAGCACCGCAGTGACTTGGTTTACAAACCATTGCATAGCAACTCCACGAGGTGCAACCCGAAGAGCATCAAAAGACTGTACTGAACAACCACGCACTCCACCAAATTGTAAAGGATTATCCAATAACACTTGAACTCAATAGATACCAGAACTAAAACTCGATTCAGGGTCTCTAGATCAAAGCACTCACTTATCCGCAAATTTGTATAAATAGGAGCCCAGTTCCGCCTCAAGAACTGGTGCATCAGATTGAATGTCGCAACCAAACCAAAAATTGCTCAAAATTATCCAAAAACTCGAGTTGTTCTGATGCAGCAAGGAATTCCCTCCGAATTACGCATGGCCCCCCCTTCGATGCAGTCTCCCGCTTTTTTGGGTGTCAATTAAATTAATTACACCGAAATAGATTAGGAGTGGAGCTCCCCTTAAACAATGTTCACCCGTCTCGAGAAATGTTAAATTTATTAATTACTTAAGTGGATTTAAGTGCATCCGCAACCACTTGAAGAGCACACACCACACTTCACATTTTATTGATTTCACTGAGACTCACAAACTGCCAGGCATCAAAAGTTTCACAAAACAAATGTTCTAAGCACGATAAAGATCATCTAATAAATTCCTGGAAATGCACATCAAACACCAACCGTGATTCTTCTGATTCCTGCAGCCACAGCAACACAACGCCTCTACGTCTCTACATTTGTAATCCATTTTATTGCTTGGTAACTGATTTACGATGGCATTGTACATCGCAGCATTCGGGGCCTGCCCCATGATCTCGAGAGTTAAGTCGAATAGATTTTCAATCGTTTTATTTTCTTTTCCGGTTCCCCCGTGAGCGTGGAAAATAAAAGAACGCGAGAATCGGGGGAGAAAAACAGAAAAACAGAAAAAAAAATACACCATCAATTAAACCTCAAATCACTGACGCGACTGACGGCGACGACGGAAACTGTAACGCGTTATTCACTTGGGAGCTGAGCCGTGCCATCTGATTTGGGCAACCGAATGACAATGGTCTAGTGCATCCGGTGATTGTGGATTGATTTCTGTTCGGCCCGGTAGTGGGGCGAGAAGATTTATTTTATTTGAATAATCTTTGATCAGTTTAAGAGTTTCTGGGTCAAGATCGGCCGTAGTGATGGCTCATTAAAAGACGTCTTGCGTGGTGTTTCATCTGAGAGACTACAGGGGAAAAGTGAATGGTGGATAATCAACGGAATAACACTAACTTCCTGTGAGATAAGAGCAATATTGTATTGTTTGATTGCACTGGTGTTTGGGAAAAGGTTCTGAGTGTCAGTGGAGAACAGCCTGTTATTACTGTTACAAATCGTGAGAGCCAAACCCCGGGTTGCTGAGCTGAATGAACTCTAGGATAGTCGAGGCATCGGAACGAAACAGCGGCAAATAGGCAGCGACTTCAAGTCGCGCCACCTGCGATGCTCTGCATAGATCTCTGAAAGACAGCCGCCCTTTAACTAGTGAAACCCATGTGCTAACTCTGTCCTTGGTGTCTTCCACCGACGACAGGCATTGGTTCGCTTTCGGATTGTTGACCTAGAAACAGTCCTTTAAGATTCCACACAAAAGACATTCAAAGAGTATGGCATAGCGCGCCATCCTTCATGAACCAGTAGTCGTAGAAATCCATGTCTACAATTTTCGTAAACTTAAGTGCTCTTGAGCCCAAAGTAGCAGCGATTGGCAAGAGTAATTTTGTGCTTAATATTAGTTCTGGTGTTATTGTCTCTGTTTACTCCAGAGCCGAGGTAGACGAAGTCCTTGACTACCTCAAGGTTTCTGCTGCTCTGTCCGAGACGTCGATGTTGTGCGTTCTTTCGTGATGACAGCATGTAGTTCGTTTTGATCCGGTATACCGCTGGACATATTTTAGCCGTTTCCACTTCAATCCCAGCAAACGCCTCATTGACGGCTCACTGTGTTCGTCCAAGCACGTCAATGTCAAGCAGTTGAACGGACTTTTGGTATATCGTGCCCCTAGTGTTGACGTTTGAATTTCGCACGATCTGCTCAAGTATTATATTAAAGACATCTCATGCCAGCGCGTCGCCTTGTATAAAACCTTTTTTTATAAAGGTCTTGGTGAGTTCGTTACCAACCTTGATGGAACAGTGAGAGATCTCCACCGGCCTGAAACCGCACTGATGAGGACCTATCAGGTTATTAACAAATGGTTTCAGAAATCCACACAAATTGGAGAGAGGATCTTGCACGCGACGTTAAGGAGAATGATCCTTCGATAATTGGCACAGTCAAAGAAGTCTCCTTTTTTGTGGACCGGACAAACGCCGATGAAATTTGTATTTATTTGACTTTAGTCTAGATATTGCTATCGTCGTGGGGACGGAATTCTTTCCCATCATCGTCCAAAGATACCCATATTGAGATTAAAGTCGATTAAAGTTGCTGATGCACGACGGATTGAACCTCTTTAAGGCAGCTGAAGATGAACTCGTAGGCTATAGGACGAACTCATCTGTTTGTACCTAAGATATAGCGCCCTAACCACCATGTTATCGTAGGAGTCAAAAATAATATTTTATAGGAGAGGCCTTTTATATTAGAGGTCTTTTTTGCTCTACGGAACCACTACACTCCGCATATATCAATTACAAAATCCACTTATTTTGACTTGTCTATGTAATTACGAAGCCGATAAAATTACTATAAGCGTGACTCTTGCTCATAATCGAGTGGTTGGAAGGCAAAAAAAACAGATCCGAAAAAACACTCATCCTTAAAATCTTACCTCGTCGACTGGAGCGAAACAGGCCAACATTCTAAAGGGTGGTTAAATTTTAAGGGCCGATGTTGAATGTCAACCACACCTAAACGTCAAGTTATTTTCTGCATTTCATTTGACATTTCTCAATTTCAGACTAACTCAATCTGAACCATTGAAAGACACACAATCGAGCAACGAGTTAAAGTTATTCAGCCTTATGAAAATTGGCGTTCAAATCAAAATGCACATAATTTAATCGTCCAAATGTGCGTACAATCGGAAAAATCGTGCAAAAAATGGAGCAAATCGGGTCTGTAGGACATGTGCAAATACCAGTGCATGTTCGTACAGCTCGTATTGCAGAAAATATTGCTGCTGTTCGCGATAGTGTGGCTGAAGAGCCATCCACCTCAACTCGTCGTCGTGTCCAACAATTGCACCTCTCACGCTCGTCGTTGATGAACATTATGCATAAAGACTTGCATTTACACACTTACAAGGTGCAATTGACTCAAGAACTAAAGCCTCTTGACCATTTCAAGTGTCGTCAATGTTCAGAATGGTGGCAAGTAATGGTAACAGTGGATGATCAATTTTCAAAGAAAATCATCTTCAGTGATGAGGCACATTTTCACATCAGTGGATTCGTCAATAAGCAGAATTGCCGCATTTGGGCGAATGGTAATCCAATAGTGATTGTCGAAAAACCAATGCACCCACAAAGAGTGACTGGTGCGGTTTATGGGATGGCGGCATCATCGATCCGTATTTTTTTCCAAAATGATGCCGGTCAGACAGTTACTGTGAATGGTGTTCGCTATCGTGAAATGACAACGAACTTTTTATGAATCTAATTGGAAGATATGAATGTGGACCATATGTGGTTTCAACAGGACGGCGCCACTTGCCATACAACTAACGAAACAATGGCTCTTTTGCGCGACAAAATTCAATGGCCGTGTTATCTCACGTGGTGGCGATGTCAATTGGCCGCAAAGATCATGTGATTTGGCAAACGTTGGATTTTCTTCTTTGGGGTTATTTGAAAGAAAATGTGTACGTCGATAAGCCAGCAACAATTCAAGAGCTAAAGGATGAGATCATTCGGCACATTAACGGCATAGAACCTCAATTGTGATTCAGTGTCGAGGTGCGCCTTCGAGGTCGCGGTGGCCATTTGGCCGATATTTTGTTCCATACATAATTGAACCATACAAATATTATAGTAATAAAAAGAAATGACAATAATTTCCTAAAAAAATGTGTGTTTTATTCAAAATCAACATCGTCCCTTTACATTAACCCACCATTTACATGGCATTTATTTGAAAAAAAAAAGCTTCCCAAAGCAAACACTACTTTGAGGATAGCAGACATCGTTTTTCGATTCTGTACTGAACTAAGTCAGATTTCTCTCGGCATTCAGACAGTTGAATCTAGTCTAACCTACTTCAGTCATTGACCAATTGGCCATCTTCAACCACAATTTATTCACAATTCGACTTTCGATTTCGAAGTTAAGCCTAATGTCACTTCAATGTCAGGTTTACTTTACCGCCATATTAAATATATTCCCATACTTGAAGCAGTTCCTATTGAACTATCTAAGCTGCAGCAAAAAAAAAAAATACAAACAAAATTCCAAGACCCAGAGTCTTCCCAGCAAACGATCAAATTTCAAAGATTTTCATCGAACTTTAAGGCGAAATGAATAATTTATGGCCATCGTTACACCGGCCCGGTGTCAACCTTTCTCTAACAGGCGCTGCACTGTCGATTTCACACAGTCCACATTTTTTTCTTAATTCTGTTTTCGACTTACCCAACAACAGGGTATCATTAAGAAGGGGAAAAATTATTTAATTGTCTCACATCTATTGTCGTGTGTTGCAATTAAGTGGTTGCACAAGGCTTTCTTTCAATCTTATTTTTTGTTTTCAACAACTGAACGCGTGATCGTTTTGTCGCATTAACTGCGCAAGATACACGAATGTACTTGAAATTCATGTAATTGCCTGAATTGAAGGTGGTGCCGGCGAGGCATACGATATAACATTCTCACCCCTCCCACGGAGTGATTGGTATTTCGTGACATCTTTCATTTTGGCCCGAAATGTGAATCAAATCAAACGATCTCTGTGATCTTGGCTCTCTCCCCCTCGCGGGCTGGTTACGTGAGGGACAGTCGTCGGTAATGATCCGCGTTTGATAGAACCAGGAAATTGATATCATTGAATGGAGACAATGGATTCAACAGAAATTTCAGTTCGGCGTGGAAAAACAATCCACACAATTGGTGGTGTGTGATGTGCATGAGATTGCGCTTGTGGCGTCGGGAATTATGAAGGCTTCGTGACTGGTTTAACAAGAGCGTTTGCATGCACGTTGAGGGAATGCGTTCGGTTTACCCTACCTCTATCCACGGGGTCTCCTATGCACCAGGTAGGGAGTTGCAGAAGAACTGATAGGCACGTCCATTGGTCGTCAACAAATCATGATCGCGTTTGCAATACAAATTAAGAATGTTGCAGCGGTGTTGACATACCACAGAGGGAATTCAAAGTTTGTTGTTTAGGCAGGCAAACATGATTGGACGATCAGTCGTTGAGGTTAAACCAATTCTTCACCCACAGCTCGATTAGGTGCGAATTGCGACGAAATTTTCCCCATTTTATTGAATATTGAGCAGACATCGTGAATTGTTTATTTGACTTTTCTTCTAGGCTGCTAAATGAGCAGATTCGTAGACTATTTTTCCTTGTCTTTGAAATTAATGCAGCTTGTATAGAAGTCGGTTTAGGTAGCTCACATTCTTCTGGAATGTGAGCTTGGCGGGCCACCTATCGGCTTTGCTGCCGATGCCACCATCATGATCAAAGGGAAACATAAAGATATTTTAGGGAACCGCATGCAAAGAGCTCTGAGAACAACGTGGAACTGGTGCGATGAAGAAGACATTTCCAAGAATTACAGAAAAAATCAATATCATTAGGTTCACAACAAAATTCAAGCTCTTAAGATCAAAGAAACCAGCATTCCCCTGGGAGAAAAGGTACAGTTCTTAGGGGTATGGTTAGGGTTTCCTGGAATGCACACATAGATGACACTTTCTCTAAGGCTATTAAAGCCCTCCGGTCCTGAAGACTTGAACCATAGATTTGTTTGTGGATCTACAACCAGATGATTAGCCCACTCATACTCTATGGTTGAAGAAATGTGACCAAACGGGTGCCATGAACATACTTAATAATATAAAAGGAGAATGACACCAACTGTTGGTATGGAGGCAATACTATGTCTTACTCACTTCCACACAAGCTGAGGCTGTAAAGCAACTCATAGTGCGACAAAGAACTTGCATTTACAAAGAAGGTAACCTGGTGTATCTGGAACCTGGACATCTCGAGATCCTCAAGTGAGTGTACAACATCTAGGAAATGACACGAGTAAGTGATTTAATGTCGATTGAGTTGAACGTTAAAAGACACTGTGAGGTAATCAGATCCATCATACTCAGGGCAGAGAGGAGTGGAACAGCAAACCACTTTGGTTAAACGATGGTGCCAAAAAATGGAATACAAATGGGTCGAAGTCAGATAACAGGGTAGGGGCTGGTGTGATAGGACCAAAATGTAGCCTTCGCATTCATCTCTGCTATGAAACAAGAATATTTCAGGCCGAGCTATACGCTGTCAACAAAGTCACACATCAAATTGGCAAACGACAACTGATGGTGTGGAACATAGAGCCCCCTGGAAGTAGATTCACGCAGATTTTTGGATGTTGTTATACATTTTCAGATTTCCTTTGATTTTTAATGCTAGCCACCATATGACCATTCTGTGTGTTAGGGTTGGTCTTTGATTGGTGGAACTTAGTTCCCTATATCTCAGCTTTGGTAGACTTATTGGATGGAGGAGTGCAGCAGAGAATTCCTCCTTGCCGCCGTTTCCCTCCTAAATCTGTAGTATCCTAGATCAGAATTCATATAAGACGTGCGGCTACCCAAACGAACTTGAAACTCGACGTCTAGTTCGATTAATGGTCGGAACGACTTAACAATTTTCCACAGTCCCTTCTCTTTGGAGTCACTAACAATGCTAAAAAGAGTCCTTCTGTTTAGAAAAAGCCCCTCAAACTTGGCAGTTCGGAGTCGACATACAACGTTAGATCCCTTCCACTTGTTAGAGAATAACATCACGCACAACACGGAATACTTTACGTTTCACATAAAGTCTGATTGGAGCATTGATTATTGCTTCGGACTTGATGATTTTAAAAGCACCCTCCACGTCAAGGAAAACTACCTTGTATAGTCTTTGTTATCAAAGGATTTTCCGATAATGCTGACTAAGGGGTGAAGTGCTGTTTCCGTTGAGTACCCTTTACGATAAGCGTGTTGGATGGTGATATAGACTTAAATCTAATCCCTGTCCTAATATGTAGATCTATCTACCTTTCATTTGTCTAGGCCATGCTGTAATTCAGCCGCCTTGACGTCATTCAAGCTTGGAGATTTGAAGGGCTCACAACTAATAAGCGCCCAATCCAGGTAAGATTTTTTTAGAAAACTAGCTAGTACGGTTCTATGTATGATACTGCTGTTCGATTGGTTGGTCGATGCAGTCAGTATTTGGAGGATTTTTATTCCCAGGAAAATGTGTGTCGAACCTTCGCCGATTCCGTATAAATTCCTGCCGACTATTGAACGAACGTTTGTATTGCGACTGACCTTAAAAGTAGAAGTCTTAGCTGACCACAATCTTTGGTGTTTTCTATTAAACTTCTTTCTGCGTCGGTTTCATGTTACTTCTCATTTAACAACCAGTTCTTTTCCAGAATCACAGGAATGTGCAGGCTTTCCTAACCCCTTGCCATCGCTGACGATGACGAGGACTAACACTGCAATGAACCAGATAAGGGCAAGACAAACGCATTCAATGCGGAAATAAACAATTCCGCAGTTGAATAACCCGAATTTATTTATTCGCAAAGACACAGCACAAGTTGCTCCACATCCTCATATGAACGCAGACACTTGAGGCGAACATTTTGATTTTCAGTGACCAGACGCCAAGCGATTTCTTCCGCCTTTCTTTACCACTTCGTCTCGAAAACTGGACCAAATAAGACAACGTTCAATCATATCGCCTGCGGGCACACTCGCATATGATCTACCGCCGACCAGTGAATGGAGTTCAACTCGAGCAAAAGACCCGAGAGTTTAATTTTCACCGACACTGGACCACCCACTTAATCTCACACTCTCACCGGACAAGTGCCATTACTCACAGACATTGTTGGGACTGCTTGCTGCAAGCTCCCACATCTGGTTGTTTACCGACCATTCTTCCGCACAAAGTCATCTGTCACTTTCGCCTTTTTTGCTGTCAAAAATCAACCGTACACCTCAGCCGCAGTCTGATTATTCAGCCACAGACACAGTTCATTATCCCGCCAGCCTCCAGCGGGCGCAGTATCGATTTCATTTTGGCCCCAGGAACGCATTTTACCATCGCGTCGCCGATACGGTGTTGCTCAAATATTTCAACCAGCATAATCGATTTATAATTGCTGCGGCTGAGATAACCGTCCCGCTGGTATCAATTGCCGAGGCAAACTATGTTTACACATCAAACTGAGAGGAAATTACTTTGCCCGCATCCACAGACGAGCGGCTGGTTGATGATGAGCCATAAAAACCCCGTCAGACAGCGGCGTTCTCATCGTTTTGTACGCATACTTGTGGTGGTCGCGTCTCGCAGCTAACGCTGGCATTCGCACAGAGGGAGATAAGACTTTCGATTAGCGCCCTCGTCGGTTGGTCGCACGAAGACGCAACCGTTAAGGCTGTTAAACGAAGCGGATTTGGTGGCGTAGGCACTTTGCTTTGCTCGCTAAATGCGTGCTGAATGAAGATTTAACGACTTCCAGTCGGGGGCGCTTACGAGTACGTACCAACAAAGTAATTGTCGGTGGAAGTGGTGAGTTAATGAAAAGAAAAAAAAAATGACCGCCAAGTGCTGGATGAGAGAGACGAGAATTGTATCTTTGATCTTACAATGAAGTGCTACAGTGAGTGTCAATGAATTAATGTCACGTGTGCCATTAGGTTGGAGCGAAACGATGTTTTTTGCTTGTTGATTGTTATCTCAAATATTTTCAAATTATATCAACAGAAGGCATCAGAAATTATTCTAGCGAAAAACGTGTCCTGACTTTTTGACAGTTAATCGTGAAATTTAGACATGTAATCATGAACTCTTGTCGCACCGGGGAAATGTTATAAAAAGACTGTCTTTTGTCGAAACGGGTAACACACAAGAGAGCTAGAAGTCTGCTTGTACTTGATTTTTGGTTTCTAAATAGATGGTTATGTACTTTGGTTCCTAAAACACAATTACTCCCTAAAGATGGTCTTCAAGGAGCAGACGTTAATGGTCGTTATAAACGATAGATCTCCGTAACCGATATCAATGCAATATATTTGTATAACAACAAGTCAGAACCCGTGGGCACTATCGTCCTGCAACCGAAATGGCGACGAATCATCCAAGATCAAGACTCAGAAACGCGAGAAATCAGAAGGATTGTCAGCTTAGCCACAAAAACGTCTTTCAAATGCACCTATGATTGAGCCACAGATTGTATAGAAACATGAATGTCCACATGGCTTCGACTGCGCTGAAATGCACGTTTACGAGTTCATTGATCCACATAGTTACAAGGTCTGTCACATAACCATCTACCAACGCGACAAGAATTACTTTCAATTTTTGCCAAGCCTCGCAATGGCGACAGTGTGGAGTTTTTCAAGCCGAAAAATGCCACCACAGCGTTATCCCGACAATTCACAATCACTTTGGCAATCTTAATTGCAAGGCTTAGTATTCTTTTTATTGTTTTCCAAAGCAGTCTCACAAAACAGACTCATAAATAATACTGAAACGCGTCTTTGAAATGTGTATTGCAGACAGACAACAGACCATAGCGCACGCGGAGCAATTCAAAGACGCCACGCATGAGCGAGTGAAAGAGGAAATATGAAAGAGTCTCCATTCAACGAGCGATTGTTATCTAATCTAAATTTAATTATACACTCAAATGGGCCAAGGTCATTATGGCTGTTGGCTTCTGTTTATCTTTCTGTGACATTCACTCAAGACCAGATAAATGTGTCTTTTATCAGACCCGTCCCATCGTGCTGTGGAAATGGGAATTTATTGACTTTCTACTCTTCATTTACAAAAAAAAAAATACCCGCGAGGAAAATGCTGCTATGAATGTGAACAAAACGAAGAAAAAACACATCACTTGAGATTCATAGATACGTTCAACAATTTATGACCATTCACTGGCCAAAGTGATTGCTGATTAGTTTTTGTTGATACTTTTTATTTTATTTTTTTTTGTTTCTTCGGAGACGTATCAGTTTAAGTGCTTTGCTGGGATGAATAAATGTTAATTGTTTTCTTGTGGAAAGTGATTTCGAAAAGATGTTGTTCCTAGGGGAGATGTTTCACTTTACGACTACGAGGAGATCAAGATGGTGATATCTAGTTTGTGTCTGGACAAGAATTTGTTTCAACCACATTGCTTGGAGAGGCAAACTGATTGGCGACTGATTCCCCAGAGGAAAAGGACTTACATAACAGGACGAAATATTAGTTTTTGAAGGATTAAAACCAATAAATCTGTCAGCAACAACACTGTCTCCAGTAAACGATGTAAGGTATCTAGTGGTAATCTTAGACAGTCAACTTATCGGGAAAAGCCACACAGAAGAGTAAACCAGGAAAGCGACGCGTGCTGCTATAATCAGTCGAAGCTCGGCGAGTAAATCCTGTGGATGCAGTCTAATGTGGATGTATGTCGATAGCCATTTTTACATTCACAATTACCCACGAGGCAATGCATGAAATAAGAGAACCAACCTGATCAGCGGGTGTTCCTCAAAATGTGTAGTTAGCATCCCTTTTTGATCCCTGTCCATTTAGCTGTTGCAGAATATGCGCAGAAAACCATCTTGAGCATACCAAAAGAATGTCACGGTAAAATGCATACCAATAATAGGCCGTAGACCATATGACCAGCCTTGACTGACCTCAAATTTCCTAAAAACCAGGGAAAGAGTTCTGGACAGACACATCAGGGACGGCCCGTTGAGAAGATAACCCCAATATTTCTAGCAGTAATATACATCAACCACACACGCTCTACAAGAGCTAGCAACCCTTTTTAAAAAGTCAATCACAGACAAAGAGATCACAAATGGTTGCTTCTTTGACATCGAAGGTGTATTCGACAACACCGACTTTAAGGAAATACAACGTTGCATCCTCAGCTCAGGAGTAGATACCAATAATGCAAATGAATACAACACATGCTCAGCCACAGAAAAATCAATGCTGCACTGGGTAATGACAAATTCAGTATCAAAGTTTCTAAAGGTTGCCCTCAGAGCGGGGTACTACCACCCGTCTTGTAGTCCATAGTAGTCTATTTGTCATCCTCAGCAATAAAGGATTGTTGATGACCTTGTGATTCTGATTAAGCGCAGTGCACAAAGAGAACTCAAACTTGTGCGTAAAGGTTAAACTGAATGTTAATCGCAAAAAGAGCACAACAGTTGCATTCAGGAGAAGACGAAACAAAGACAAACTACAAAACCTACTCTTAGGTGAAACAAAAGAAGTATCAAAAGTGGTCAAATACCTAGACTCAGTTGGAATTCTACATAAATAAAACCATTAACAGAGGAATAGGCCCATCTGAGGCCGCAGCGATCAAGCGATCCCTTCCTACCCTCTTCTCGTCATCTAATCTAATCTAAAAGACAAGTTTTACATTGAGACAATTAGATGAACTAGTTAAAAAAGAAACTACCCCTTTTGGACTAAGATGGGATTCGGAAATTATTTTGTCAAAAGAAGTTCACTATTAATCTCACTACCATAAAGGACTGCAACAATGTATTCACAATTCACAGACAATCACAGACAAAGCAGCAACATGGTAAAATGGACGCATCAAGTACTCATGAAGGATGTAGGGAAGGGGTGTTGGGACAAAGTACTTCGATCCCATGGGTAGAGCGCACAGACATCTGACAGAAAGTGTATAGTAATATAGTTAGACCGTCGAGCTGCGATCTTCGCAGTAGATTACCAAATCATCAAATCTAAGCTTGTTTGGGAATGCCTACAGAAGCTCAAAGAGCTGAGTAGGAGTAATAGAGTACAATTCTGATAGATTTCTGGCCAAATGACTGATGCCATATCCATGCAAAATGAATCGAAACCCTCCTAGAAGGAAGGAACCCAATAGAACCTTAAACAATGACCATGGCATAAAGCGGGCTTACGCCAATATAATCATTTAAAACATGTAAGAAGATAAGACAAAACACAACCGCCGTATCCTACCAGGACACTGGAGATAGCGAAATAATTAATAAAACTAGGAGCATCAGGAGGTCTCTGCATATTCTCATGAAATTTCGGACACCTACATGAATTTTCTGTCGAAACAACTGGGGTCCCAACTCCTGACTCGAAGGACCAAAATCATGTTCTACAACAATCCTCTTTTGCCAGTCCTGCTATATGGAGCTAAAAGCTGGACGGTAAGCAAAACTGTAGAGTTGATTATTGGTGCCTTGGAAAGAAAAATGCTGCGTCGGGTATTTGGTCCCGTCTGCGAGGAAGGTAAATGGAGGAGAAGACACAACCGCGAACACTACCAGCTACACCAGGATGTGGATGTAGTTCGGAAAGCGAATACGTCGAGCGCATGCACACCAGCGCTCCAGCTGAGAGTCTTCGAAACATAGATGAACAAGCACCCATTTAAAGATTCTTAAAGGAAAACAGCTTAGGGTAATACTGTAGAAAAAAAACTTTTCGACTCTTTCACATAACGCTTAATACAACTCTGAAAAAATGTATGCGAGGGAAACTCTTATAAGAGCAAACGATCAAAGTAGGCCTAGAAATCTTATTCAGAAACTCAAACACCGCATCACAACAGAGAACACAAACAAATCTTAGCTATAGCAGTCACACTTAGGCTAGTTTAGACGTATATAACGCGGATTGACTACCTACGAAGCGGTGTAGTTGGCTTACTGAAGTCATGCAGTTCGCTGAAGTTCTTTTGGTCATAGTTACTCCTTTTCTCCAGTAAACTCTTTCGCAATCGACAAATGCCGATCAATTGGTGATAGATTCGAACTCCAAGGTGGAAGCATAGAAATGTACGTTCCAATAATACTTTCGGAACGTGTGGCGAGTCGCTATCGTTGTGTGTGGCCTGGCGTTGTATTGATGGAAGACAGACAATTCCTCTCCAATGCTAACAGCTGCTGAGAGATTGTTTCCTTCCGTCGAGCCAATTGTTGATAATACACAAGGTCTGAATTGTCTGAGTCGTGCAGTAGGACGCCAGTTCATAGTGCACGATTCTCTGTCAATCCAACGAAATATACAAGACCTTCCGGGCTGTTTGAACGAAACTTAACGAAAGTAATCAAAAGGGGTATTATATTCACAGTAAGTACACCTCTCCTTAAGTTCATTACGATACAACTCACCCCCACAACTTTAAAACGAAACTCTACGAACATGCCTATTGATCATGATCGAACTCATTGAAAATAAAATAAATGTTAATTATAACTCGAGCTAATCGACTGTGCAACCAATGACTCGCCCAGTATTAAGACCTTGACTTTTTAAATACACCACCACGTGGCGGCGTTTCGTGCGGTGATTATATCCCATTTAAAATGGAATGCCTCACTTAACAATCGCATTATTAGTGAAGCGTGTTATTTAGCAAGTGACACTTTCAATTAAACTGGATTCCGCCTACGCGCTCGTAAATATAATTGAATATTTGCAACCCAACAGGAATCAATACATCGATGAAGCAGTTAACGTGATAACCACAGCCATTCAATTAGGTATGGTCGCTGGTGCTCAAGCACATCTTGACATGCACATGATCCTCAACACACCCACCAATTACCTAAAAAGGATTCCCCGACGTACTACACACTTTCGCTAGTGCCCGGCGTGCAGTTCCTTCGTCGTTTCTCTTCACTTTTAGGGCCGACGGGGGAAAATGTTATTTCCTGATTGGAACCAACCTACCGACCCCACCTTTCTTCTTAATTAACCGGTTCTATCCCCAAATAAATTAGCATTGCTTACTTACCGTCTAACTTTCCATGCTCTCCTCCCACAAAATGCGTAGGCAATTAAAACACCTGGCCGACGTCGAGAACAAGGAAATGTAAGCAAACAAAATGGAATGGCCACTGGCACGAGATCTCCTTCGTGCACTTCACACCACAGTGTCTGTCAACGCTGTTGCATGTCCGCCGTGCTTTTCCTCCCGCACTTACCGCGGCTTGTGAATGCCAGATTATCGCCACCCTGTGCGCAGGAGAACTCCGTATGGCATGTGGTGTGCAACTATAAATCGTTTCCCCTCCACGAAACCGGCACGAGCACATTAGCACACGCACTAGCACTCTCGGGGGGTTACAGCTTGCAGACCGCTTCGTTCGATAACCGATTAGGATTTTCCCAGGCCAGACACCTAGTCGTGTCTGCGCGAAATTAAGGGTTGGCACTTGCCATACACCACGCACAGTCACCCAAACAGTGCTGTCTGTTGTCAGAAGGGCGTTCGCCCCGTCGTCGTGGTGGTCGCAGTGCAGACACAGCAACAAAACCGAAAGCAGTCGCAGTTAACAATTTTTCCGATACATTCACCGGCAAGGGTTACCAAACGTTCGTTGTTCACTTACAATCGAGTCACCAAAAAGGACAAGCACTCCGGATGACACTAACCTCAACGAACTGTGTTTTTACTTATTTTTTTTTTTTCACTCTCGGCCGGCACTCCTTTGAAACGACAAGCGATTTGTGCCAAATATTCTCGTATCTGGATGCAGTTTTGTGCCAACTTCAAGCGACAAGCAACCTCCTCTGAGAAATCAATACCCGACGCATGACATCACGAAGTGACTCGATTCGAATGCACGACACTAAAATGGTTTCGTAAAGTAAAAAACCGGGGAGGGGGAAAGAAAAGAAAGACACAAAAAAAAAAACTTATGTCACCGCCCGACCAGCTACGTATTGTCTGCTCTGCTGTGCTAATGAATATCTTTTGTTTGTTATTAAAATGAGAAATGAGGTGGAATCGAGCCCGACTTGGAGCGGGGATACGAGTGCACATACGCCGAAGTACGAGCCATGTATATACACGTCATATGTACTCACCGACTGAAAATGGTGAAATTATAAAGGTGATCTGATGGGATGGGACGGGAGTGTTAAAAGCCATTTTCGGGGCCAAGCCACGGCCGATAAAGTTCGAACAATGAGCTTTCGTTGAGAGGAGCGCTTGGAAGAAGAATAACAACCGATGGCACAATGGATCAACGCGGTGCGGCGCACATTAGCATGGATGGGGTGATCCGTAATGCGGCTGAATAGGGGCGACGCAAATTGTTTAATTAAATTACATAATCGAGTTGCAAGTAGCGTGTAACGTATTGGACGCAGGGTGGGAGAACAGCGCACGGGCTATGGTTCAGAGGCTCACAGTAAGTTTATTTGGATTTCAAAACAAAACAAAGCGTGTACACACTGATAGGGTGGTTGTAGAAAGCTTTTGATGTTTAATCAAAGAGGAAAATTGCATACATATTGGACAAAACCCGTCTGGAGCTCCAACTAATACAGGCCAACCAGAAATAATTGAAATTTTATCCTCAAGGGAAATTTGTAATAATGAAAAAGTCCAATGAACAAATTTATCTACCATATAGTTTTGTTAGAGCAAACATTCCCATTAATTATGAAATAAAACGTCGTTCAAGTGGCTGGTTCATCCTTTACCTTCCGTTACCCCAATTTTCTAAGACCTTGTTGACAGGTTGCTTGGATGATATTGGCCTTAAGTGCTTGAGTTGGCCATCGGTCCTTTACGCTTTCGGACCAAAGCGTTCAAATTGCAGCTGCAAGGCGGTCAATTGACATCGCCAAAACCGCTGATAAAGCGATTTGGGAATTTGGTCCCAAGAATGGTGATATGATGCGCCATCCTGCATGAACCAAATGTCGTTCAAGTTCATGTCAAATTCAGGTAAAAAAACAGACAGTTAACATGGTTTGTAACTATCACCGGTTACCGAAACGTTATTCCCAGTCTGCAGCCACATTCTTGTTTGTGCCCACCGTACGACGACGGATTCCATGAGTGTTGGTTACTAGCCTACCAATCTCACCAATAAACTTGCGTAGAGAGCGTGACTGCTTTATTTCGTCCAAAGTATCTTCTCAAAAAACGCACTATTTGATATAACACAGCATTAACTTTGGAAAACATTTTGTCAATATTTTCCAGCGTTGTTCAAGCGTACAGGGACCATTTCGTTCCGCAGGGGTATGATACTGATTTTCTCTCAAGCCGGAAACGGCTGTCAATGTCAAAAAACCAAGAACACTAAATTGCTGTACACCTAATCACAACACCCACTTGTTAAGGGTTAGGCACGTCTCATTTGAGTTCCGGCGGAGCCATTGTGATGCTCCTTACACCCTTGTCGTACTCATCCAAAATATATGTAGCTTCGTTCCTCGTCCTGCCAGCTCGACATTCAATGAAGTGGATATTAGTTAGTTCTTGCAGGTGCTTGAAGAAATGTCCTCCCATTGTAATGTATCTCAATTTAGGGATGCTGAGGCACTTCCTACTTCATGACCACACTCTCTGCATTTAAAGCCTTGCGACAGTCCCATTTTTGTTTCGTGATACTTCAGACATTTATGTATGTCTCCAACTGCCATCCTTGCTAACTTATTGTCACATTGTAGGAGTTTGTCGGTTTTTGCTCTGCTTGGGGCATAGCATCCTAATTGTCTTACAGGTGGTTAGAGAGTTGCAGCTTTGACTAGCTAGCTAGGATTCGGTCATTTACTTTCTTCATGACATCTTCAAGATGTGGTTAATTCATAAGATGGCCCGAATTGAGAAAATTTCCCTTTGCTGGTAAGTTTGTCTGTTGCCTCATTGTTGGATATCTCTCTATGACTGGGACCGAGCATAGGATGCTTGCTGAGAACCTTGATTTCTTCGCAGCAGCACGAGACCATCTTCGACGTGGTTTCTACCTATCGTTTAAAAAGATATTCAAATCAATAAAATCGGCCAGACAGACCTTGGCTTAGACTACGTACGCAAGTTTTAAGAAAACTTGAAAAATCAATCAATCGCGTCGGGACTGCGTTAAAATTGGAATTGAATTCTTTACGGTTCCAATGCAGTCACTTGGGAACTTTATAATTTGTCTCAGTCATTGACGATATTATCTGTGAAGAGACTTTCTTTGTACCACGGTCCTGGCCAACGCAAGCAAAAGCGCAAAAAAATTAAACAAGGAAAAACGAAACAGAGCACCACCCAACGTATATTTTCGAAAGGAAAAAGGAGGAAGGACAGTGTGTGACTTCTCACCAGAATAATCCATGCGGTAGCAATCCTTACTCTGCAAGTCATCAACACGCACTCGTGCAGAATGACTTCGACAACAAACTAAGTCACATTTGGCCGTCCACAAGAAGGGACAGCTTAATTGTAAAACATCCGTCTATAGAGTACATACCAAGCAGCATTTTTATGACGCTCCATGACCCACACTGAATAGATCTCAACAAGGAGCAGTGCAATACGCACGACACACATAATCATTCAGATGTCATTCTAAACCACAGTCAACGCGGTAATCTTCCAAGCAGCTGTCCTGGCCTTCACCCTGGTCGCCTCCTAACATCTGTAGCTTCAACTCTGCAGGCATAGTGCAATGATTGGACACAGCAACCAAGTGCGTTCGTCTGAAGTTCTTGACCTAACCACCCAGCATACAGTCTTTTGACTGTATTTTTATTTTATCACTAACAAACCTCTCCCTGATGTGAAAGCAAACATTGTATTAAATAATCCTTAAATATGTATTCTCGCATCTTCTCCTACACAATAACGTCCATTCAATGCATAACAATCTCAAATAGAAAACGATTTGAAGAACTCCATCCGTTTTTAGTCAATCCCAAACAGCCATCCTCTGCGACAAAAGGTGATGTTCTAAAATTACGCCGATCATCCGGACAAACGATGAAGATTTCATGGCGCCTATCCATTCTTCACTGACACGGTTTCCCTTATCACTCACCACCACCGAGTGTCTTTTGATCTCAAAAATGCCGCCCAGCCTCCCTGACACCGGGCGGAACGTGTCAATAACACATGTATACCGTCTTGTGCCACGATAAAATTAAATCTCGGGACCTATTCCACAATAAATTACAAAGACATCCAATAAATGCAGCCACAGAGCACCGTCATCCATCCTCACGTCCCTGCATGTCAAACGATCATTCCCCTTCCGAGCAATTCGAAGCCAGATGCAGATGTTGCACGAGCGCACGCTCCTCCAAAGCTGGGAGTCACTCAAATTTGTACAAAGAGGGTTCGGAAATCTGTTTACGTTTCCCAGACAAAAATAAAACAACCCGTCTCGACGAGAGTGATCTGTTCCCCGATAGCCGCACACATGGGATTCATTTCGGATGTTGAAACCAAGTCGAACACTGCAGAGGGTCCCAAGATCGTATTGTCCCAAAGGGAATATGCATCCCGAGCAGCATCCGCCGCGAGTGAGAGATCAAACCAACAGTGTTATCAGTCGTCGGTGCTGGAAACCGTGGGGCTGCACACTTAATACGCCCATTTTCCAATTAACCCATATACAAGTTGGCTCAATTTTTCGAAGCAGTGAATACACATTTAATGGTTCTCTGGGAAGACGAAACGAAAGTCCATTATGCTGTACCGTCAGTTGACACGCAATCGCTGGCAATGGCGATGGCACATTTTTCTTCGTCGCGTTTAACTCCCTCCGTCGCGCACGGCACGCGGAAAGACAGCCTCGTCAAAAGCAGCTGAAGAGCTACCTAGTCATTAAATACATTGAGGTAACCTGTTATTCGCAGTGGAACGAAAGCCATCTAGGAAGATGAATGTGAAAAGTTTTTTTTTTCTCTCATTCGTTTCTGACTTTAAATTGTTGAGACAGTCGCGTGATGAATGCTTTAAGTGAGAGTGTAGCGGTTATTGTTTTCGATGCACATAAAATTATTCTCGTCATTTTTCTTGTTAATGAACGGTGGGTTGGTTCTTCGGGGCTAGTTCCCAGCCATGATTGGATTGCATTTCCATAATTCCGACAGCGAAGTCTTGGAAGTTGCTTGGTGCAGTGCGCCGCTCTTGGGGCCGTCGAGACTTGACACCACAATCTTGGCTGAGGGGCAAAAGTTTAAAAAAAAATTACTCGGACAGCTGCGACTGTGGGGAAATAAACCGTTGTTAAGACACGACGGAGTGTGTTATTGAGTGGACATTTGTTTGGGGGGCACAACTCAAATAATGCGACGAAACGAAGAAACAACATTTGACAGGTGGCGTTTGACACTAACAAATCGATAAAAATTTACTAGGCAGGCGTAATAGGTAACAGAGCGTTACTTTAGATCCCAAACTCAGCTGGAATCTAAACGTAGACCAGCGCGTCAAGAAGGCGTAGAGCCTGCAGTTGAACCTTGGGAAAAAGTGGGGCTTCCAACCAAAGTTGATTCTATGAATGTATACGGCGGTAGTTCAGCCGATTCTAACATACGGATCACTAGTATGGTTGCCGGCCCTTAGCTAAAAAATACAACATAATTCAGTCAGACGCATTGATGGTAAAACTGCACATCCTTTGGATGCTCACATTTAAAGCACAGCTCACTGCTGTAGTCTGGCTGCTTTATGGTCAAAGCACTTACATCTTCTACAAAGAGATCTACTAACACCCTCCCAAACTAAATCTAAGAAGTGGTTTTGACACTCCAATCTCAGAAAGAACTGATTGGTACAGCAAGCATGTGTGTAGGGCTTTCTATACTGACGGCTCTAATATGGGTGGCGGAGTCGGTGCGTTCGTATTGGCAGAAGTCTTTTACATTTCTAGCCACCTATAGACTGTCAGACAATTGCAGTTCGGAAATATTTTCATATCAGGAAAGAATGTAGTTAAGTCAAAATACACCCAAATATCCTGCTTATTTGACAAGGCGGAAGCTTGCCATAAGTATTGTTAGCCAAGCAGTCATCAAACCTGACTCCAAGGTAGTATAAGAATGACGAGCTGCTCTACCGTCTTTAGATCACTTCAAAATATCCCTTATCTGTGTTCCAAGTCAGAGCGACATCCCAGGTAATGAGAAGGCTAGGTAAGGTTCTGCTTTTCAATGCTCGCTGGCAGAAGAAGTGCACATCCCATCTCAAGTAATCAAGGCTAATATTTCTACACACTTCCTTGAAATAGCTAACTGCAGAAGGATCAGACTGACAAACTGCGCCTTCGCACAATCCATCCAAATCAAAGGAATGGTTGCTGTCTGTGCGGGACACTGGCTACTTCGAGAACATGCCGCAAAACTCGGTATCCCGCACAACACACGTTGTCTCTGTTGCAACAACAGATATGAGTGCGAAACCTTAGCATTTCTTTTGCACTTGCCCGTCTCTTGCCAGAGGCAAACAGCGAGCGCTTGAAATACCCTTTTTCAAATCATTTGACGAGATTTCTGCGAAGGAACGAACTCCCACTTTTACCTACATAACAGCGCAGCATAAGTTGGGCGCTACAATGCTTTCCCATCTCGTTGAGGACATAATTGATTGACTTACTGTCTGCCGATTAGTTCTGTCAGGAGAATTTTGAGGAGTAAGTTCAGAGCTGCGGAGGTAGTTGTCCTACCGAGTGGTTATCGGGTGCAGTGCAGCAGATGCGAGGTTTTAGTCCCCTTTTGCATCGTACAGCTCGAGTAGTGTGAGTGACGCATGACACATGGGCTGTCACATATTGCTTAAGCATGCCTCTCTGAGTACTGCACCAATTTTTGACTGAAACCATCAACACTTTTTTTTTTAATTTCCTCCATCGTAGAATAACATCACACTATGCACCACACAGTGAAAGGCTGCAAAAGCAATAAAAAAACATTTCAAAACGAATTTTTTTCCACCTATCAATTTCCTTTGACATGAAAATTCCGGCGATACCTCGCACAACTTGTTCTCCTTACACCACGGAGATCACTCGAACCCACTCCTAAGAACTCTAGCCATGCAATTAGCGGTGATCGTTCTTCTTTTACGACAACATTTAATGTTTTGTTGTTCTTATTTACCGCCGCAAATTTAATCGACTCTCGGTTCATCGAATCGTGCATTCTACGTGAGGTCTTTTCCCACTTTTTCAAAGCACATCGATAAAAATGCCACATGACAGCGGTTCGTTTGGTGTAAATCCCATTTTGACGCCAGAGATGAAGATAGAAATCCCGCCCGACATTAATGGAGCACCACAAGTTCTCCACAAACAGTCTTTAAAGTCTTAGAAATTTGAAATAAGACGCAGTTATGATTGGTCTTAAATTTGACGTGGTTATCTCTCGATTGTGGGTCAATCAAGTCAAACAAATGATTTAGACATGTCTTATTCTTTCTTTGGATATTTTTAAAGAATAATTTCATAAGAACCAATTATATTTTAGAAATAACGGAGAGATATGTTTTTCGTTCATCCGACAAAGTGTATTCGACTTATCGAGAACTTTGTGACCATATCACAACCAGAATATGAGCATAAATCTCATTATGAACTCAGGTTTCCTGATGGAGTATACCAGGAAGATATCGGCCACTGTCTCTCTTATGGTTCGACACTGGGTCCACTCCTATTCACAATCTATGCGAGCGAAGTCCTGAACCAAGGCATATACTAATCGTATGCGGATGACATATGTACATTGCTCTAAAAAAAAAAAAATGCAACAAAAAGCGACCATGCTCTCGTTGCATTAAGCGACAAGGAAGACCTGTTTATCCAGACGACCGAAGATAAAGCGATGTACAAATCTTTACATACATTCGGAAGGTGTATCGTTGAAATACTTACACAAATCCGGAGCTGGAGGAACACAGACTAGTCTAAACAGGACGAGGGGTTGTTGAGACTACAAAAAATGTGTGGGGTTTGCTCGCAACCTGGCCAGCAATAGTTGTTGTTAACGCTACAAAAGACTGCAGTGACCTCTAAACGATCGAACCGCCAACCAAATAAGGCCGCAAGTACTCACTGCAAGAAGACAGATATATCAAAGTTTATCCAAAAGAACAGTGACTCATCTAACCTTATAGACACACAAGTAAAAGAATCAGCTGTGATGAGTATCAAGCTGGTCCAGAGAAAATCTAGCAAATGCAATTAGGGTAAAGCCACACAAATCATTTGGCGCTCGTAGACGTAGATCGTAGACGGCCTTTTAACACTTCTTTATTCTTGGTTTCTTTAATTTGATTATATGAACGCCTTAGAGGCTACTGACATCATTCTATTTTTGTTGGCGGTGGTCAATTTAGGACTGGTAATTACATAAGCCACACGTGTCCTACTGATCTTTGTGATTCGGTGATTATATCCGAATGTGCGGAAGTTGGTAGATTGGCCCACTACGTCTCAACAGTCGTACGCGGCCGTTAAAAAACAAAAAAGTAAACCTTCAATGCTATGCCAAACTTTTTTCGAGTAAAATTAGAACAAAATTTAGTAACCTTCCAAGCCCAAATAAGTTGTCATTGATGCGCTGGTTTTTGCGACACCGCCCAGGAAAAGGTCCATGATTTTATAATGAGAGCAAGCAGTCACATGCAACGCAGCTGCCCACAAAGTAATGTGCTTCGACAGGGAGTAAAAGTAATGTGCTTCGACAAAGAGTTCATATAAGGTTCGGACAGAAGCCCACAGGGACGCAAAATAAAGAACTTGTTGTAGAACCATAGTTGATACTGACAATATGGAAATATCGCTTTTCGCGATGAAGACAACAATACGGTTGTTAACCACAATGCTCCACTCCACACAATGGACGAAGTTAGATGAGCCTAAAGAAGGCTCATTGTATACTTCGATATAGCCGAAGTATGCAATGAGCCTTCGATTGATATAGCTGAAGTATACAATAAGCCTTCTCTAAACCATCTCTAAGTTTGACATTCCTGAAAATCTGAGTAGGATGACGATGAAAAATTCTCTTAAAGGGTTTAGACAAAACCATTCTTGAGAAACTCTCGCAGACTTTACGAGTCAAGACAAAAGCCACGAAACGGAGTGGTTGTTTCTTCGGGTACAATATGCAATTCAGTAGTAGACCATTTAATCGGAGGACCCAGCTGGCTTTATATAAGACGCTGTTCATTTCAATCCAGCTGCTCGACACGGAGATGGAGCATGGACAGTCTGAAAAGCGGTTGAAGAAACTCACGGTCTCTTCAAGCGTAATCTTTGGTCCAGTTTCCGTTTATGGCATTTGGAATGACATGCGTCTACGGATCCCACGCCCTAAAGGGCCCTTGGCTGCCCACCAGTGGTACAAAGCAATAGATGACGCGTACGAAATCGAGAGGGAAAGGACATTAGCCAACTTGCCGAACATTACTGGATACCGCTAGCCATGAAAAAACACAGGACAAACATTTAATTTTGTTCAATCCAAAGGAGCTCTTATCATTACGAAAGCAACTGTGTACGTACGATTTTCTTAGAATTTACTAAAAGTGATTACTTCACAGAAATCGCGTTGTAGATCCAGCGTCATGCGCACAGCACTTTATGGAATCGTGCACAGCAGCTTTGTGTGAACGTCACACGGTTTGTCAGCTTGTGAAGCTTTACCTCCCTCAAGCAGGTTGATTAAATCTCAGAAAACCCAAACGGCCCTACTCATGTGAGCACGAGTGCGAATCCGAACTGATCCGACAGAGACAAGATGAGGATGTGATTCTACACAAAAAGCGAACAAAAAATCACATTCATACGAGTATAATCTCTGATTACACGTTTCCCTTCACCTCGATGTATTCCGCGCAAGCAACTACTACATCTTCCGTGAAGTAGCATTTTTAAGAACCCCCTCCTAACTGCTCCAGTGACTGCCTGTCCCCCCAATGAATTGAAAGAGAATCCCCTCCTATTCACACACGAACACCACATGCATCCGCACAAATATCAAATAGATCACACGATAGTCTCGTATGCGTATGCAAACAACAAATAAACTTACCACGATGATTGTTTGCATTTTGGGTTGCCCCGTTCATCCCATTGCTGATTCCAGCTGAAGCGGAACTATTCACTGCTCCGGCGGGCGTTGTTGTTGATGTTCCTGCCGCTGAAACGGCCCCAGCTGGTGTTGCTGTCGATGTGGTTGCTGTTGACTGTATTGGTTGTGTGGCGGCTACAGCTGCAATTGTACCAGAGACTGCGCTTCCACCGCCACCGCCTCCGCCGCCGTTCATCGTGATCTTTTCATGGCCAAACATGTTGTTGGTGTTAGTTTTTTTTCTGCTCTCCTATTTGTTCTTTTGGAATCACTTCGAAGCCCCCGTTGATGATGTATTTTCGTTGTAGACACTGTTTTTGCTGTTTACTTGGGGGCGCGTGTGGAACGTATTTTGTACTCTGTTTCAGTCAATGCCAATCGACCAAACACTGGTGTGCAATGTGCAACTACTGAAGCGCGAACAGCACTCGTTTCTTTCTTCTCCACCTGTCGTTTGAACTGAAGAGAAACAAGAGAAAAACATATGGACATAAAAATCACTATTTAGCACTATTATTTTGTTTTCTTTTTTTTTTTTCTTCGCCTTCCCCGGCCGCCCCTTGCTGATTTGATTATTCAGTAAACTTGTTTAGGTTTAGCACAAATTAATTCCACAATCAACTCGCGGCGAACACAAGCGCGAAGAGGAGGAAAGAAAACAGAAAACAGACAACTAAAAAAAACATGAAAATCAATTAGTCTATTGAAAGTGAGAACGAGTGGAGGAGATTAGGTGAATCGTGTGTGTGTTGTTTGGCCACTGCTCGTTTCGAAGCCGCACAGCGGGGGATTAGCTTATTTTTTTTTTTGCAATTAAAATTCATTTTAATTAGGTGAAGAGACTGAATATGTTGGTTGGTAATCTGTTTCTCTTCCTCTCTAGTCTAACTCTCTGCTTTGTGTTCGCTGCCTGTTGTGAACTATTGGTTTGACTGTATTATCTTTCATTTCCTTATTCGGTTGCGGATTTTCTGAAGAAGAAAAACCTAAACTGTCCATCATTATGTAAGAGATGGAGCAAGAGGCGGGAAACCATGTGGAAAGCCTAAAATTGTGCAATACTACATTTTCTTTTTGTTGTCGTTTTTTCTATCTGCATCAGCAATCATAAATCGGAAATGAAATTGAAATTAGAAAAATTGAAGGCGCAGTTTTATTGTTGCACGCTTCTTGAAGGCTCTTTCATTACGGGCTCTGGATTTGACCGAAAGGAGCAAAACTATAAATATGTAAACTGATATTAGGAGTACACTTCGTTGCAAAGGCGACGACGCATTTGTGTGGAATGCAATACCGTGGCCGTTGGCATAGTGGGTATTTGCGTCGACCACAACCTCGACGTCGTAGGTTCGATATCTGCTCTGTGCGAGAAAATTAATTTTCACGGCCCACCTCTTTCGAGTCTGTCTAGAAAAAGCTTCTCAAACTTGGTCGTCGGAGTACTGAATTGTGGGTCGCTTCCACTCGAGAGTGGTTGCTGAGAAACTAGGCCCTGGCCATCTACGGGCTGTAGCGCCACCCTTATTATTATATTCATACCAACCTCTTAGTTATTAAAGGCCGACACCAGAGATCAGCATATAGATAGCTCCCATTCGCCTTTGTACATCACTCCTTGTAACTTATATAATAGTTAGGTTACTTAGGATAAAGTGGCATTGTAAGGTGCACTTAGTCCGAAGTAGGCCCATTGTTTCGCCCCGTGTGACAATAACTAGGAGTGAGGGTTAGCGTGCGTTCTATGACATCCAGCCTGTGAACCCCAGTATTAGTTTTACTCTTGTCTTTTGCTGAAATCGCTTATATTGTCGAAAAAGTAGGAGCCAAATGTGTCTTTTCTGAGGCGAGTGCAAAACAGCTGCCGAAGACGTGTTGTGCAATTTGCTCCTCTTATTCATCTAGACAGCTTCTGAAAAAGTCTTTTTGCGTGAAGGCCTAAAAACAATGTCCGGTAATTAAATACACTGCAGTACTAGTCATGGATCTTTTGGAAGATATCAAGCTGTAGGATCTTTTTGGATCAAGGTTAGGCCACATTTGCTTTGAGGCCTGGCACGTGGTACCTGTTTTCCATCTGGCATTAACTTTTTGTTTGTTAAGAAGATTGAGCTGTAACTTGAAAGTAGCTACGGAAATACCTATTTTAGGTAGTTTGTCAGCTGCACAGTTTTCCATAAGGTCACTCTGTCCTTGCACGCAGCATAGTCGATTTTGAAACTGTTCGGATATCTCGTTGAGAGATGAGCGGCAGTTTATGACTTCTTTTGATTTGAGGCAAGCACATATATCGGTAAAAGCACGAAACACCATGATGTCTCTAGACGGATTTGATGAGTGGACAACAATAAAACCTCCAATGGCATCGGCCTCAGCAGGAAAGTGATCAAACTATAAGCACTCACTAGCTAACCAAAAAGGAAGAATTGCAGCGCAGTTTGTATCTACTCAAAAGCTTCAAAGACCGAAGAATTAGGGAATAGGTGTGACTGAATCAGCTTTTTTTAAGGAATGAAAAGGTGATGCTTATTTGAGACAAATTGTTTGCGATCGCATAACTCAGTGCGGGTGAGTGTTGGTAGTCAAATGCGACAGTCAACTACCGCATTAGTCGATTCCACAACAGGTCTCGACTGCCTTGCATAGTTCGCCTTGCGCATATAAAGTATTCGTCATAAACAATGGTAAGTTGTCAGAGGGTTTTCATGCCCAATGTGAAGTTCTTCAAGGGATGAACTAAGTTGCGAATTTATAATCGCAGGTATAACTGCGATTGCGATTTGCTCTATAAAAAAAAATAACAACTCAATGTAGATACGTAGGAAGCGTGAGCAATGCACTAGCCCACACCGTCACCAAACTCAACAAAATTTCATGGTGCTTTTCTTGATCAAATTCGGTATAAGTGTAACTTTCATACTTACATCCGTACATATAAAGCGTTTTATTATGTTAAGGTAGTATCATAGTAATAGTCAAAGTGTATACACAAAAAATGTGTTCAGAGGTCATGGGTAGGCCTAGTAGGGCCGCTGTGGCAGTTGGAAGATCAACTATGAAATCCATTAAGAATGACTTACTAACCACTGTCAATCTTTCGACATTGTGGACATCAATGAAGAAGCTGCACAAACGATTTTCTACTGCGGGCGATTTAATGAAACAAGAATAACCTCAGAGCTCCTAGTCGGCTGAAAAGTAAAAGTCTTCCATCATATAAAAAGTGCAGACCGAGCTAAGAAGGCTTGAAAGATAAGAGTGAGACGGACAAGCAAACAAAGTGGATCCAGCTTGATTTGCTTCTATAATACCTAACAGAAGTGTATGGGGTGGAATAGAGTTAATCGACCTTCACTTGAAGCTGAAGGAAGGACTGTACGGCTCAAAATCAATACAAATCTCGAAAGTTGTCATAATTACCACACCAAAAACTGCAATCATTTGTCAACAAAAGTCTAAAAAGCATCTCCACATCCAACATTCGTTCAGAACCTAACGGCCAACGCCAGGATCGCGATCTTCTGAATGTCCGTACAGTTACTAACAGGTCGAACACAACCTCCTAAAATGCTGTCCACAAGTAAGGATACACCATCAGCCATAAAGTCACCATGGGCAGATGTACTTTTGATGTGGAAAGGACAGGTCATTGTCTGAATTAAATAGTCGTGCCGATGTATTTCTGTTTGTGGTTCTCGAAGGACCAAAGTGACTCTTTATCTGACACTGATCATCGCAGACCTACTGTACAGCGCGCAGATATATACTATCTGAAGAGCAGATGAAGGAGCCCTTGAGAGACATGTTGACTAAGCTCCAGGTTTGTCTCGTACTGTAGAGTCAGTAAAAGAAGAGAAGATCGTCAATAACTCCTGCAACTGTACGCGTGTGGATTGTTCCATCGCGCCCCCAAAATAAGAATCAGAAGCCATGTTTGTCAAAGGAGCATTTCAGTTGGAAAGTCTGAGAATTGAAGACTAGGCGGAATCCTTCATATTTCTGACAAAAGACCAGAGTTATAGTTATACAGGCACACCAGCCTTCCAATCGATGAAAGCATTCATGTCAACACCCTATTAATCCAACAAATTCAAGAAAAAATAAATCATTACTCCAATTGAGGAAAGACTTTAAAGCAGTGAATAACAATCACCCATATAACATTTTTATCACAGTTCAAGATAACTGGCAAGCGCGTCAGCGCCAGGCAATTGGAAACTACCCCGCGATTACTTAATCCATCATGCTTGGCAAATGGCCGCATTTGGCGATATGCCTCGTAGAATAATAAATGGAAACTATCAACGAAACGTAACACATTCAGATAAGAAACCACTTTGACATGAGTAATGCAGTGTTGTCTTCAAACTACTTTCAGTTTCACTGCAGACACAGTAGCACTTTATGAGCATTGAGTTGTGCACAAGGGGATCCATTTTGGAACAGTTTTAAATTGAACTCTGCTTTGCTTCAAAGTTCAAAGCTACGAGGCGAAGCAGGCATTTTGCAAACATCTGATGTTGTCATGAATCACTTTAAGCATGTATGTCAACCGAAACAACAGTGAATTCGCAACGAGAAGCCACTGAACATGTTAATCTCTTGGAAGCAGTTCACAAAAACATTCTTTCCAGGCGTATGCATTGAGTTGGTGAAACCGGAAAGTTTATGCAAATTTTTGTTTTGAATCTACACACAATCATGCTCATGAGGGAACTCGAAACCTAGACCGTCGTGATGAATTCGCAAATTACGGCTGATCGAGAAATGAGAAATTCGTTGCTTCCAAGGTCGTGAAATATTCACATTCCTTTGGAAAGATGTCGATCAACTCGTGCAGTGTGTGTTGTGAATTCGTTTTAGATTTGCGCGGGCTTACAGGAAACAGTTTTTTTTTGGAGCAGTGAATTCATCGGTCTTATTCAGATGCTACACTAGAGGATGTGGAACGTTGAGACCTTCGGAGATGTTCAGAGTTCAAAGGGTTCACGAACTACTTTATAGTAGGAGGAATTACCCAAGCAGCGTCCACATTCTCAGTCGTTTTGTGTGACCACCGAATAGCTGTCACAGCAGGTTCTTGTCACAGTTACTTCAGGCCAGGGGATGTCTAATGTAGACCAGATAGATCCTGGAAAACATAACCCAATCCGTGAAAATCGACACTCATTCCCTGATTCCTGGATTAAATGTCGACATACCACAGCGTGCACGTGATATGACCATATTCATATCTAGTTCTGACATTCCTGCCAACACGTCACATTATGCAATATGACTTTGCATTTTGAACTCTCGCTGCTCCATCAAAGTCAGTAACGAAATGACAGCGCTTCGCTATCGTGTGGCTTCTTTAATAGCAATCCCGAGATTATTTGCAAAACTAACAAGTAGAAGCTATTCAGCTTTTAACATTCACCAATTTGGCATTCGCTATTGACATGAACGGCACGGCATTAAAACGAGGGGTCCTCCAGTAAAGTCCCACGGGAGGATAGAGCACTACAGTTACATAACAAGTGTAGAATGATTTCGTCTTCATCCTCTGTTCTGCAACTCCTGCATAAGTCATTGGAAAAATGAAGGCATCCTTTAGAGGCGTTCTAATGTTTTGTCTGCTCATATTGATCAAGTTAATTAATTATTTCGAATCTAACAAAGGACTAAGTTGTAAAGTCCGGCACGCTAATTTCGACAACGCATTGTATCGGATTCTCTCGTATGATCCCAAGCCGCTTTTACAAACGAGATTCCACAATCCCAACGACTGGGATTTTTTTCCCGAATTGATACATGTGTCTTTCACGCACATGTCTCATTTCTTTCTCACATATGAGCAGCTACCCACACAAGCAATTCGTTAAATAAGCGAACGTTTGGAACACAGTCCTTGCGAACAAAATGGAAGAGCTTGCTGTCAACATCTGCAGCCTTATGAGGCATCCTGTGCCAGTTGACCATCTACGATTTGCTTGAGGAAACGTGTCCAGTTTCAGTAGATGCTGAATTGTGTGGCAATAGGCCTAGATTGTATGTCGTCGCTCGAAAAGAGTACAGAATTTGTACCCTTTTTAGCTATTTTGTCAGCTTTGAAATGCTGTCTGATAACTGTGTCCCGGCACTTACATAAGTAGGATGCTAAAATACTTAGCCATTTCGTTAAGAGACAGGCGGCAATGACGTCTTGGAATTGAATGTGACTGAGTTCAGAGATTCGATTGCTGGCTGGCTATTGGAATAGATGTCGAACGTTGGTTTTTAGCCAGGATACAGCTTCCTGGATCGCCATAGTTGGAAAGCCTAGAAGACGCTACAGCGGTAATTGGAAAGACAGCTGGATGTTCATATCCTTGGAATAGATCCCAGCCCTCACAACCGGGTTAAGCTTCGAACCGTCTGTAAAAATGGTAGACCCTCCAGCATCTGATGTTCAAGCTCCCAGGAAGACGTGGGGGTATTGCTTGAGAAATTCTTATCGAAGTAGAGTTCAGGTATCATGAAGTCTGTGATCGTAGAGTGTCCACATCTCAGTTCTTTTCAGAGACGCGGCTATTCCAACGACAAGTCGCCGATTGACTGTCTACCAACTTCGCAAATGCATATGCAGGCCATCGTCTGCACCTTTCGACCGGTTTGAGGTTGATGTTCTTATCCAGTGCGGTCCATCAAACCACGTCTCCCGAAACCAGTATGAGGCTGGCTACATATACAAACAATCAGTGTACAATGCGGAGTTGTAGTCCCCATTTGCTCCTAATAGCTTTTTTCCAGCAATAGAGAGCCGTAGTGGCCCTCCTGACACTTTCTGGATATTCAGGATCCAGTTTAGTTTCGTGTCTATTGTAAGACCTAGTAAGGTCTCTGAAAGGAACTGGAAGTGAGGTCCCACATAGTAAGTAAGGGGCACAGTCTGGAATTTCTTTTTTCCTAGTGAAGAGGACTAGGTCCGTTTTTGTGGATTGACGCCCAGGCCGCAGTCACTAGTCCACTTCACTAGCGTAGGGACACTTGCATGATATCCCCGATCGTGGATATAAGTGTCTACCTATGCTCCGTGCTACAATTGAGTCAAACAGATCCTGAAGAATCAAATCGACTTTATATAAGACATGTAGTGTCTCAGTCTGGAGGCCGACAATTTTTACCAGTTTCTAGTAAAAAGGCAAACGCCCTCACTTCGGCTTGTAATTAATTTCAGAGATTCTGATTTCATTTATATAATAATATAATAATATGGGAGGCACTACAGCCCGTAGGGGGCCAGGGCCTAGCTTCTCAGCAACCACTCGTGTTGTGCGTGCTTTTGTTCTCTCACGAGTGAAAGGGACCTACAGTTTAATGCCGAATCCAAATGGATTTGTTTGAGAAGCTTTTTCTAGAATCTGAGCATTGTCAGTGACTCGAAAGTGGTGGGGCCGTGAAAATTGTTTTCGTCGCGCAGAGCAGGAATCGAACCTACGACGTCGAGGTTGGGGTCAACACACATACCCACAACCCCACGTTCATTTAGAAGGCGAATCTTTACATGTCGAGATATGCATTTAGAGTTATTGTGTTCGTGCAAAAATCTCTCCGTAAATTACGAGTTCCCATCAACAAAACAAACTGTTACAGTCTAATTATGTCTACTCTACTCATTGCTTCATTCAAACGTCTACTATGCATATTCGCCTACGACACATTCCATTAGCCACAGTCAGTCACAGTTCCCACAAAGTGTGGGTGGTTGCTCTCGCTATATTAGGTGAAATGCAGCATTTACAATTCAGCAAAAGAGAAGAATACGATCAGCCGATAGGTTTGTTGCCGTATGCGCGCTGATGCTGGAATAAAGGTTAACGCGGGCAAATTTGTGGTTGTTGTCATTTCCAGAGCACTTGTTGAATGCACTCCACATGCTTGTATGTCCTTTGCTAAATCAGTCCCAAGACGAGGGAGATCAAGAACTTATTTCGTGCCGCACAGGCACAACACGTTATTAGTTAGAGTCAATATCGAGTAGCCTGCAATCTTTCGTGTTTACTTTGATGACGATAATGATGATAGTAGTCACGCAACAATTCGTGATGATTCCCTAGTAATAGAGGTTCATAAATTCATAATTTACGTTAAACTCTGTCATAGACGCCTTAAGAAACCACCAAGAATAAATGCGTCACAATGAATTTGGACAATAACAGAGTGAGCTGTCACTTCAAAGGATGACTAGAAAGGGGAGAGATTGAAGGACGAGCACCACAAATTGGACATATAAGTGAGAGATCTCTACCTTTCCTTATGTCTCTACGCATTAATTAAGTCTCAGAAGAAGACTGATGCAGCACTCGGAACAATCGTGTTCCTCCCTATTTTGTAGACACAGCGCAGTCTCATTGTTGCTGATGCTCAGAGAGTCGGGTTTCTGAAGAGATAAACCATACAGACAAGTGTCTATACATTTCACTTGGGTTTTCTAGAACGCCCCCAACAACGCTTCTTCTAGAACGCAGAAGCAGCAAAAACATGTCTATATTCAGCGACCTCTTGGAAAAATCCCTGATACAAGCGGCGATTGTAGTCTTTGCCAGTAGTTGCGCTTAGAGAACACAATGAAGCCAACAAATCAATCTCCGTTTTTCAATAAAGGCCGTAGCGTCGGTCATTTGTCAGTGAAAAGCACGGTTACGTTTGGATGCGTGGCAGGCCATACTGATGTTCAAGGAAAGAAAAAAGCTTACAGACTCGCGAAGAATGGACTGGAGCTAGAGGAATCTCGACCAATCGTTTATGTATTCAGCCCACTTTTCTTCCTTAAGAGAAACAAGTAAACGAAACCCTGGACAGAGCCGGAAGCCGATGGATCAACAGAAACGGCCTTGCAGTGAAAGCCAATGAAAAAAAGAACAGCATTTCTAATCAGATTCACATTTGAGCAATGTCCCTAACGAGCACTGTTTTACACGCAGGGATCCATGCGATTGAAAGACATTTGTAGGAATTGTAGGGATGAAGAAGAAAAGAGCTTATCCAACAACTATTCTTACTTAAAGACATTGTCTGTCTAGGCTCTGCAATAAACCCCGGAAATAACATCGCCGCGGAGATAAAACAAAGGATAAGCCTGGCCAATCGGAGTGTCCTTGGACTTCGACGGCAGGTGTAAATTGCACAAGACCTTGATAGTCCCAGTCCTGCTGTATGGCGTAAACAATGTCAAATGAAGATGAAGAGATGCTTGGTCGCTTCGAGAGGAAAATACTTTGAACCATATTCCGTCCGGAGGAGAAAATTGAAGACGAACTTTACGAGCTGTACAACGACATTGGCCTATTCAAACGAATTCGATTGTCTCGACTCGGATGGCTAGGTCATTTAGGCCACTAACACTCCGGCTCGAAAAGTCTTCGAGGCCATCCCTGAGGGTCGACGAGGTAGAGGAAGACCTTGCCTCTGATGGCGTAACCAGCTGGGAAGAGATCTTAATCAGCTGGGTGAACGAAACTGGAAGCGCCTAGCCCAAGATCGCGCTAGATGGAGAGGTATTCTGACTGTGGCCCAGATTCACACCGGATTGTAGTGCAAACGCAAGGAAGAAGAACATCTGCTCTGCAAATGCTCAGCTCTAGCAGGAAAATTAAATCTTTTCTCGGGAAGGCTATTCGCATCGCTGGAGGAGTTGACCGGTGTAAAACTAGAAAACTTCTACAGAAATATTCTAGAACTACTCTAGATTCTAGAAGTAAGCGAAGGTTTCACAGTAAATATTGACCTTTTAAGAGCACAACGCCTTTGCACACTGTGCCCCCGATGATAAATCAATGCTTGTTATTTATTTGCAAATGATTATTGTAGGAATCTTTCATGATGATGAAAAGTCATCGGAGAGTCCCAATTGGAGTTTCTTTTTCGAGGTATGTCGCTAATAACACGAATAGTGTGGTGTCGCCTCATGCTGCAATTGACTCTGGCTTATGGACATGGACGACGGATTTGTATCTCCATATTTAAACAACGTCTAGTCGCACAATCCTCAGGCCAAAACGAGAGAGCATTGAACTCCTATCTCAATTCCATCGATTGCAATATAAAATGGTATTTTCCATTTTGCGCAAAAAAAAAGAGTTCAAAGCCCATAGACCATAGACCACCAAAAAGTTTGTGTGCACTCTATGCATGATGTCTTTGATGACCGGAAATTGGTTGAAAAAGCTTTTATTGCTTACTCAGTAAATCGATTACGGCGACCGTAGCAATATCGACAAGAGCAAGGTAAATAATCGCCGTTCATTGACGTACTCGCTGAAAAGAGTAGTAATTTATCCTTTCTTCCGATTTAAAATCAGCCAGCTTCCATGCACGTCGCTGCTTCTTAGAATGATTCATCATAGGTATAGGATCTACTGAGAGAATATCAGACGCAAGGGAACAACTGTGAACTATCAAAACGAGACGAGCACATAGCACCGTCTAATTGGGCAGGACCCCTCAACCCGCCATCAGAACTCTCATCAGCGTTAGTAGTTGCTGCTGCGCCATTAGACTTATTCTGGTCAAATTGCTGTCGCCTCACCGGAAAAATCTACACACAGGAACTATGTATCGGCTTGTCTTGCAAGTTCATCAGAATTGCGACTCACTGGAACGTCTCTATAAACTGAGGTCAGTGTTGCCGCTGAGAAATTTAACAAAGTCGCGTAAAAAAGTCTGCAACGCTGACTGCTATCCAATATACAGTTCTGCTCGGTTGCCCCCAATACATTTAGTAAAGTATAGGTATTTGTCCATTGGATGCAAGAGTGTGCTTCACTGACTGCGCTACTTGAACCACTTTCACTCCCACACTTTAAGGCCTACGACTCAGGAAAACCTCATAAACAACCTTTTCATTTAATGACCTCTATTCAGATAAAGTTAATTTGTCACCTATTACTTGACTGTTGATTATCCGCACAAAATACAAACCGCATCCAGTGACAGTCCTCTGCCTGCTCACAACTGCATCAAGGCATAGTGCCGTACCACCAGATTACGTATATGTCTTCCTTTCACAAGGGCCACGAGTGAAGCAGAGCAAATGTAATTATTTCCATGTGCCATCATTGCCGACGTTTCCTCACGGCAAATTCACTTTTATAACCTCGAAAACGACATCATTCGAGGACACATTCCCATCTGTGTGCGCCACATCGCAGTACATACGCAGATGAAAGCAGACAATTTTAAAATTAAAAATATGAAGGTCGCTAGAAAAACGGAATTCATCCGTGAGAAAGTGTGTACATATTTCTAGATTTAAATAGGCGTACGAATCGATAATGCACACATTCAACCAAAGCATGGCCAGAGACAAGCGCAGAGTGCGTGCATGAAACAAAAACCGATTATATTTTCTGTGACAATAGAGCTCCCAATGGAGAACTGGTGAGAAAATCTCCATTGTGTGAAATAGAAAAGTAATCCCAGCTTATGGTACGCAACGCTAACTGCCTCGGATGTGCGGACAACGACGACACGGAGCGAAAAGGGACTATTTGCGAAATTGTTGGAACACCTTACGCTCCGGGGGCCGTTTACCGACAAACAACGATAACAAATGCACTGAAAAGAACAGGGAGTGAAAATGAAAAAAACATTACGACGTATATTACCGCTGTCACAAATTTGCAAAAGGTTCTGGAATGCGATTGCGTAGTGGAAAAAAAGGCCAAGTTCAAGGTCGAAACAACAATCGACTCAATGCCGATAAGAGATCGTCTGGTGATTCGCGTTCCAAGCAGTTTCTATGAGTTTCAGACGATTTGTTAGAGGCTGCCTACGGAGCCTAAGGAGAAGTTTCAAAGTCTTGAATTGCAGCAGTGCTTGGAAGCAGAGATGAGCTATACAGTTGAGACAAAGGATCTGAACGGGAAACGTTTCTTTTTGTAGTCGGAACTGGATCCCGAAGACATGTCCGTGGAATTATTTACTTCCAGTGGCATATTGGAATCGAAGAAATCACACATATCCACAGAACTATGCAGCTCATGTTCCGAACGAAAAAATGAGTAAGTTATGTATTGCTTGTAAACGTTCACGGATCTACATGTAGTTCGGCTGACACGTTCGGTATGCCTGTACGAAGCGTTCGTGAATTGCGCAATTCGGTTGCATGACGGGTTATTTTTTAATTTTCGAGTACTAAAGAGATTCCTAATACTCTTAAGTGTCCAAAGTCAAGAAGCAACATGGGCCGAATATATGAAGGTAGAGGACCCCAGGGTGTTACTGCCCATTGATCAATTGATATGATTGAGCAAATATTTAATTTGCGGACTGTAGTCTGTGGGAATCAATGGGCTGGGAAGAGTGTTCTATATTCGTGTATTGCGGCTGAAAAACGATGCGTCTGAATCCAGGTTTTGGGGTAAACTGATGGGCATGCCTAGCAAGGGTATTGTGGGTGAATTCATGGAGAGAAGGCACACAATTGTATGGCTCACTTGAGCAACGTTTGTTAAGATAGCGATAAACAGAGACGAAAATACGTTGTACGTAGGTGCTCAAGCGATATTGGTGTCTCCTACAATTTTAATTGCTAATTCTATCTAAAGGGTGATTTTTAGCTAGTATCTTTTTGGCAACACTGGTTTGAACAGCTGACTCACGTTTCGTCAGTTTGGTCTATAATTCAACCATGAATCGTCTTACAGACGAACAACGCTTGCAAATTATTGAATTTTATTATCAGAATGCGTGTTCTGTTAAGAAAGTTCATCGCGCTCTTCTTCCATTTTATGACGAAGCTCATTTTTGGCTCAAGGGGTACGTAAATAAGCAGAATTGCAAGCGCTTCGAATGTATCCAGAAAAAGTTACAGTTTGGTGCAATTTATGAGCTGGTGGCATCATTCGACCGTACTTCTTCAAAGATGATGCGAATCGTAACGTAACTGTGAATGGTGACCGCTACCGTGAGATGATATCCAACTTTTTCTTGCTCAAAATACAAGAGCATGTGGTTTCAACAAGCCGGTGCCACATGCCATGCAGCACGCGCAAGAATGGACTTTTTGAGAGGCGAGGTCGGTGATCATTTTTGTTCACGTTCGGGACCGGTCAATTGCCCGCCTAGATTGTGCGATTTAACGCCTTTAGACTATTTTTGTGGGCCAATACTAAAGCTCATGTCTATACAGACAAGCCCGCTTCAATTGACGCATTGGAAGACAACATTGAAGCATTTATTGGTGAGATACCGGCTGAAATGTTGGAAATAATATGCCACAATTGGACTAAGCGGATGGACCATTTGAGGCGCAGTCAAGGTCAACATTTGCATAAAATTATCTATCGATTCAAATAAAGATTTCATGCATTTTTCTGAATTTGAAAAACTTTCCTATAGCTTTTAAAAAATCACCCTTTAGTAGAGGCACCGGACCAGTTATGAGCATTGTGGAATGGCTGGGTGACGCAGTTGGTTGAACGGCTTTCCTCGGTTGGAGGGGTCCTCGGTTAAAATTCTAGTAGAGCCTATGGACAACTCAGCTCCGACCTGAAGAATCTTCTAATTGGGATATGTGGTACAAGGTAACAGAGGACTCCCGCGTTTGAGGGGGTGCACCCGAATGGAGCAGAACACAAGCAACTTGTTGTGCGAAACTGGAAACACCTAGCCAGAGATCGCGATAGTTGGAGAGGATTGTTGGTTGAGGCACATGTCCACCCTTGACTGTAGCGTCGTTTGAAAAAGAAGAAGACGAAAAGCAACGTTATTATGTTTTTATCTCGTTTTCAAGTCTTCAGTCACAATTTGCCGTTGGGATCAAATTAAATGTACTAGAGTTGTCAGCCCACTAATCTCACGTAGCGTTGTACTCGGCGGATAAGGCGGATTTAAGCCTTACAATAGAATTGAGATGAAATATTTGTTGCATCCATTAGGCGAACCAACACATTTCGTATCATTTTTGGCGACTTCGAATATATGTTCCAACTAAGTGTTGTGTTGATGCACATACCAAGGATGGAAAGTTTTTTCCGGTTCCATCGATACAAGCGCCATTTAGAGACAATAGGTGATTATTAGAGATTCACGTGAGGCACAACAGACAGTATTGAGTTTTTTGAAGCATCCTCTACATTTTTCTTACCCCGTGTTAATTATGGTACCAACATCAGATTTTAATACGCTGCCGTTTCAATACTACGGCCGAAGGGCAAAGTCGTAAGTCTTTGAAGGAATGTGCAACACTTAGGACTCTGTCGTCAGCTAGAGCAGACAGGAGATCATTTAAAACGAGGAACAATGTGGGAGATAGAAAGAAAGAGCCTAGTGGATATCATACTTGAATCCGGATAAAACTTACTTAAATTGAGATCGAATTCGAAAGGCAGTTTCTAATTCATTGAAGAAGAAATTCATCGACACCGTACGCACACATTTTTGACAAAAGAGCTTGATGTCAAACTCTGCTAAATGTCTCATAAATCAAGCGCAACAGGCATTGTGACAAATTAGAGTCTAGTAGTGTTGAGCCGACTATGAACACACGTTTCACACTTGTGCTTTACATCTCGTCGGACATGTTAGAACTATGGGACTTGTGCTATATGTTAAGTGAAGTATGCGGAAATATGTGCGATGAACCTAGCTCTAATAGACGTGTGATACAAGTCCACTGTCCAGACATAATGCCCACACAGGTACGTACAAACAGCTCTTGTGGAGAATTTTTGCCATGTGTGCGCTTGTATAGAATTTGCACATGTTTCTTTTCGTTCTATTCTTCATACTTCACATCTGTGAAGTCAGGCTCAAATGGAGATGGGAAATGAACATTTTTATTTAGAGTTGCCGGAATGGTAGGAAATATTTGCGATGGAGGACACAGGTTCGGTTCGACATAACTCTACTACTCGGAAGACATGAGAACAGACAATAATCGATTTCGACGCACAGGCTTTGTGACAGCATGTCATCATCATCCATTATCTGAAGTGAACTTTAATTATTATTCTTTGGATGGTCTTTATTTAAATTACATTCATTGCTTAGCGCCGAAAACGCGCCCATCTGTCAGCGATTAAAATACAAGAGAGTATAAAGACAAGAGCAAGCTTGCCAGGCCGAACGACAGAAGGCACTTTACGACAGGGGAACAGGTAATGATCGATATCGGCTTTTGTGAAAGCACGTCATTTGTGCAGATCGCAAATTAAATCGGGTCGAACCCATTTCTGTGCTGTCACATTCGCTTTCCTAATACAATCTATTACACTTCTATGAGCATGCCAGCAGTCTGTCCACAGGTTTAAGGAAAGCAATCAAGGCCAGTGGACACTTTCAGGGTAACCTCGTAACTGACCAGCAAAGAGGGCTGGATGTTTTGATGCACTTTCAGCAGGTGCTTAACGGGTTTGACTTGAAGACGGTGGCAATGACCAGGAAAGAAATCGCAAGTTCAGTGGATGCAATAGCCCATCATTAGCCAGTATCAATACGGCTTCATCACAGGCAACTAAGCAAGTGATCAGATTTTCACTCTCAGGCAGGCGGTGAGACATAATATTCCATTATAGCACTTGTTTATAGACTTTAAGACCGCCTATGACAGCATTGAGTAAGAACTATGTAAGGTCATGAGAGAGTGCGGCATCCCTGACAATGCGACTCGACAATGTAGGTTGACCATGAAAGACAACAAGTCAACTCAAATTTGCCGGAATGCTATCCAGAGCAATAAACATATTCAATGGACTCCGACAAAGGGTGCTTCCTCTTAAACCTGGGGTTGGAGAAAGCAATCCAAGACTCCGGCACAAATACACGATGGAATGGCATCAACAACTCCTGACAGATCTGGGCTTACTCAAACAACATAAACATCATTGGATGATCCGACCAAGCTCTACGAGATCAAACGATCGAAAATCAAGCCGTGAATGAAAAACTATGTACATTCTGGCTTCGTCTGCGAGCAGCAACTCTAGAGCTGGTCAACTAATCATGGTAAATGAGTACAAATTTGAAGTAATACAATCCTTCGACTACCTTTGGTCATTAGTGCCAGCCAGGCTCTAGGCTCTTTGAATCCATAAACCTAATCGAAACACCAAAGCTACTGCTGTACAACGCCATGTTCCTGCTAGTACTCATGTATGGATTCGAAACGTGGGTGCTCCGTAAAAGGCACTCTCGAGGTTTTTAAGGCACTCAAAAAATTGTGGTGACTGTGGGCTGTATGTGGAATGCATCGAACTATCTTAACTTTTGTTTCGTTTGTTGTCCCCAAACGTGAAGAAGAGCGATTTTGGAGACGTTTCAACCATGAGTTGTACACAATCTACCTAGAAGCAGACGTGATAAAGAAGATAACGCTTGGTAGGGCACTTAGTTTTGGAGCCTTCTCGGCAAAGCTTTGGTGGCAGATTTTATGGAGGTAGCCAGCGGGGACCCTGCCTGCGATGGAAGGATGGCTAAGACCAGCAGGGATGCAGCCAATCAGGATCGGTGGAGAGACATGTTGAAGGAGACCAGGATCGATTCTCCGTTGTTGTGCCGATGATTATGGTGGTCAAGAATAACAAAGCGTCAGGCTTACGGAACATCTACTAAATCCGCGAAAACGAAAGCATGTCCAACGCCTGACACATCACAAGGTAAATGACTGACTGATTAACTGTGCCCGCCATGGGGTAGTGAATGGATTCCTCACTCGAACCCCGCCCAGATTGAACCAGCACTCTCAATCTCACCCATGAGACACTTCTTTTGCGTTCAAGGCTTAAGCAAGTGGGTGAGTAGATTGTCGTATGACCAATACGACTTTGGTCAAGACCCCAATCACACCCAGCCACACCTGCTTTATGGCGTGGAGACACGGGCGTTTGATCTTTCTCGGTCTCGTGCTTGCTCTTTAGACCGGTTTAATGAAATGTTCAACAGAGCTGCCTTCACAGCAACATTGTTGTAGGCGATAAGTGATACGTGCAAGCACTCAACATCAACCAAGTATTAAGTGGATTCCGATATAAAGTACACAAAATTGGCCAAATTGCGTGGTATTTGGTGAAGAATTTGTTGCAGTTGTAGGGAAGCTCTGCTCTCGCCTCTAGTTACACCACAGGACGTGGAAGATCGGCTTGTCCTTCCTACAATTACGCTTGTTGTATCCGAGAGAACGAAGATGTTATCTGTTTGACAAGCTAATTGCACGATTTGCCTAAGCACAAGGCAAGGTCAATTGATCGGCTTTGAATTGAAGATCTTCCTTTGACTTGATATTTTCAGGTTTGTTTAAATGTATACAAACACCGGCATCAGAACAGAGATTCAACAACCACTAGAAATTTTCTCCAAGAAATCCCTTCTTTTCCTATGTCGCGCATACAAATCTTGTAACCACCAGAAGACCAGTTTGCTATCCCCTTTTACTCTTAAAGAAGAGAAAACTGCTATAAACGTGTTTCGAAATCAAAAACTCTATTTTCAATAATTCCACGATATGTACAAAACTGGCTTCGCAAAGTAGTCCACAACGGCACAACATGCGTGTAGCCAACGTACATACACTCCATTCAATTACAAGTCCACTCAGGTGGGTATATCCTTTTGGAATACATTTCCAAATGACAACCATCGGTAAACAATCAATTGCCACTTTCTGGGGACTTTACGCATTCCATGCTTATTTATAGCAGCACACGACACATCGAGTCGCCGAAAGTCCGGCATTTATTTTCTGTACAAAAAAACAACCAAAACAAAATGAAAAAAAGGCGACCGAATTTCCGAGGGCCCTTAACGCACAGCACAGCCCAATGAAATGAGCACAACACGGACAACACAGCATAACAAATTGCGAATTAGTCGCGGGAGGGGACCAAGTTTTTTGCATTCTTTCTCGGCCCCATCTTCATTCCATTATTCTAATTGTAAATTGAAGACGAGCAGTCAAACTGGGCAAACGAGAAGCAGAATTCAAATACATGAGCATAGATAACACAAGAATAAATTACTTTTTTTTATTTGGTTTGTTTCACGGGTCGATCCGTCGTTGGATGGATTATCGCTTGTCGTTGAAATATGTGTATTTTGTTTTTGTTGTCTGTCTGCAAAATGCGTGAGCCAGGCGGTTGATAATCTCGTATGTTTTTCACAATTTTCCACCGTTTTTCTTTGATTTTTTTGTTCGTTTTTTGTTCACATTTCGTTTGATTTTAGATTGATATTCGCGGCAACGATTCGATTGCGAAATGTCATTGACATGGTGTTTCTCGGTCGCGCGGATATGACTGGACACAAATAAATGCGCATTCGATCACTGGTTTTATTCTTAACTTGAAATTTACTTTATTAACGATTTCTCTGTCGAAGGACAGGTGACACAATACAAACACGAGAGAAAAGGAAAAATCATGCACACGAAACGGAAAAAAGTAAACTGAAAACAAAAAATTAAAATACGGAAGGTAGAGAGACGCCAGTGAGAAAAAAATGACATGCGTCCCACCCGCTATCACTATTCGAAATGCAGTCAGAGAAAATTTCTTTTGGGTTCAAATGAATCGGATGAACTAGTGAATGAACTTAGGGATTGAGACAAGTGAAATAAGAAATGAAGGAAAATGTTTAAGGATCAGTGGTGAGTATTTTAAATAATATGCCGTAAAATGTCTAGCCTACGGTCGTTAAATTTAAAAAAAAGAGTTCAGAGAGTTAGTATGTTTTAGGCGCTACAACCCGGGATGAACGTTGGCATTAACCAACTTAGTGTGCAGAGAGGGCATTAGCTGGAGGGGTTTCATCAAAAATGCCAAACACGCAGGCAAATCATGTGTACATACTAGAGTGCTGTACATAGTAGAGTGCTGTGTCTTGTCACTGAAAGATACTGTGCAGAAATTAACTTATAGAGATATCCAGCCCTTTCTTCTCTAACCACTGACGTCTTTTGGAGAACTTTAGTTAACTTCTGCCCCTCTGCGTTCATTAGTTCGTCCATTAGTTTCGCAATCATTCTTCGGCGTCTACTTTTTTCCATTCAGTGCAATTATTTAATGGTCTCGATTTTTGCCGACGGTCAAAGTGCAGGTCCGATGATGTAGGGTCGACATTTGTAACAAGTGATTCTGATATCTCTGTACAATCTTTATACACATAATATTCATTGTTCGCTAAAATACGATAAATTTTCCATTGCATTAACGCAAAAACAGAAAAATGTCTTGTCGATAACATCCAAAGAAGAGAACTCACAATTCTATAGAAGAACGAAAAACCTCTTCCATTGGCAATTCAACTCAACGAACTTCGTCATCTTTTGTTTTGCACAAAAAAAAGCTGTCAAACAATCCTCTGTTTCGCTGTCAAAAAAATTACTAGGAACAAATTTTACAAGTCATCGAATATTTGTTGAAACAATTTGTTATTTTCCGATCAACTTAGAACAACCGAATCGTAATGGCTGCAACATTGGAGGATAAATCAATTTGGGAAGATGGTGAGGAGTCCCTGGGTGAAGAAGTTCTCCGTATGTCCACGGACGAAATAGTTAGCCGTACTCGATTGATGGACAATGAAATTAAAATCATGAAGAGTGAGGTTATGCGGATTACTCATGAAATTCAAACGCAAAACGAAAAAATTAAGGATAATACAGAGAAAATAAAGGTATATATTCCCCCACGAAAGCCCTCCATTGAATTGCGCATCTAACCATCTAACGCTTTTGGAATTTAGGTCAATAAAACCCTTCCATACTTGGTTTCGAATGTCATTGAACTTTTGGATGTCGATCCACAAGAGGAGGAAGATGATGGAGCAGTGCTGGTGTTGGACAACCAGCGCAAAGGAAAATGCGCCGTCATCAAGACATCAACACGTCAGGCGTACTTCTTGCCCGTGATTGGTCTGGTCGATGCTGAGAAATTAAAGCCGGGTGACTTAGTCGGTGTGAACAAAGATTCATATCTGATTCTGGAAACTCTTCCGGCGGAATACGACGCCAGGGTGAAGGCAATGGAAGTGGATGAGAGACCCACGGAACAGTACTCCGACATTGGTGGTCTGGACAAGCAAATTCAAGAACTCATCGAAGCTGTGGTTCTGCCCATGACACACAAGGACAAATTCAAGAATCTGGGCATCCATCCTCCAAAGGGTAAGTGAAAAGCACACTCATACACACCACTGCTCAGATTCACCATGAACGAATTCTTTAGGTGTTCTCCTCTATGGACCTCCTGGAACTGGTAAAACCTTGTTGGCCCGAGCCTGCGCTGCTCAGACAAAGTCAACATTCCTTAAGTTAGCCGGTCCACAGCTCGTTCAGATGTTCATCGGTGACGGCGCAAAGCTTGTGCGTGATGCCTTCGCTCTGGCCAAAGAGAAGTCCCCTGCAATCATCTTCATCGACGAGTTGGATGCGATCGGTACGAAACGTTTCGATTCTGAGAAGGCCGGTGATCGTGAAGTCCAACGTACCATGTTGGAGCTCCTCAATCAACTGGACGGATTCAGTTCGACCGCCGACATTAAGGTCATCGCCGCTACCAATCGCGTTGACATCTTGGATCCGGCTTTGTTGCGTTCCGGTCGTTTGGATCGTAAGATCGAGTTTCCTCATCCAAATGAGGAAGCTAGAGCCAGAATTATGCAGATTCATTCGAGAAAGATGAACGTCAGTCCCGACGTGAACTTCGAGGAGCTGTCTCGCTCCACGGACGACTTCAATGGAGCTCAGTGCAAGGCAGTGTGCGTGGAAGCGGGTATGATTGCTCTACGTCGGTCGGCCACTTGCGTTACACACGAGGACTTCATGGACGCCATCATGGAGGTGCAGGCAAAGAAGAAGGCCAATTTGAACTACTACGCCTAAGATATTGATACTGATCTGATTTGCTTTTTTTTATTCTTAATCATACTTGTATACAACCGAAGACATGCGTAAAGATATGAAATTCACTTACATTGCTCTGGCGAAGATATACAAATAAAATCTATTTAACGTATGTATCTGCGGAAGTTATTTATTTTAATACTGTATTGAGGTCTGTTTTGTTTGTTCGGTCGTTCGGGAATAATGCGCAGTGTGAAATGCAAAAAGCTTTCTTTGTGTTCTCCATCTATCAACCGACTAATTGGGTTTGCAGTAAGGTAGTTCCAATTGGTTTCTAATTTCAAATGCAGCCAAACCGAGCCTTGATGATCCATAGAGGGCGGCCTATTGCAGTTGAGTTGATGAAGCAGCATTAATTCGAACAGAAGTGGACAAGGAAGTTGTAAAGCAAAGCTAGGAACGACTCTATTTAAAGGTGCTTTCGAACTTTTTTTAAATTAAAATCTTTATCCGTTAGTGAGTGATAAGGAATTCGCCATAAGTTCCTCGCATCAGGCTCTGCTTAAAATGGAAATAAGTCGCAACTTTTCAGAGCAATGCACTATTACGTTGTCCCACCGGTTTTGAGTCGAAGACTTTTCCATCCGTAGACGCCTAGTTAGACCCATAGTGCAGCCCGTACAAATCGTGGTGGCATCTTTTCGTGACTCGAGTGTTGGGGACTGGCTTCTGCAGGACCATCTCAAGAATGATGTTGAAGTAGCCACTTGGCATGGCATCGCCTTGTCTTAAATTTTGTTTGCTAATGTCTCGGTGGTTCGCTTCCGAGCTTTATGGAGGAAGAGGTCTTCATGCTCATCGAATCGACGAATAGATGGTGTCGATCTGCATCTCTTGGGTCTTCTTCTTCCAGGATCTGCCGTAGTGTTGTTGGCGTTGTTGTGTAGTTAATGGCGGTCTTGCACCTATCCGGCGGTCTTGAAACCTATCCCTCGATAATTAGCGCAGTTGAAGAGGTCTTCTTTTATGGAGATCGGGCAAACGATACTGACGTTCCATTTTCCTATCATGATCCGATCATATCTCGGGCACGGATGAGTTAATGTACCCGTCTGCACCAGCAGCATCGTCTATTATGTGGATTGGAACTTTCTATCTGACAACGGTGTCTGACAGCATCGATTGCGACTCTACTACGAGTTCTCCCTCTTGGTCCTTGTCAGTTGTTTTAGTCGTTGGTAGAACTTTCTGTTTTAAAATCTCCCCATTTACTGGATCACAGGCTTTTCACGCTTTTTTTTTTTTGAGAAGCCGGTTCCATTTGCTTCTTCAAAGTTCGTAGAGCGAACCACCCTCGTCCTTCTGTCCAGAGTCGGCTTATATGCTGCTTGCTTCGCTGTAAAAGCCTGCCTGCAAGCGTTGTTTTTTTTTTGTGGCATTCTAAGACCCCTCACATCAGATGCGGCTTCTCTGATGGCGTTTTGACAATGGTTAGGAGCGGGGGCTCGATCGGCAAAGTTCCTAGCAATCGATGGCCTTTCTTGGCCATGTTGTCATGTAGGCTGTGCTTTCCGATGTCTCTAGGAAAGATGTCTTCCTTGTCCAGCTTTGCTTTGAAATCTCGTAGAACGATCTTGGTGTCGTAGCTGGGGCATTGGTCGTATGTCCTGAACAGGAGATTATAAAAGCAAAGCCGCAGCAATCGCAACAATAGATATAGCATGTCAGCCTTATAGGCCTTTGCAAATTCGTCAGTCGCACGTGGTCTGTTGAGGAACGTCACATTCCACCTGTAGAACCTTGAAATCAACAATTTTGACCTGGATGCACAGGCCCATGAAAAGCATTACTTACTTATATAAGGTGGAGCTACAGTCTGCGGTGGACCTGGGCCCCAACCAACAAGCGTTTCCAGCCAGCTCGGTCTTTAGCAAACTTTCTCAAGTTTCACACGCAAAGTTGGTTGAGGTCCCTTTCCACTTTCGTGTGCCACCTGAGCCGGAGCAATGCTTTCCATCCGCTCTACATGACCTAGCCATCCCAATCGTTGGTTTTTCACTCTTCTGGCAAGCAGTCGATGTTGGGAATTGACAGTATATACTTGGTCTTGCCCTCATTTACTTTGAAACCCATTTTCACTGCCTCCGGCGCGATTTTTCTGGTCTAAAGCCACACTGGTATGGACCGACCATGTAGTTGACGAATGGCTTTAGGCAATCACACAACACGGCGGATAATAAATATCTTGTAGGCGATGCTCAGAAAACAAATGTCTCTATAGTTGGGGTCTCTATAGAGGGTCACCTTTTTTGTGGATTGGGCAAACAAATGCTGATATTCCATTCATGGAGCTTGCTTTCTACCAACCATATTTTACAGATGAGTTGGTACATACTGCATACCAAATCAGCTTTATGGGATTCCAGCTCAGATATGGCAAACTTCACTTCACATCCGTGTCGGGTGGACGGAATTGTTGATCTTCATCCTTTCACCGGCCTTTACACAATCTGCATCAACATCAACTGCGATTGTTATCACACCTAGAGGCTTCGGTTTGGACTTTACAACCTTGTCCGGCTACCGGGACCCTGTGGTAAAACTTTCTTACTCCGTTCCTGCAGTAGAATCCCTCTATTCTACCGATCGAGCGCTTCTCATGCTCCTGAGAAGCCTGTGTTCGTCTATTCTCTTCTGCTCTTCTCTTCTCTTCTTTGCAGTGCAGCTGAAAGGCATTGCAAACACAAAAGGATTTCAATTGTTCTTTTTTATAAATTATTAAAGTCTTTTATTTTGTGGTTCATTTAATTCGTTATATTATTTACAAAATCATTTGTTTTGTTTGTTTTGTTATCTCATTTCTTTAGAATGTGCATACTAGTATACTAACATAATTATCTTCTTATCGCTCTTCTGTTTAATGACTACGTCTGCAGTTAGTTCTCAAAATGAAATCTCCCTATACATCGTAAACTGGGAGGGATAGATCAAAAAAAAAATAAAAGAATACGCCGTTTAATATACGAGAACACAATGCATGCAGAAAGTACCAAGTGATTTGTCAGCTACAGATCAAAGCGCGATGTCAAAAGAACACTACTCTAAGTGGCCGTACAGATAACGATGTTTCACATTATTTACAAGCTGTGCATGAGCTTTTAGTTTCGTGGGTCTTCCTCTTATCCCTTATGAATCCACGCAAACGGACGACAAAGAAGATGAAAAAAAAAAATGAACAGTACAAAATTAAACAAACATACAATTTTTGTTTTTAAATTAAGTGATACAACACGTGGTTGCAGCGGTTGACGATGACGGTGACAACACACACAAACGCAACAAATGGACACTTTCTCATGCAAATAATAATGAAAAATAAATTTTATAAATTTTAATTATTTACAAGAACTAAATTTCTTTTTAGAATTACAACAAGCAGCACGGTTAAGACTATTCGGGTCTTTCGTTATCGGATATAACTGAGGAAGTTGCCTTTGCTGTTGCTGAGAGTGATGGTGAAGGCGAAGGCGCAGACGACGTCGATGATGATGATGGTGGTGATGATGGTGGCTGCTGCGATTTACTCGCAGATGCGCTTGATGTTGCTGCTTTTGAGGTCGATGGCTTTGGCGACGATTCCGCAGCACTTTGACTGGTGGTCGATGTGCTGTTCTCTGGATTGTCTGGCGGTGGTGTGGGTGTTGGCGATTCTGGATTTGCCTGTTGTGATCTCTGTTCATCGGTTTCGTTGTTCGCGGTCGGCTGTGGTTGCTGATTTGGACGTCTGGTATACATTATTATACCAAGAAGAAGAGTTAGTATCGTGATCATGTACAGGTCCCAATTGGCCGCAATATTTTCATCCATGTAGAAAATAAATTTGTACGGTGACTGGAAGGGAAAAAGAACAGTTGATTGATCAGTAAAAAGCTTCTTTTAAGGAACATGCTGACATCGTTGATCACACACTTAAGCTGGCTGTTGCAGTGTATCACACAATCAATTGCGGAGTTGAGCATTACTCATTTTCCTATTCAAACACATTCGCTTACCTCTTTCATAGTCTCGAGCTTAGCAATGAACTGCAGCTTGAGCAGAGCTAAGGCCACTGGCACTTTAGCATCAGCATTGGTTTCAGCCGCCAAGTCGTACAACCTCTTCGCCAGATGGAGATCCTTTTTCATTCCGAGTCCTTGCTCGTGCATGTACCCCAGATTGAACATTGCCTGTGCATTATAGTGCTGTTCTGAAGCTTTCCTGAAAGCGAACGGACAAGTCTCCAGTCTCTAGTCACACTGTATTCACACCCTCATGCCTACCTGTATAGCGAAGCTGCGGATTCAAAATCAACGGCTGTGCCCCATCCGTAGTAGTAGTAATCGCCCAGTTTCACTTGTGCGGCCGAGTAGCCCTGGGCAGCGGCACGTTTCCAATAGTAAAAACCGCGTATCAAGTCCTCATGGCGGCTGTTGAATATCGTGACCTCATTGCGATCGAGAAGGAAGGCCGAGTTACTCTGTCCCACCTCGTAGCCCATTTCGGCGAGCAGGGCATACTTCATGAACGCCGGATCCATGTCATATTTCTTGTAGTCATTGTAGGCCTGCATGAGTGTCTCACTCCAACGGCCGCGTTCGGCAACATTCTTGAAAAACTGTAACACACAAATATGGTCATTAACTGACAGAAACACCATAGCTACAGCTTACCTCCACAGCGGCTGGGCAGGAACGGAGCATTCCCAAACCGTATGCATGCATAACTCCCAGGTTGTAGTATGCCAGCACATGGCCCGATTGTGATGCCAAGTTAAAATACTTCAGAGCAAGTTTATAGTCAGTTTTGACACCGTTTCCAGCTGCAAAGAACAAACACACAGGTCCCATGTGAGGCAGTCCGTCAAGTGGCTCAGTTACTTACTAAAATACATGTTTCCCAATTGCAATTGCCCATCGACCCATCCCTGGTCGGAGGCTTGTGTAAAATAGTTAAACGCTTTTGTTGTGTCACGAATCACACCGAGTCCCTGCAGGTACATCAGTCCCAGTCCACTTTGTCCGATGGGATCACCCAGTTCGGCGGCTTTCTTGAAGAACTTGTAAGCAGCTTCGTGATCGGCCTTTATGTACTCGCTCCCCTCCAAGTACAGTTTCCCCAGGAATGCGTGCCCAATTGCGTTGCCTGCATTGGCCGCTTGGGTGAAGTATTCCAGTGCCTTCTGAAGATCCTGTTCAGTCGCCTTGCCTCCCTGATAGTACAGTTGACCTAGACCAACCTAAATCGATTTACATTCTTTATCTCTCATTCTAAGTCAGTCTCATTCATGACAGCGTACTTGTGATTGAACGTCTCCCTTGTCCGCCAGCAGCTGATAGTAGTCCACCAGCTCTGTCTCCTGACTGCCGGAGTTCTCCAGTTCGTCCAACAGGCGAACGCGATGCACAATCGGCCCGCTTGAGAATGTTATCTTCGAGGCAACGATCTTTGCCACGCGCTTATAGAATGACAGAGATTTTTCGCAACTTATTGGTACATTGATGCCGAACGAGTAACGATAGCCTAACGCCATTTGTGCGTACACATCACCGCCCAGGGCCGCCAGAGTGTAGTGCATCAATGCTAATGGTTGGCTTACATTTTTGCCACCCACGCCGACCGAGTACAAAAACGCTAGACCCTAAAAAGGAGAAGAGTTTGCTTGATGAATTTGAAAGCAATTAAATTTGTTCCAATCTACCATATTCGCTTCTGGAAGACCAAGTTTTGCGAGCTCTTCAAACTCCTTGGCGGCAAATTCGAAATCCAGCGGACGTACACCCAAGACATGCGCCCAGGCAATGTCACATCGGGCTTTGACGTGATTCATGCTGCTTGCCATTTGCAATTTCATCTGCCCCAGAGCTTTATCACCCTGTCGCTTTCCGAGCAGCTCACTGGCTTCCTTGTAAATTGATTCGGCTGCAATGAAATTCAAATGAGTTGAATGGTCACACGAATATGATTTAATTAAAGCATCAAGGATGATAGTCGAAAGAGATTGGGTCCTGCATGGGAGGAGGGTTCGACTAAACTGCCTCGTTGTAATGGTGTTGATGTTGTGATTGATCTACAATGCAATTGGACACGAACATGTGATCACGTCATGGTCGATAGCGTTTTCAGACATTGCAGAGATTATATATGTAAAGTGTGGAGGTTATAGTTGTATAACTGACACTCAAGCATCTGCGAATCCAACGGAGAAAATGGTTAGAGCATGTATATTAGTATTGGGCACAATCGAATGATTTTAAGAATCGAGACTTTAGTAATAGAGATATTTTAATAATCGAATGATCACTCGAATGACTACTAATTACTCGAGTGACTACTAACCACTCGAGTGACTACTAACTAATTACAAACTACTAACACAGGATAACTCGATAATTGTCTTACTTTTCAGCGCAAGAACAAGTAGCAAATAGTTCTCGTCGGTAAATACTCATCAGGAACGTAGAAAGAACATCAGAATGGAAGAAAAACGCAAGGGAAAAGAACTCAAGTATTACCCCACTACTCGGTGCATTAATAAAAACATCAACAACAACAGTGGGTCCAGAAGTGTTGCTTTCGAAGCTGTTTTATTTGTTTCCATCTCACCGTATCGTTTAAAAACAACTCGCCGCAAATCACTTTCATTCTCCTCATGTTCCTGATCAGTAGCTCTCGACAAGAATTTTGTGTTACTCGTTCTAGCGCTGTTGATACATTAATCGAGTTCTCTTGTGTTAGTAGTTAGAAGCCATGCGAGTGGTTAGTAGTCACTCGAGAGATTAGTAGTCATTCGAGTGATTGATTGAGAATCGAGATGTTGTAATAATCGATTATCACTCGAGATATCATTCGAATGCGCCCATCACTAATGTAGATAGCTTGGCTGCGGCTCGTGCGTGAGAAGATGTCTGCGATTAAAGTGATCAAAAAGATCATGCGTGACAGCACCCTTTATAAACATATTCATCGATTACTTAAACGTCATAAGTCACAAACACCACATCACTCATCGACACAACAGAAAGTACGCCCGACTACCAAGGCAAAGAACGACAAAGAACGGAACGCAACGTATCAGTTGGTGCGACACAAACATGACAACGAACTATACTTAAATTCCAGCCGTCAAGCATTCAAATCGTGGTAGTAGTTAAGTAGCCACTTAGGCCAAATTATTTAAAGAAGAATATAATATTTAAGTTAACTGTGTAATCTTTTGTGATTAGTGGAGCCCGGTATTGATGAATGTAATGATGTGTCTAGCGGTAAATCAGGAGAAAACAAAGTATATGCTGTCATCGAAACGAAAAGACGCACGTCATCGAAGTCTCGGACATCATAATGGGCAGCAGAAACTTTGCGGTCGTCAAGGACATCCTATACCTCGGCTCTGCAGTAAACAGGGACAATTACATCAGTACGAGATCAAGTGCAGAATTACTCTTGCCAATCGCTGTTTTATTTAGCTCAAGAGGCAATTGCGTAACAAAGCCTAGGAAAACAAAGTTGACTGCATACACTGAATTTTAACACTCTATCATATCTGTCTAGCGCTGCGAAATGCACACAATTCAAATGCGGTTGAAGAAGCTCTTGGTCGCTTTGAGAGAAAATTCGGAGTGCGGTCATGGGTCCTATTGGCGTTGATGGCCTGTGGAGAAGATTTAACCGCGAACTATACGGGCTGTACAACGTCTGCGAACGCTTAAGATGGCCAGGTCATGTAGACCACAGCTCCGGCCCGAAGAGTTTTCGATTTCGAGCCATTGGGACAACGCAACAGAGGACGTCCTTCGAGATGGGGCAGAAAAGTGGAGAAGGACCTCAACCAACTTGGTGTGCGCAACGTGAGGCAGCTAGCGAAAGATCAAACTGGATGGAGAGGCTTGTTGGTTGAGACTAAGCTCCACCTCGGACTGTAGACTTAAACAAAGAAAAAGAAAGGTTTGAGAACATATGAACTGAGTAGAATGGGGACAAGCATGGCTTTGGAATCACATCAGGCACCCAATTCCTTTCGGTGAAAGTAACCATATTTCGATTGCTAATATCACAAACATGACAACCTACAGAGAACATTATACATTAGTAAAGTGATAGAGTGACATTTCATGCTAATTCCAGCAAAGACGACGAAGAAAGGGAAAGCTCTCCATTACCTCGGTACATGCACTCAAACAGACCTAGGACGATATTCATTCGGTAGCATAGAAGAGCTTTGGTAAGGTAAATATAAACCACAACAAAAATAAACTAATAAGCCAACGAATTGAGCTAACTGAGAGAACCGACTCTTCTTTCTCCATTGGTTGCTAAACTAAACGTCGAAGAGTTTACTCAAATATTGTCTGCAGCTGTGGGAAAATTCACGATCGAGCATTTGTCGTGCGTGACTGAGAGCGCTCTCTCGAAAACGACCCGCTAGCGTTATCATAAAATGAGGCAATGAAACAAGATAATTTATCTACACCAATAAACTACTAAAGCAGTAGTTTTTTGTATGGTAAATTGAGGCGAATGCCAAAACGATGGTTGAAGGTTTTAGAGGTTAAAATCGTTGCGTTGTGGATGAATGTCCAATCCATTGTCTTGGAACTTATTAGATGAGAAATTCAAAAAAGACACATACCTTGGCAATTTCTTCGGCAAACAAAACTAATAGGAAAATGTGTAACATCTAGTCAAGCTGAGTGTGTTTGCATGCAGTATGAGTATGTCTGTCTATTTACTTTCAAAAAAGCACCTTTAAAATCAGTCTAGACCTGACATGCCCGATATACATTTGCACCACAACATCTCTATCGACGTAAATACACAAACTCACCTTGCAGTTCTAAGGGTGTCGGCTCCTTGGGCTCTGGTTTCTCCATTGTACTCTCCACATTGGCGATTTCCTCCTCCAATGCCAATTTAAATTGCTGATCAGTAAACGCTTTAATAATTGTGGTTTTTGCTTTTAAGCGATTTTCCAGAAGAAGTTCCTCCATTGTTATTGTCTTACTATTTATATTACTGTCGGCAGATTTTTCCGATGCCGCATCTGCATCAGCATCACCAACAGATGATGGTACTTCTGTTTTTGAACTCGCCTCAGGTGGTTCATTATTCTCATCGTTTGTCTTTATAGTGGGATTTGGTGGACCCTGCAATTCAGTCGCACTCACTGCGACAATCAAGCTACCCACCAGAATGCCAATGACGAAGAAATGTTTATTTCTAATTTTCATTTTTGCTGTTTTATACTAAAAAATAAATGCAACATTAATTGGTATCAAAGTGGAAGGCTTTGGTTACAATTCAAAAATATATTCCATCATTTGCCTTTTTTATTTCATCGGTTTTTTTCTTTTCTCATTTTTTTTTTCTTGTACATACATATGTGCTCCTCTTTTGACACAAAAGTGATTTTGTTTATCGTAAACAGAAACCGTGATACGTGTACAAAATGAGCGAAATGAAGGAACAATTTCTGCGGCAATGGATAGACGAAGAGTTTACTCACATCCGGAATATGAAGATGATGATTATGGTCCTAATTAAACATTATTTTTGCATCGGTAATTGATAGTAAAAATCAAAGAAATCCCACGTAAGAAATAAGATTAGTTTTTTTCTGTTCAGTTAAAGAAATGTCAAATGTGTCAAAGGGGGTTGTCAAAATGTTGAGAGATGACGGCACTCGATTGTGAGAAATGGGCAATAATGGGGCGGTTTCATTGATTTCGTGTATATATATGATGTGTACGTTTTTTAGTAATTCGCAAAATTTCGATTCAACTTGATGTAAATGCATTGATTGGGATTAAATTTTACGTTTTATGATCAACGTACACCGAAGTATTCACAAAATAAGTGTTTTAATAGTTTATTCCAGCACATGGTGAAGAGAATGTTACTTTTCAACCCCACTTTACATCGCACGCATGTCCACCGGACACCGAGCATGTGAGAGCAAAATTGGTTCATACATTGAATACACTTGGCAAAAATTGCAATATCAGCTAACGGCTAACCGCTTGTATATTCCGACTGTACGTTTTGACATTCTGCATACGCTAACCTTCGGTGGCTTGTCATTTTTATTAATTTTTAATTTAGGATTGCATTAAAACAAACTTTAGTTTCATACGTTAAATTCGATATAAAATGTCTGAAAATAATGGTCAGTGAAATGTGATATGGTGGCGTAAAATATATCCTCAACTTTGCATGCATTTATTTACTTTTAAAAACCGATAAATGTGATATTTCGCAGAAGGGAAACAAAATTTTTGTGTATGTTTTGCCATTTCCAGATAATTCCAACGATTCAAACAGTCGACCTGATTCGATCCTGCAAGCCTCCAGACTTAATAATCCAATAAGAGCTGGAGTATTACGTCCTTCAGTATTGGGTTCATCATTAAATGCATCGAATGCGGCCAATTCGGATGGCAAAGAGAAGGACTCCGATGAGAATGATGCAGAAACGCCTAATCCATTTTTGAGAGATCAACACGACGATGATGATGGTCAGAAGGATGCTGCCGCTGCAGCATCAACTGAAAGCTCAAAGAAAGACGAAAACGATGACGAGAAAGATGATGTACGTTGATCTTAATTCGATTTATTGCATTTGATTGATTTAAATGAATACATGTTTGTATTCTGTATTCACAGAGGCCAGATCCATTAAATCTGTTGGCTAAGAATGGCTTTGAGCGGGCGAATATGTTTGCTGCTGCTAAGAACTCAATTCCCAGAGTCGAGGAATCTGGATTTGTCTTTGGTCAAAATGTCCACGAACGTGTGACTGGGGTGAGTAAGGTGGCAACTATTTTGATAAGACGCGCGGAATTTTTGTTTGCTTTTTTTTTATCGAAATCGGCAAATGGTTAAGATATGCGAGGTGCTTCTTAACTCGGTTTGCGATTCCATAAAATTTGAACAGCTTTTAAATATAGCTTGGGATGGAATTTCGAAATTCGGGGAAAACATGCGCTTTTGGTATATATAGGCGGCGTATGTGTATTTTTAATGCCTTTGTTGTATTTGTAGTGCGCGGTCAGTGTCGAAAACAGATAAGTTGAAGAACGATTTCCGATAATTTTGAGGCAGCTACATATGAGAATATGCAAATTTAGATAGTCACATTTTTATAGCTCATTGAAAGATGCACAAATATGTTTCATGCGTCAAAAGGAAACACACGAATGAAAATTAGTAATCCTTGTAACAGGGGACATCTTCATCGCGCGATAGGAAGGAATGTGGGTATCTTAAAGTTTCTTGAACACGTTAGTTTAGGTTAGGTAAGTGGATTGATCTTCGGTGATCGTAGACCCATTGTGATGCCCACATGAGGGCTCGCACTCGTTATGACGCTGAGCTTCCTGATTGTTCGAGGTTTAACCGGCAAGATGATATACCTGCAAGAGTCTTAATGGCACGGCAAGTCTTGGAGGAAGTGTTCTCGCAGCGTCTATTTATTATTCGGCAGAGACTTAGTCAGTGATAGAGATAAGGTTGTTCCCTGTCTTGCAGATGTAGTCATGATTATTCCCACATTGTTTTGATGGCAGGTTAGCGGTTCGACTAACTTCCTGAGGAGCTTTCTACCGCATCAAAGAGGCTTGTCGGTTTTGCATTTAAGCCATAACATCCGAGTTTGCTAACAGGTGTTAAGGTTTCTCTACGGTTCAATGCTTGTGGTGGTCCGTGGCGTTGTGGGTATGGGCGACGACCTCATTGCCGTTGTGGGTCGACATTAGAGACTAATGCCTTTATATCTGAGCTTTCGAGGTTGTGTCAGGAAATGGTTAAATTTCATGTGAGTCATTTGAGTGACAACTCCCACAAGCACAAGCACTTGCCACCTTCGGTTGTGCTCTGGAAAGGGCCAACAAAGTGCGAAAGTAGTTTCGGCCTAGGTTCGGATGCTAAGAGTGCATCCTTTGATCCCTGTGTCGCAAGTTTATTTGCGAGCTAATTTGTCGAGATTGCGATTTATAGAAGACGGGTTTAAGGGCGGCGGTTTAAGGGTTGAGCAAAGCCTTAGCCACTGGTTGGCTGTCACTACAGACACAAGTACTCAGTCTCTTCCACCCATTCCTCAATCACCACTATCACGAATTCCATCCTTATCGAAAATCGGCTACTAGCACCGAAAAATCGATAACAAAAATTATCCGTAGTAGAATCGTAATGAAAAATCTGCTTAAAATTTTGTGAAGGTTGCTGTCACTGAAAACGAATGACATGTGCAGTCTATTGGAGCCTTCAACAGACGCACCAGCGCCAGCCCATTGGTCCTAGAGTTGTCCGTTGGGATGCGACTAAAGTCCTGTTGCGACCAGATTCTTTGCCAGAGGCAGTCTTCTTGTGCTAAGATCGATTGCCAAAGAGTGCGCTTGTTCGCGATGGACGTCAGAAAGGCTTCTTCTCTATTGCTTCGTGTTGGCACGTAAATTTAGCAGTCGTTCAGGTCCTTCTTCCTGTTCTGTGCGACAAAAACAATATTCACGGCCCCACCTCTTTCAAGTCAATGACAATGCTCAAACTTTTCCGTTCGGATAAAAACTGTAGGTCCCTTCCACTCGTGAGCGAACAATAGCACGCACAACACGAGTGATTGCTGAGAAGCTAGACCCTGGCCCGTTCAAGTCCTTCTATACATGCTGAAATAAAAGCAGACCTTCGGTACTGTTCCAACTAGTAAAGAGTCGAAGATTTCTATTAGCTGGGATTATCAACTTGTTTCATGTTTCATTATGTTTTTGAATTTACCATCATTTTAGGAGAACGTTGAATCTTCAACAAGCAAATCAGACAATTCCACCACATCAGCTGATTCTCCACTTTTATTCTCGAGCGTTATACAAGCTGCTGCAAAGCCAGAAAACGAAGGCGCCGCCAAGGAAAGCACGGATGCAAAGAGCTTAACAGAAGTTGCCCGTGAATATGAAGAGAGCCGGGCACAAAAGCGAAAGTTCGAAGAAGTGGAAACCTTCACAGGCGAAGAGGATGAAGTTAATATTGTAGATGTAAGTTGCTCCCCTTCATCCATTTCTCTCTCTCTCTTTCTCATAAACCAACAAAAATGAAATGCATTTCAAATTCCAGATAAGTTGCAAGCTATTTGCATTCGTAAACAGTAACTGGGAGGAGAGGGGACGTGGTAGTCTAAGATTAAATGACTCAAAAACTCAAAGAGATTGCTCCAGAGTTGTATTCCGCACATCTGGCAATTTACGCCTGCTAGTAAATACAAAGGTAAAACTCAATCCATATCATTCATCGTAATTGTTAAGTAAACTTGATATATTTACAAAATTTCACAGGTATGGGCTGGTATGGTTGCTGAACGTCCCAGCCAAAAATCTATGCGCTTAACTGCCATGGACAATACTGGACAAATCAAAGTGTTCCTGGTCATGTCACGTCCCGTCGACATCAGTAATTTGCACAAGTCGTTGGTGCGCCGAATTGATACGATTAAACTCTTGCATCCAGTTCCAACAGTGGACTGTGATGCCAGCAACGACGATAACAATGGTACCGCCGACAAATGTGACGTTGCAGCCGCTGCTGCCGCTGTTCCAGCACCATCGGAGAGCGCACACCCCGATGCTGATGGGGAGAGCGAACCGAGTCCCAAGAAGTCGTTTGTTGCCACCGCTGCTGCGGCTGCTGAGTCCGATTAAATTACAAAATATTTTAAATTCCTCGCAGTAAAATGAACAAACGAAAAAAAAGAAGAAAAAAACCTAAAAATACGTGGAAAAAAACAACAGATTTAAAATAAAAGAAAAGCAGATATTCTATATATAGTTGGTTTGTATTTCATTAAAAAAAAAACGATATATGAATAACAGAAACGAAATCGAGAGGGAATTTTAAAACTTTAAACCATATTTAAAGCAATTATTTGTGAGATGTAAGTGAATACAACAATCCGGAAACTGTTTCCCTTGACCCCTTCAAAACAAAAATCTTCCTAAATATAAACAAATTGAAGAAATATGAGCGGATTATGAGTTTTTTTTATTACTTTGGTCAACAATTTCACAGATACCTCAAGTGCTTGCATTCCCTTGAATCTTTTTCCAGTTGTCACAGCGGCCCTATTAAACTTGCCTGAGCCTTCTGCAAAACTGTGATGTTTCGGTAAGTGTATTAATCGATACTGGCACACTGACACATCCATTCACCGACATCGAAATTTGTACTAAAAAAAATTAACAGGGGTTAGCACGCATTTTTGAACGGTATTTCCTGGTTCATCCGGTCACGCAAAATCAGAGAATAGTGGTTTTATCTGTATTTCACTCATCACACAATATTTACAGATTCATTGCGCAGCTTGGACAGCTTTTTTCTGGTTGAAGGCTTTCACAGTTCATAATAGCCCACACATATTAACCTTCTCATTGCGAAAAAACGGTCTCAGTTGTAATTAAGGGGCAAATGAGCTAGAAGTTGGATACTCCCTTGCTCTCTTATTTCGCATCGAACCAAGTAATTCGAGTTATTTGTGCGAAACTTATATGACTTTATGCGATGATTAGTCCCAACAACAAGCAAGTTTAAATTCTTTGGTGTATAGATAGCATTCCCTGCTCAAAAAGGCAGAAGTACCTTGATTTCCTGGCATGGCTTGAATCGATTCCCTACAAGAGTCAGGTATATGGTTGGTGTATGGATGCCCTTACGAACTTCCGGTCGTGGCACAATTAGACCAACATCTATCTTATGATGTTCTTTATCAAGTCCAAGTGCGTTGGTCTCGACAATATTCACCCAGACTTCATTAAAGTACTGCTTCCAACAATACTCCCTCACATAACACATATTTTTAATACAATAATCATTACATCAACTTACCCTATAAAATGGAAAAAGGCCCAATACCCAAAAAAACCAATCCACCCGAATACAGGCCTATTGCTATTCTTCCGTTTTTATCAAAAGTGTTTGAATATGTTGTAAGTAAAATCAAAAACTATATAAAGCGACACAACCTCTTAAATAGTGATGGGAACCATCGAATAAAAACTAACTAGTTATTCGATAGTTGCAAACTATTCAGTTATTCGATAGTCGAAATCATTCATTCATCCAATTGAAAGAAAAAATATTCAATAGTTCTTACTCCGGCTGCTTTTGCTCTGCTCTTATAATAATAATACGGGTGGCGCTACAGCCCATAGAGGGCCAGGGCCTAGCTTCTCAGCAACCACTCGTGTTGTGCGTGCTATTGTTCTCTCACGAGTGGAAGGGACCTACAGTTTTACGGCGAATCCGAACGGCCAAGTTTGAGAGCTTTTTCTAGACAGGAAATACTCTTTGAGCATTGTCAGTGACTCGAAAGAGGTGGGGCCGTGAAAATCATTTCTGTCGCTCAGAGCTGGAATCGAACCTACGACGTCGAGGTTGGGGTCGACGCACGTACCCACAACGCCACGGGCCTCTTGCTCTGCTCTTGCTCGTGCATAAAAAATTAAAATGCTTGCAGTCAAATTTAGCTCGTGTAAAAGAGGCCTTGTATGGCTGGTTGGACTGAGTCCAATGGTTGGCATGGTAGCTTCTCTGAGCGACAATTTGTATGTATTAAGCTCTGAGAGAGAATTTTGTACATGCATAAATTGTTCACATAGGCCCAGGTCCACCCCGGACTGTAGCGCCAATCAAAGAAGAAGAAATTGTTCACGTATATGGTTTGGTTCTAGTCGATAGTTCGACTCAGCTGGGAAATGAGTTCGAATGGATTTTTCCACTGAATTCATTCATTTGAAAATATGTTCGAAAGGTTTTAGTTAAATGAATGGTTTCTTCGTTCGTTTGCACTTTGGACTATCGGGTCCTATGAACGACTTGTTCAGTTGTATGATGCAAAAGTGTTTGAATGGATTTAGTTGTATGAAGAAGAAATCGCCTGACAAATTGAATCAAATAATCTTCCTTAATGTGAATGGTCGTGGCGTTGTGGGTATGTGCGTCGACCCCAACCTCTTTCGAGTCACTGACAATGCTCAAAGAGTATTTCCTGTCTAGAAAAAGCTTCTCAAACTTGGCCGTTCGGATTCGGCATAAAACTGTAGGTCCCTTCCACTCGTGTGAGAACAATAGCACGCACAACCCGAGTGGTTGCTGAGAAGCTAGGCCCTGGCCCTCTACGGGCTGTAGCGCCACTCATATTATTATCTTCCTTAATAGCAATTCTGGCTTATAGACGATGGAAGAATAGCCAAACACCGGAATGAGGGATGTAATTAGTTAGTAAGTTAGTACTATGTAATGAACTTTGTATTTTATGAATGAAATGAATTAAGTGCATGTGTATTAAATGTACTCCCCCTACCCCCCCTCTTCAGCCCCGGCATGTATTCTTTTAACAACCCAGTCGGTGAATGAATGGATGAATAGAATTATTCGATAGTTGAAATCATTCAGTTACTAAAAATCGATAGTGCAATTCATTCGATAGTTCCCATCACTACTCTTAAACCCATTACAATCAGGTTTTCGAAAAGTACATAGCTATGTCACAGCGTTGTTGAAGGTGAAGGACGACATTCGAAGAGCTATTGACGAAGACAAAACAACCATACTAAACTTACTTGACTTCTCGAAAGCATTCCACATTGTTGACCCAACTATACTCTGTCATGAACTGTCCACCCAATTCAATTTTAGTAATCCCACTAAGAAATTAATTCCCTCGTATCTTACTAACCGAGTCCAAGCCGTTTTTCCATAATTCAAGACTTTCATCTTTTTGTGATGTACATTGTGGTGTCCCCCAAGGTTCAATTCTCGGTCCGTTGTTGTTCTCAACGTTTATAAATGACCTTTCAACGGTATTGTTGTATTGTAGCTTTCATATCTATGCAGACGATGTTCAAATCTACCTAAGCTTCCCACTAGGAATGGTTAAAGACTCAGTTGCAAAAATTAATGACGATCTGAGCTCTATAGCAAATTGGGCTACCTACAACTGTCAACTGCTCAATTATGACAAAACCAAAGCAATCCCGATCTCGAAACAATCCCCCTCTCTATCCAATCTCCCGCCAATAGAACTCTACTCCACGATAATAGAATATGTGGAATAGTGTAAAAAACCTTGGAATAGTGTGCAATAGTGAATTGACATTGACATCGATAGCTTAGTTTCCAGGATATATACGTCCCAAAGAGGCCTGTCAATCAGCAAATATATTCTCCCTCTCAATGTAAAACTAAAACTTGCTAAAGCACTAATAGTGCCAATATTGACATGGATCTGAATTGATCGCTGACTGTGACTACGCTTCTTCCCAAAAGTTGACAAGAGCAATCAATGCCACTACAAGGTATGTTTTTAACCTACGCAGGTATGAACATGTCTCGGAACAACGTCGTATTCTCCTAAGATGCGAAATAGAAGCATTATTAAGCTACAGATCGTGCATATTACTCTTCAAAATTATTCACAAGAAACAGCTAAACTATCTCTTTGAAAAGATCACCTTCTGTCGATCGCGTCGTGCAGGAACTTCTTCATTCACGCTGTCCATCTCTGGAATCACCTACCTTCACAGGTACGGTCAAAGACCGAGTAAAGACAATTTTGTAACGCTTGTTTCTCCCATTTCTCTCGTCGTTCTTTTCTTCTTCCTTCCTTTCCTTTGCTGGAGCTTAGCATTTGCAGATGTTGAACGGAATTTCTGCAGCTCCTGCAGAAGTCGTTGCGCGGAATGTCACCGTAGATCCATGTCGCAGTACAGTTCGTTGTTGAACCACCACATACCAGCTACGAATGTTCAAGAGAGTGCTAAATGCGCAATGAAACGGGGCTCTACCGGATTGTATATATTCTCAAACTTGACCTTTCGGAGTCGGCATAAAAACCGTAGGTCCCTTCCACTCATGACACAACAAATGGCACGAATGGTTGCTGAGCAGCTAGGCTCTGGCCTTCTATGGTAGCGCCATCCATATTATTAATTATACTTAGATTGCTCTGTCTTGACCACGAGGAGAGTTTCTTCAGAAGTCCGAAATTTTTTTTATAAAGATCCGGTCCGGTAGCCAAACTGCCATGGAGATTTCTGGTGAGCTTCTGCAAGGTATACACAACGAAAGCTTTTACAGGAAAGAGGTTTCCATACTAAAAAAAAAACAATGAGGTTAGGTTCACGGGTTGGCCGCACATATGGTAGGTCTTTGTAGAACCATTGTAATGCCCGTGGTCCTCTTGTATTCATAGCTCGAGACCATTTCAAATGTTTCTGGTTCCGGTTCTTTAGAGTTGAGCCAGCCTGATGTTCCTTCAGGTTAGGTTAAGTTTAAGCGGCTGACAGCTGTACGAAGCGACCGCAGCCACACTTAGGCCAGCGTAGTCCCATTGTACTACCTCTCGGATTTGTGCTTTTTCCGCCACATATTGAACTTTTGATGAAGTGGAGAAGATGAGCGACTTTTATGTTTCTTAGTTCAACCTAGGCATCCAAAAGTCTGCACCAACGGGAAGCACGCACTACAGTTGCATAACATGTGTACAATGGTTTCTTCTTCACCCACGTCTCTGCAGCTCCTGCAAGTCATTGTATGCATATGAATACCACTGGGGCAATGCCCTCTTACAACGCCAGTAGAGTCTTAAGATGATGCTAGCTTATATTAAGTGAAGTCAGACCGTATCAGAGATTTGATTTCTGTCTGGCTGTGGGAACAAATGACGATAATTGTTCTTGATAATAGCGAGGATAGAGCTTCCTTAAAAGACAGAAGGATGCCCAGATCCTTGGAATAAACGCAAAGCACTCATACCTGCGGCCATCTTCAATCCATTTGTAACCTGATGTAAGACCTGGTGGGATGCTGGTGGAGAAATTCTTCTTCTCGGGCATCCGTGTTTTTGGTAAAGAGCTATACCTTCAAAGGATCGTATAGCGTCCAGACATCAGCTGCTTTTAAAGACGCAGTGACCCCAACCTGATCGCCATATTAGATGCTTCCTGTCTACCGACCAGGTCCATTGAGGTTGTGGAGTATGTTCAAAGCACCGGAGAGAGTGGTCTGTAGTGTTCCACAATCGCCGGCCACCTCGATGTGCTCATCGAGTGCGGTCCACCGAATCGCGACACCATACAGCAGTTTGGGTCTGATTACCGATAGAAATAGCGATGTCCCCTTAACTCATTAACTCACCATGTCTTTCTCAAAGAGCATTTCACAGAGGAAGGGGCAAACAATAGAACATCAGAACCACGTAATATAACAAAAATATCGAAATTTTATTTTAGGTACATTATGTAAAATTGTCTAAGTATATTGTTTCATCATCTTTGTTTTTGTTTTTTTTTATTTTATTAAAATTCTTTGCCTTCCTTTCACTTAACAGTTACAGATTTGTTTGTTTTTATTTGTTTCGTTATAATTCTCTTCATTTTTCATATATATATTCATTTTTTTTTTTTTCAAAATAGAAATCTTGGAAAGACAGCTTTCAAAGTCTAACTTACGAGTATATCATCATTTTTATTTTCTCTTAATATTCTGGTGTTATAAGTCAGTCAGACAAACGGAGTTGCCTAATGCAGTTGCGTTTGTTGTTGACTTGTAACTCCATAGTCCTTACTTATTTGCAATAGTTCCCTAGAAGAAGATGTGTGTGTGTGTGTATGTGACTCAAGCGAATTGTAATTCACAAATAAACAAAAAAAATTTTCATTAAAATTAAGCAACAAACGTTAAGTCAAGAAAGGGCACTGCTATCAAAAATTAAATAACTGTAATCCTCCATTTATTTTTAAAAAATAAAAATCTACATAATATGATCTATACATATATAAATATACCTTACAATTTTTGCATTTCAATGTTTTACATAATATATATAACTCTTCCTTCCCGCTTATGATTGTTTTGCTTATTTTCTCAATTTTATGATGTGGGTTTCTTTTTTTTAAAGTATATTCTAACAATACACTGTGTGATTGACCAAAAAAAAAAATAATAATAAAAGCTACAACAGGTCGGTCAGGTCTGGTCTGGTCTTGCAATGTACAATCAGTTTTGTATTGTGCCCCAATTCGTTTCGTTCTTTTGCAAGAGTTGCTTCCCTTGCCGTGCAAAAAATCAAATTGTACCCGAGAACTGCATAAGAAAACGTTGTGTGTCTGTTTGTTTTTGTTTCTTTGTTTTACAATGCGAGCACTTCCACCGGCATGAATCCTTCCCAGAATTGAATAACTTGGCTAACGACTTTGCGTCTATGAATGTGTGTTGTATCACCTGAATACATGTTTGTGTTCTTTAAATGGCCTTTTTGTTGTCTTTATGTTTCTTTTTTGTATCTTCTTTTTTTTTTATTGCTAGAGTAGAAGAAGGCTTTGGCGTTTTGACTGTGGCACTTTGCCATCTTCGAGGATGACAGAGGATGTTTGTTGTTCTTGTTGTGGTTGTTTTTCTCTGGCCATTGTTTAATTAATTTTCTTTTTTCTTGTTGTTGTTTGTTTTTAACATTAAATTAACAATTAAATTAATATAATCACTTAAATAATTGTAATAATAATAATAAAAAAAAACATAAACATATCATATAGTACTCTCGCAGCTTAACTTATATTGCTGCAACTGGATACTGACACGTTCAACGGATTGCTGGTAACTTTGCCACTCACGGCGATTGAGGACCTTTTCAAAAGGATCAAATTGATTTACATAAATTAATTGCTCTTCGTATGGGTATTTTATTCGTTTTGTTCGCTTACCTGTTATGCCTCATGTGACTCTTGACTAGATCGCTATTTACTAAGGCTGCCATAAGACTGATTTCCCCAGCCATCACAGTGGCACAGACGATTTGTGCCAATTTCTTTGCATTCTCACCGGGATGTTCGGCATTTGCACCGCGTACGCCTAACATCTCCAAACAAGCACTCTGACCGGGTAGACCGGTACCGCCACCGACTGTGCCCACTTCCAGGGAGGGCATTGTGCATGTCATATATAGATCTTCATTGGTTTCGCCCCAGCATTCCATGCCGGTTGAACAATTGCTGGAGGTGACATTCTGTGCTGGATCCTGACCGGTGGCTAGGAAAACTGCTGTAACCATATTTGCTGCGTGAGCATTGTTGCCTAAAAATTGAAAAGAAACAAATATTTATTCTTTAGATCGGAAGAGCCCTGCTTCATTGCCCATTAAGCCCTTTATCGACAATGCGTCGCTGTTATGTGGAGAAGAAGGTTTAACCACGAACTGTACATCGATGTGATGGCGTTTCGTAGACCACAAGGACAACATTGCTGACCGGCCGAAATGTGTTCAGTTTCGAGCATAGACCAAGACATTCTCTATGTAGCTGGAGAGTCTTGTGGTTGATTATTAGGTCAGTCCCAGACTGTGCAACATAAACAGTAGAAGAAGCACTATTTATCATCAGCTTCATCATTAAAAAGCGCGCACTAGAGATCTTCAGGCCACTCGATCCTCCGCCATCGACTCTATATCGTCCGGATTAATACGCATGCGCAAAGAATCGAGTTTTTGGACTTGGTTTAGCCAACTTTTCCTGTGTCTGCAAAGAGTTCACCTTCCTGATGGAGTCTCATCTAAGGCGCATCTCGGAAGACGTGATGATGGGGACATTTGTGCCACGTGTCCAAACCATCGAAACCCAGCTCTTTCTCTTTGGCAGCTGCTCAACATTGAGTTCCTGCCGTACTGCGGAGGAGGACAAAAACAAAGCCTATTCGGTGCTGTGCAAGATAATTCAATAAAAAACTTAATGCGTGCTTCAAATAGCAACTGAAGGAGGAGATCCAAATACGAACTGTCGCACTCTACTGACTGAACTCTTTAGGTTCCTGGGCGTGGAACGAACTTGAACTTGAATTCGTCCCTAAGAAGCTTATGACACAACACAGCAGACGTCATTTAAATTTAAGGTGGCGCACACAAGAAGGGAAGTGGTGCAATGGACTTGATTCCCAAAACGGGAGGCAACTAGAAAAAGATCATTCCATCGGAAGTATTGTTTGAAGAAGAGACCCAGGAATCTGTCAACAATACTCTAGCTCTATGCAGTGGCTTATTGCTTAGGCACCAAAAGATGTACAAAACAATTGTTTTTATGTCACATCAGTAAATGCATCCATCAAATTCTAACCTCTTCTCATTGAACATACGGTTCATACAGCGAAAATTACAAATAAAAAAAAACACTTACCTCCTATACTGCCAGCCATTGCACTACCCGACATATTCTTCAGTTTATTACATTCGACTAGAGTTTTGGCGTCCGTTTTTAATACTGTTCTCAACGTCGCCTCTGGAATGATACATTCAGTCACAACACGTTTGCCACGTCCCTTAATCCAATTTATCGCCGCGGGCTTCTTGTCACTGCAGAAATTGCCACTCAACGAGATAATCTTCATATCTGGGAATTCTTTGCTGATGCACTTCAATGCCATTTCAGCGCCCTTCGAGACCATATTCATGCCCATGGCATCGCCGGTGAGTGCAACGAAACGTATGTACAATTGTGGTCCATCCATGGCGATGAGCAGCTCCTTAAGGCGACCAAATCGGCTGGTTGAGTCAAATTCCGTTTTGATACGCTTGTAGTTCTCATCGTCCATAATCCAACTTTTCGCAACGGCAGCACGAGCAACACTTGAGAATCGAACACAAGGCGCTCGGGTCATGCCGACATCTTCGACGTAACTTTTGACACCACGAATCGAGAGTGCCTTGCAGCCTCGGTTTGTACTGGCAACTAGGGCGCCTTCAGTGGTGGCCATAGGAACAAAGTACCGAGCTCCATCGAGCAGCAATGGACCTGCATAGCCGACTGGTATCGGCACGTATCCCAGCACATTCTCACAACACGCGTTCATCACTTTCTTGTAGTCGAACGATTGATATGGAAGCATGTCTAGCTTTTCCATTGGAATCTGTGCCCGGGCACTGATGATCTTCCTGCGGATGCGGACACCGCGCTCTGGATTATCGATGATCGTTTCGATTTTGTGCAGTGGACAATGTGTGGCCGCGGCATTGACAATGCTAACAATCTCCTCGTCGGTCAGATAGTCTGGATCTGAAACCAGAATCTCCAGGCATTCCTCTAAGGTTCGTGGCGGATTAACGCTACCAGTCAGTGCTTGTAGCTCGTAGTGATTCACCTTGGCTTTGGTGTAGTAATCGTCTTCGGTTTGGGTATAGGCATTCACCACGTTGTCCTCTTCAATTGTAAACAATGGGACTCTGTGTGCGGACTTAACATCTACGGATAATTGACTCTTTGATGGCAGAGATTGTGATTTGGTCTCAGCGGGTGCGACTGTTGATTGTCTTATTTGATCATGGAGTTCTTCTCGATTCTCGAAGAATATGAATTTCACAACCAATGCGATGAGGAGGATGAGTATTACGATTTGGTCAGCGCTCATTGTGAGCCATCTGAAATGAGAGACAAACAAAAAACCATGGATTAGTAAACAGAAGAGCTAGTCTCTCGTCGTGGCGGTACTCACTTGATGATGTATTCGGCGAATTCTCCCGACTCAGTGCGGTTGCTGTTCACGTTCATCTGCTGCAACTTGGGCGACAGTGAGTTCTCCACACTGTCGTAGTCGTTCTCGGAGAACACAACCCTCGAGTAAATGTGCACGATCATGAGACCAGTGGTCATTATGATTTTCACACGCTGCACCACCGGATTGTTCTTTTGCTCCTCTTCGGTGAGGGCTTTCAAGAGGATCGAATCCTTTGCCTTGGAACGCACTAACGACATGTCCATTCCACTTCGTGATAGATCCAAGATAAGCGACAAACACGCCGGATAGAATGTCATAAACACAATGTAGTTCACTATCACTGATAGGACGGCGAATGTGCACAGAACTTCGAGACGTTGCACGCCCGACAATGTACCCACTCCGATAACTAATGTCTCCACAATGGTGTCCAGTGATATTGCCGGTCCCAGGAGCTCTAATCCTCTGGCAATATTATTTGTTACCTCGGCTTGATTCGATCCGGATAAAGCTAACTGGGCCAGTGTCCCAGAATTCGACAAATCTATGAGCAGGAGAAGGAAAAATAACGCATCTCTGTGAAAGAGAAATAATAGTGAGTCTCCTTTTTCGATGGGTTGCGAGCGAAGTGCACTTACTTCAAATCGGAGATATCACTACCAAGGAACTTGATGATTGTTGTGGTAAATATAAAGCTCGAGAAGACTGTAAAAAGCCCAGCAATGCCTGAAATAAAAAATGAAATTCAACATTTTATTGATGTCATCAACGAATGAATGGAGAGTATTTATATATTGTAACACACTGACTATAATGAGGAAAAGTTAAAGATTGCAAAGAGGTGCTCAAGGTGATAATTTTTCTACTGTCACAGTGGGCATAGCTCGCGCACACACATGCCCTCGTATGGCCAATAGGTGCAATAGTTAGTGTCGCGTACGGTTGGTTGGTTGGTTGGTTGGTTGGTTGGTTAGAGAAGGTAAACGACAGTTTATGACCTTGTGATGCATTAAATTGCGTCAACGATCAGGATAGTTGACTTCAAATTGGACTGCCACTTAATGAATGGAATAGAGTGTGCTGCCGTGAAGTGGAGTCGTTTTACGCCGGATGATGATTTGAAATCACTGATTTCATGGTTTATTTTATTGTTGCGATATCTTAGATAATTAAGGGCCGAACGCGATTTTACGCGTGGTAGCAAATATTGAAGAATTCAGATTGCATCAGATCATAGCCAACTGAGAGGGGGAAGCATTAAATTCTGTTGAGATTGATTCTGTTTGTGTGTAAATGGTGACCAGAGAGGCACGATAGGCAATGAAATTGACATACAGAAATTCTGGCTTACTCTTGAAGCTACTATCAAGCCATGTGAATAGAGATCAGATCAACATCATCGGAAGAACTCACTGAGCTGTCAGTGGGTCATTTGTGAGCATTGAGAAGTAGCCGCTTTACGATGGAGCTGTGATGAATGAGGATAAGACAAAGTACACACTGTCTACAAAAGAGGTCCATTAACACCGACACATATGGTCCTACAGCTTCGATGTAGTTAGGGACTTTGTTTTACTAGGCTCCGCAGTGAATGACAACACCGCGGACATAAAACGAAGGAAAACGCTGGCCAATCAATGAGTCTGTGTCGAAGAACCAAGCTATCTCTATATAGGTTAGGTTAGGTTAGGTTATAGTGGCTGACTGCTAAAGAGCAGTCACACTTAGGCCAGGTTAGGCCCATTGTGATACCACGCGGATTGACTTCTCCTAACGCTGGAACCAGTTGGTGCTGCTGATGAACCGATTTAGTTGGCCAATGCTGGCACTTTTTAGCTCGTTACGGCCGCTGAAGTAGTAGGCTCCTAGGTGCAGGAACCTACGACTGGCAAGAGCACTGCAGGAGCAGAGAAGGTGATGAGTATTTTCTTCCTCCTCTTCATCCATGCAGCTTCTGCAAAAATCCACTTTGCAGTTTCCTGGTATGTAACAGTGTCCCGGCACCCACATGAGGTTAATATTAAAATGCTCAGCCATCTCGTTAAGAGTTAGCCTGCAATTAAGGGATGTTTTAGAGTAGAACATGACATTGTCCAGGGATTTTATGGCGGCTTGACTATCTTAACAGATGGCGATATCCCTTTTTGATATCACATTGTTTTTAAGCCATGACAGCGCCTCTTTAATCGCTATGGTTTCTGCCTGAAAACGCTACAATGATCAGGGAGCTTCACGGAGATAGCAATGTTCAGGTCTTGAGAATAGCACCCACCCCTTCTTTTGTCTACGATCCATCTGTGAAAATGTGCAGAGGATCTTCCAGCGTATGCCTGTCTGATATCCAGTCCGATCTGGAAGGAATGCTGATCGAGAATTTCTTCTTGAAGATGGCCTGGGGCAGTAGGCGGTCGGTGTCGCTAGGTAGGAAATTGAATTCCTTGAGAATGGTTGAGTGGCCAGTGTTGAGTTCGGAGCACAATCGAAGTGTTTTGAGTCTCAGGGCTGTGCTTGCTGCTGCTTGTTTCCCGAATATTTCCAGAGGTGGGAGGTGGAGGAGAATATTCAGTGCGTCTGACGGAGTACTTCTCAGTGCCCCGCTGATACACAAGCAGACCAGTCTTTGTACTCGGTTGAGTGCATTGCATTTTATAGCCTTGTTTAGTGCTATCCACCAAACTGAGACACCATACAGAAGTGTAGGTCTGACGATAGAGGTGTAAGTCCAGTGAGCGATGCGTGGTGGTGGCCTTTTTGCAGCTAAAAAGGGCTGAAGAGGCTTTTTTGACCCTTTCCTGGATATTGAGCTTCTATCTCTCTATACTAAGACTTTGATAATTCTAGTCCTGCAATACGGCACAGAAGATTGGCCGCTTCGAAAGGAAAATGCTTCAGTTTATGTTCGACCGGTTTGTTAAGAAAGAGTCTGGAGGAAGAGGAGGTCGAACGAGGAAGTATACGAGTTGTACAAACACTCCTATCATAGTGCCGAATCTGAAATTCACTTCACTCAGTCGATTCACTTTCACTGGTCGTATGGATCGTAAAATACGGCGGGGAGACCGTCTTATCGATGACTACTTCGAACTTGGCCAACAGATGTGTCGTGATGAGTGCCAGTTATTTGCCAATTAATGCTAGAAAAGTCTAAAATTTTTATTAAGTAAGCCGAATAAATATGTATTGATTATGAGGACGAAGTAGCTTATTTCATTTCATCTATTGATCTTAGGTTTATCTCGGTACATTAAGAACATACAACTCTTTTTGAGTACATGACTTAAGGGATATAACATTGTTTAAGACTTACAGTCAAGCTTGATATTTCTAAAGCATTTGACAGAGTTTGGCATCAAACTCTTTTGTCGAAAATGCGCGCTTATGGTGTTGATGAATCTCTGCTTCTATGGATTAGAAACTACCTTTCGAACAATTCAATCCAAGTTGTTTTGGATGGGTTCAAGTCTGATATTCACAAAATAAATGCTTGTGTCCCCCAATGCTCTGTTCTTACTGTGACACTCTTTCTCATTTTTATAAATGATCTCCTGTCTGCCACTTCTAATCCAATCCACTCCTTCGCTGATGACAGCACCCTCAGCTTTTCATACTCGTTCCAAAATTCACGACCCTGCCCTTCGGACATAATATTGGAACGGCAGCGTGGACAGCATAATTAACTGGGGTAAGCACAACAAAGACGAATTCAATGCTTCCAAAACTCAATGATGTCTGCTGTCTCTAAAGCGAACCCCTGATAATCAGCCATTATCCATGAATGGCGCTAGTATCGACGAAACCGGAAAACTTTCCATCCTCGGTATGCACATCAACACAACACTTAGTTGGAACGATCACATATTCGAGGTCGCCAAAAATGCTGCGAAATGTTTAGGTTTCCTTAATCGATGCAAGAAATACTTAACCCCCTCTGATTTGGTTTTAATCTATAAGGCGTATATTCGGGTTCATTAGACTCGCTAGAACATCGACGTACCGTGTCTTCTTTGTCCGTGTTTTATCGTTACTTTAACAAACGATGCTCAAATGAGCTAGCCAACTGCATTCCTCCTCTCCTTGAATTCACCCGCAATACACGTCTTGCCAGGAATGCACATCAGTTTACCCTTAAGCCTGCTTTCGGGCGCACAGTGAAATTTAGAGACTCGTTTTTTAGCCGCATTACACGAATATGGAATGCTCTTCCCAGCTCAATATGTCCCATAGATTACAATCCGCAGATGTGCCCAGGTACCAATGTGCCCAGGTACCTCCTCTCTCTCTCTCTCTCCCTCTATATCTTCGGCCCGTGCTGTGTCCTGACCCCTGACAATTAAGGGTATTAATAGCCCCTTGAGCACGTACAAATTATAAAAAAAAGAGGTATGATCCTTTTTTGGTAATGGACCACATGGAGCTGTACGTTTTAGTCAGATATGATGCATGTCCCACCAGAATATCCTCACCGGCTCTGAAGACCCGAATGAAAAATAGTGTGAAAAATATAAAAAAAGGATAACGAAATAGAATTTTTTTAATATATTCCACGTGGAGCTTTAGTGTGTAAATATGCAAGCCGGGACCTCCTGTTTGTTGGCTTAATATATTTTTAATGAAGTAATGTTATAATTTATCCACCACATTGAATCTTGAAAAGTCCCAAACTTGATAGGCTTAGCTGTAGATTGACATGATTACAGCTTGTACCTCCTTCTTCCCAATCAAATTTTTCCAAGTGGTATTTAAACTATTCATAGCTTTTGCTTCACTCCCTTAGAGCTGTTCTATTAGTGAGAGTTTTGGTGTCATTATTAGGCCTAAATATTTATCATTAAACTACGATTTTTTGGCCAAAATTATAAAAACGTCAGCATAAATCAGGACCCTAACAATGATGCCATCCAAAGACTTCCAAGAAAATTGTGCATTTCATTCAATAAAAGGGCAAACAACAAAGGGCTAAGTAAACACCCTTGCTTTACGCCCATATCAGTGCCAAGGTACCGCGAAACGTGTCCATTTGTCCGTCCTCGTAGCAGTGCTAACAATTTGTTGACGCCTACAACAGCTCAAAAAATTGTTTTAGGAGAAACAGAGTACCAATTTGCATCGGTACCCTTGCAGTGCTAGACCGTATCTTCAGAGAACATCTCAAGGAACTAGAAAGAAGAATTCGTTAATGAGGGCAAGATTTAGTTTGACACTGATAGGGAGTATAAGTTTGCTTATTGACAAACCTCTAAGGGATGCACACGCCTTTGACACTATACTGTCTATATGGTCAGTCCAAGTTAGTTCACTATTGCACATTATACCAAGATTCTTAACACAGGTTACATATTCGACGATATACGAGGTTCTTACAGAAAAAGGCGAAGTTTAAGATATTGTGTGAGATTTTCAAAATCACAAAATTTCATTCGATCTATTAAGCGTTAACTAATTTGTCAGATTGTGGTGGCCCGTGGCGCCACACCACACCCACCTCTTTCAAGTTACTGACAATGCTCAGAGTATTTTCCTGTCTGGAAAAAAGCTTCTCAAACTTGGCTGTTCGGTGTAAAACTGTAGGTCCCTTTTACTCGTGGGAGAAGACTGGCACGCACAAAACGTGTTATTTGATGATATTATAATTATAATTTTTCAGATTTATTAAACGGCAGCATTTTTAGATCGTTTAGATGTCTTTCAATCCGAGCTCGAAGTCATTTTCACTGTCTTTTTCCACAACAAACATCCAGATACGCAATGAATTTGCTGCGTTTGAGAAATGTCAAAGTTTGAAAGGGTGGTTTTAATTAGAACGATTTCTATCGACAAGTGAAGCAATTCACTTCGGACGTATTCAACGATCTTAAGTTGTGAATTTTAGTGAAACGTTTCCCACGTCGAATTCTACGTTAAGGGTGAAAGGCATTGAAGACTGAAGACAATGTGGTAGAGGAAGACCTCGCTTCCGATGGCGAGCTCAGCTGGAAAAAACCCCTTAATGTAGGAAACTGAAGGCGACTGAGCGTGTTAGTTAAAGGGTCATGTTAACTGACGCCCAGGACATTAGCGCCAGCCAAAGAATAAGAAGAAAATCAGATGGTATACTTGCCATACTGTATGTTCTGACTATTGACTCCATTTTTAAGCCTAGATCTTTGGCAGCCGGGGCTGTGATGAAGGACAGAATGAATACAAACAGCAGAAGATAATTTAATTTCTGATTGCAACTTATTCATTCCTTCATTCGTGCCGATGAAGCTTATTAATACCGATACCAGCGGACAAGCCACGACTAGGTAGTGGGAACACAAATGAATGGCAGCACTGCTCGATTTTTTCAAAATGTATGCAAGCTAAAGTGAAGGCAAGCAATATAGCGCAATTCTCAGTTTCAATAACGAAGAGGACAGTTTTGTATAGAAAATCATAATGAGCGGCTAGACGCATATGGACTTAAAAGTCTACGTCAAAAAGCAAAATCTTTGTTTCTGGAGCACTGATAATCCAAGAGACATTACATCCACTTTAAGCCACTATGTGGTGCGTTCACGCGGGAGCAGTGATTGGGATGTATTGTTGTGATGTTGCCATCAGCAATAAGATCGCTGTTACTGGCTTACTAACGTCTTCTTAATATCGAATGAGCCGGGTTTGATGAACATGTGACAAGACGAGCGCACACACGAGAATCCACAATGAATACTGTTGAGGAAGCGGTTTCTGGTTGCGTTATCACACATTTTGGCATTTCTTTGCGGTCGCGCATTTCTGCCAATGGCTCCCAAGGAGAATATTCGAATGCGAAATCTTGCGTGTGATATGTACATACATTATTTCGAAGGATCAAGTTTATGTGCACAAGTTTCAGCACGTTATCACTGAAAACAATAATTTGTGCCACTGTGTCCCATAGTGCGCAACGTGGGCTTCGCTGGTAGCGCTTCAAGCGGTCCAAAATGCGTGGAGTTATTGTGCCAAATGTTGGTTAAGTACTTCTAAAGTTGTTGGCTTGCTGAAGAAGACTAAGACTCGACGCTTGTCGTGAGATGACACCGTCAACCTATTCACAACTTCCTGCGTTGCTTCGCTTAAATGGGATCTATTCGAACTACAGCTAAGCTATATATTGCTGCTTTCGACCTCTAGCGACAAAAAGGCGGTCATCATCGCTCTAAACCTGGAACCATTAAGAGTTAGTGTCTCCTCCCTCCAGTGATCTATATCGTTTCAACGCTCACAAAAGTGAAAATGACCAACGTCACTGACCAAAGGACATGCATATACCACATTTCAGATCAGAGTTCCTGCACGTGTATATGCATTCTGGTTTGACCATTCAGCCAACTATTACTTTACATAAGTCGCAATCATGTTGGCCGAAGATAACCTAGACGGCCAAGAGGAGTACAGATTGGCATCAAGTTGCTCTTACACGTGACTAGGAAGTGAATGCAGGCATTTCATGAAAGTCGAATTGAAAGCGGTTCACAGTAAATTTTACCCACTTACATCGAAATGATTCAGTGAGTCTATAACGTTTGAAAAGATCTCTCTTTTCGGGCTTAATCTCGGGGAAGTCAAAAATGAGTTCAACCAGATCTGGCCAAGATATGAGTGTGTTCACTTTTACTAATTGCTATCTTAGCACAAGCTCGTTAGCGCGGCTATTCTATCAGTCTGCTGTGAATGGGTAGCGCAAAAATGGCTTGCATAACCCGCCGGTCCGCTGGAATGTCTCGAAAATAAGATCAAAAGCATTAATTCCGTAAGGTATCTGCAACAGACATGAATTATGTTTTCGTGTGCAATTTACCGATCAATCTGCGCTCGTGGACTGTGAGGCTGTGTGGATGTGTTCCACGCCTCGATCTCTGGCATACCGGGGCAGTGTGTACTTGCAGTATGACCTGAATGTTGCATTTCTGTAGCACGGCGAATATTGTTCGATGGTCGAGAAACAATAAATACACGTTTTTTTTTCTCTTCTTTTCGTGTACGTGACTAACTGCATCACATGCAGAGGTTCGCGTGCCTGCAGCGGTTGCTGTTTAGATTGCAAATGAGGTCCAAGGTGATATCCACTTCCTTTCTTCAGACGCAATCCATCTGCACCGGCTGTGGGAAGGTCATGAGATTTACTGCAGTCAAGTGAATTATGACCATAGACGACTGATTGCTGTGCAAGTGATTGGTTATTTTGATTAAGTGTTGCATTTGTTGCAAGGAGCACGCGTACACTGGCAGTTCCCCTTGTATGGTGTGCCGTGAGTCACTTGATTGTTTTAAATGGTCAGAGGTAATGGAGGGCAGTCACTGTAGATTAGTTATGTTGCAATGCTGTGATTCGTTGGATTTTTGCTGTTGTTGCCTCGATGTGTGTAGCTTAGAATGTGACACATTGTTGTTGACCTTGAGGACGTTACTTGTGCTTACATAGAAACGCTCATGAGTAATGTTTAGGAAGTTGGGAAAATAACGCATCTAGGCGGCTGAAGATAGGCTTTTCCCTGACTCAGTGAAGAAATAGGGCAGAGGACATAAGTCGAGGATGCGAGAAGTCGTTGCACCCAGAAGATTTTGCACCATTGTCGGATCGGGTCCAATAACATCGTTTGAGAGCTAAGACTCAGCAGCAGCGATTTCAAACGATATCGTCATTCGTATCCGAGATGTGTAAAAGGTTTGCTGGGCCATGCAAAACAAACACCGAGTTGGAAGTCAGGAAGGACGTTACAGGGGACGCCAGTGTCTAGAAAGGCGCTTCCTATAGATGGAACTCATATGAAATGCTGACACTTTCTTATAATTTCTGATGATTATGACAAGACGATGTGGCTTAAATGAAAAGGCTACAAGGATAACTGTATGGATCTTCTCTCAGTTTTCCTTGCACTGGAGTAATAAGCAACGATTGAAGAAGTTTGAAGAAATATATTAATCAATATAAACAAAAATCCTCTTTGATGTAAGCACGTTCAGACATTCGGTTTTCGATTGGCTAGCAAATTGTTTAACGTACAGTAAACCATCCTCTTCAAATTCCGAATCTTTTTCTACCTACCTACCTAACTCCTTGAAGCTTGCACATTATCCAGGTAGGAGTGTGAATATGTACTAGACTTTGATCAGTTAGTGACAGCATTCAGAGCTCTAACGAAGAAATTTTTAAAACTACTCTGTCATACCTATTTCGAAGAATTCTCCTCCAAAGCCAGAAGTTCAAACATAGTTATGAAAGCTTATGTTTTGCAGAACAAAGCAAGGAGTGATTAGAAGCATTGTCAATTTTTTACAGTGCCCATAATTGCTACTGACAACTTGTGTGTAATTTCAAACCCAGCAAAATGAAATAAACTCCACGAAATTGTAATCCTTACCTTGTTGGAGAGTGCAAAAAAACTTGGATTAATCCTAACCAGGAAAAAAAATTGAATTTTAGTATACAAGAATCACGAGAGCAGGCTGCGCCCTATATCTGAGCCAGAATATTTGGCAGAAAATGAGGACAAAACCATCCTGTGCACAGCGAAAGTCGGGTATATCTGTACATATAACAGTCAAGTATGGAAGGTCTCTCTAAAGACCGTCAACCTAAAACTACTAACAAGAATATAGAGAATTCCGTATCTAGATCTTACAGATGCAATAACCACCACTTCAACGGCAGGTTTAAAGGTCTTACTGAGCCTCCTATCATTCGGCTTGCAGATGACAACTGCAAATATCGCCATTAGGATCAATCCAAACATGCAAGCATACTAGATATACTGAAAGCGCGTACCCACTCCCTTACCTCAAGTTCGAAAGATGCTACAAGTGTTATTCCTGGACAAGGGGGTAGTGGAAAACAAACGAAGCCATCGATAACTCGACCATCCATGTCCATACGGACGGTTCGAAGATGAGTATACGAACAGGCTCGGGCAGCGGCTCATAATTGTTAAAGATGCACTGCTCTATTGGAATTCCTGATTGCGGCAGGGTCTGGCAGTCAAACAAGCGGCCAAAATGATATCGATGTTGGCGATACCACAGGCTGCTTTCAGCATTTTTATTGACAGCTAAACCGCCATAACGGAATTTTTGCAACGGAGTTTAAGTTCAAGTTGGTCCTATCCTGTGTCGAAGACCTTAAGGTGCTTAGCACTCGATAAATTGTTGCTCGATCTAGGGTAACAGAGAAACGGCAACGAAACAACAGACGACTTTCAAGGTAAGGGGCTCGAGCCGACCCTAAACAATTACATTCCTTTGCCAGACGTCAAGACGAAAGTGAATGGATAAGGAAACAGGATAACAAAAATCTTAAATGAACCAAGGAAAAATCCAATCCCTTGCGAGACAACTCGGATGTTATGATCCCAGTACAATGGTGTAAAAATCGACAAGCTTCACGAATGCGAAAAAACACTCAGGATAGAACAACTACCGAAAATTGAACGCAACTTAATGAAACGTTTTGAATGAGATCGCTGTAGCTTTAGTTTGAGCGCTAATATACCATCAATCACAAAAGTAAGTAGGCAGCATAAGGTTTCTCAACAAACATAAACACAAAAAGACAGAAAAAATAAAAAAAAAAAAATTAAAAGGTATTTATAGCGTTTTTAGGGGGATGTATTTATTGTGTTGTTAGGATATCGCAAAAACTATATGCACAGCGGATCATGAGTCAAAACTCTATCCAAACTTACGTTACCAATAAATGGCCATTTTATGCTTTGTTTGAAAATGCTTTGCCGCAGGTTATTCCTGAGATTGTTCAAATAACCAAACCCATTCATTTATTGATCAGTGGGAACTAAATTGGGCACAATAGGTGCTACCGTATTTTACCACATTACGGCAGATCGCTCTATGTAGTGTAAATGGGTGCTTACTAATTTTTGTAATTTTTGTTAAATTGTTGGTTTATAACCCCCATGGCTATATTTGTTGGGCTATCCTTATGCATTTTTTGTTTGAAATACATTACTTCTTCTTTGAATAGGGTGGAGCTGGGCCTCAACCAACATGCCTCTCCAGCAAGCGCGATCGAATGATCCAGCCAGCTGCGCACACCAAGTTGGTTGAGGTCCTTTTCCACTTGTGTGCGCCATCTGTTGCGCTGTCCCAATGGCTCGGTGTCGAAGACTCTTCGGGCCGGACCTGTGGTGTCCATCCGCTCTACATGACCTAGCCATCTTAAGCGTTGGTTAGGAAGACGCTTAACTAGGTGCATGCCGCTGTACAGTTCGTGGTTGAACCTTCTCCTCCAAACGCCATCAAAGCAAACAGTACCAAAGATCGTACGCAGAACTTTTCCCTCAAAACAATCAAGAGCTTCTTCATCAGCTTTCAATAGCATCCATGTCTCTGCGCCATAGAGCAGAACTGGGATGATCAGAGTTTTATACAAACTCAATTTGGTGTTTCGAGAGATGGCTCTGTTACTCAATTGCCTCTTGAGCCCAAAGAAGCAGCGATTGGCAAGAGTAATTCTGCGCTTGATCTCGGTACTGGTGTTGTTGTATCTATTTACTCCAGAGCCCATGTAGACGAAGTCCTTGACTACCTCAAGGCTTCTGCTGCCCAATATGACGCTCTGTCCGAGACGTCGATGTTGTGCGTCCTTTCGTGATGACAGTATGTACTTTGATTTGCCCTGGTTTATCGCTAGACCGTGGCGTTGTGGGTATGTGCGTCGACCCCAACCTCGACGTCGTAGGTTCAATTCCAGCTCTGAGCGACGAAAATAGTTTTCACGGCCCCACCTCTTTCGAGTCACTGACAATGCTCAAAGAGTATTTCCTGTCTAGGAGTCTGGAGTCGGCATAAAACTGTAGGTCCCTTCCACTCGTGAGAGAACAATAGCACGCACAACATTTTTGGTTGCTGAGAAGCTAAGCCCTGGCCCCCTACGGGCTGTAGCGCCACCCATATATATATATACATATCGCTGGACCCATTTTAGCCGCTAGACCCATTTTATTGACGGCTCGCTGTGTTCGTCCAAACACGTCAATGTCGTCCGCGTAAGCAAGCAGTTGAACGGACTTTTGGAAGATCGTGCTTCGGGTGTTAACGTTTGAGTTTCGCACGATCTTCTCAAGTATGATGTTGAAGAAGTCACATGACAGCGTGACGCCCTGCCTAAAACCTTTTTTGACATTGAAGGTCTCGTTGAGTTCGTTACCGACCTTGATGGAGCAGCGAGAGTTCTCCATCGTCATCCTGCACAGCCTGACGAGTTTGGCAGGAATGTCAAAACTAGACATGGCGCTGTATAGCTCGTCTCTATGCACGCTGTCATATGCGGCCTTGAAATCGACAAATAGGTCGTGCGTGTTGATCTGCAACTCTTGAATCTTTTCCAGGATCTGCCGAAGTGTAAATATTTGGTCTATTGTGTACTTTCCTGGTCTGAAACCACGCTGATAAGGACCTATCAGGTTGTTGACAAAGGGTTTCAGGCGTTCACACAGAACGGCAGAGTATCTTGTACGCGATGTTAAGGAGGCTGATCCCTCGATAGTTGGCGCAGTCAAGGGGATCTCCTTTCTTGTGAAAATACATTACTAATTCATGTACCATTAACAAAACTATTTTACGTACTTTTACGAGTGAATGTACACATGCGCCTCTTAAACAACTACTAATCGCTTGAAAGTTTGCTGCAGAAGCCAGACCCAAGTCCTCTACAGGCGCCACCCATATTATCGTTGTATAACCGCAAATTATTTGTATGATTCAATGACAATGATTCAAATACAAAACTAAAATTATATTTTTTCCCGGTAGCTGCATATGTGCACAGCTATATTAGGAATGTTTCCGAATTTGACTTTTCGCGCACTTTGCACATTCATTCAAATCTCACATTTACGTCAATGCACGTCCAGCGGGTCGACTCTTCGATTGAATGACGAATGCGCGTTCGCTTGTGCAGATCTGGAATCAATACGTGCACACCAAAAACTCATGTAAATCAATTAAATGTTGCGAAAAATCATCGAATATGATAATGAGCAGATGTGATTTTAATTTTCGGTTGCCTCGCCGAGGATTTTTCTTGGACTAAAGCCAGGCAGAGTGAATCTAGAGATTTCCAAGCACACAGTTTATCATAAAATGATGCCCTTATTTAAACCAAGTCGACACAAATGAAGTGCGTGTAGTCGAATCCGATCTAGGAAATACCAGGCACTTGTAAACACAGCTAACCTCGAAACAACTTTCCGTTTCATTTCGTATTTTCAAAGCCGATAAACATTAGCAGACCAAACGAACACAGCTCGCGATTGTTAGCTCAATGGTAGACCAACATCTAAGTACTCATGGGTGCTAATGAGAATTCCATGGTCCACATTATTTTCTCATTCAATTTTATTCAACGTGATAAATCTGCAATAAGGCCAGACTCAACTACGTACCGTCATCTAACCTTAAAGAGCAGCATTTGACTGTCATTCGATGCGTGTGCGTGGATGTGGATTCTGAGTGGTCAATGTAAACTTCCGTTTTTTAATGTCCAATCAACCATAAATCACGAACCCTTGCCCGTCTGGCCGTGAACATCATATACACGTGGTCTCCCCGCTCACACACGTTCAATCGCAGCCAACTATGTGTATCTTTAGACATATTTTCTGTTCATTTTCTCACTATAGTCAAGGTAAATTATGATCATGCTGTTAATTAGACAAAAACGTACTCTGTACACAGCACGTGAGGGGAGCTGTAAACCGGTCTCCAGATCCACCGAAACCACTGATGTGGTTCTCCATGACAAAAACGGCGAAGAAGGAAATCATCGAAAGTAAATTATGTTTCGTAAATTGATTGCGAAAATACTCTCGTACCACACAACCACATGCGGCAGCGCACCGTCTCTTGGACGACGACGACGTCGCAACAAGTTCCAGTTCCAAGTCGCGGTGTGCTCAATGAAACCGAAAGCGCTGGCAAAGTCCGAAGCATGGCAATCCCCGCTTATCCTACATACACACCGGTGTACGTACAAAACGCAGTCCATTCGACTTTGGGGTTTTCACTTTTCACATCAATTGCGCGCTCACACCGTCGCCACCGTCTGTTATTTATTTGCACTGTTCGGTAGCCCATTCAACTGGTTTCGCTGGTCGTCATCATTTGTGTGTCTTTTCCTTTGAAATTTTTGGCGAAGCGTTGTGCAAGGTATAAGCCATTAACACCAGAGCGTCATCTGTGCGATTACCCTTGACATCGATTAGCCCAGTACACAGTCAGGCAGAAAATATTTCCGAAAAAAAAAACCGCGCAAAATCTCTCGAAACTCGACTCAATCAAGGTCTCGCTTGAAATCGTATCCCAATGGCTTGAGGACTTAAATCTTGCGATGGACGCAATTGTTTAGCACCACCTCCTGCCCGCTCGGCAGCGCATGCTGTTTACGTCGGTCGGTTTCATCTCCATGGAGATTGTATAATGCACAATTATGGCTTGTTCCACACGCTGCTGGATCAATCACGACTCTGCAGATGGCAATGGCTGTGGTGACTCCGGTGGCGCTGTTTACCTAACCATTGCCGTCCGCGGCGCATGTCGAGTGTGTAGTTCAAGTTCACATTTGTTTTGTGTCAGTATAAAGCACCTCTTTTCTTTTTTTTTTTGTGTGTTGTTCAGGTTTAACGTGTCAAATGTGTAGTGCTTAACCAAACGTTGAGTATGGCTACCGTAGGAGATGAGAGAGAGGTCATTGATACCCAACGTGCCTCGGGTTAGATTATTGTTTACCCATCGCCGAAGGAGTTCGACTGATCAATCCTGGGATGGGCACTGATGTCATTGGTGTGATGATGTCTTTCATTTCAAATTAACCCAAATTCTGACTTGAATCACGTTTAACGCAACAATTTGAGTCAGCAATTAGCCGTAGTTCGCGTGACTTGCTTTATCTACGCGAAATTAAATTGGCAACTGGAACTGATTGTGACCACAATTGCATTTATTTTTTCGTTCAACGTTTGCCTCTGGGGCTTTAGCCGACGTATATGAAGCATATCTGACGTGATTTTGTGTGTTCTTTCGGAACTTGAACTTTATGAGCAGTCTTTGCCTGAGTGACTGTCTTAAGTACACTTGAAGACAACGATTCTCAACGTCTTGAAGTAGCTAAGTCAACTTGAACAATCGAACCTATGCAGAGAAATGATGCACTGAGATTCTAATAAGCTAGTTCGAATAGTTTCGTTGAGTTTCGTCCATTTTTGTTTACATAAATGAAAAAAGCAGAGGTTTGCTGGACGCGGATATCGCACATAGTCGAACTCCTGCCAAAACTCCTGATTTGAAGAAGACAATCATGAGCTAAACTAGTTGTGCTACGTGCAGCTGATAGCATAAATCCGTAGATGTCCACGCATCCCTTTGGTATTTTGCGAAGGATATTTGTGTCAATTGCAAAGTCCAGCCATCTCCAATGAAAAATAAAAAAAACATTCACTGCTTGTTTCTTTGCAGGAAGAGGTGGACCTGAGTTTAACTTATACAGCCATCACTCTATCAAACATCTACAGTTGCCGACTATGAACGGGGAAGTTTAAAAAGCTTTTTCGTTTGGCGTCGTGATATTATGACAGTTGCATCACCGACAGCAGATATTTCTTATTGGTCATCCAATTCGTGGTTCTGTTTTATAGTTGTGGATTTTGTCACGTACGTCAAACGACATATTATCTAAGACGGCAAAGCAAATAGTTGTAAGGGGCTAAATCCTGAGGGCGGGTCAGTAAAAAATTCAAATAAAAGGTATGTGATGTTCCCGTTCAGTTCAAGTTCAAGTGGCAGGAAGCGTCCTGAGTATGACATACGCACGAATTCTTCATTTTGGGTACTTGTCTATTATCTACCAAGTTAGCACAGGTGCCCTAAGAACATAAGCTAGTAGACAAATCGGACACTCCGAGGTCGATATGCGGCTAGAATTGGTTGTTCAGTGAGAACCTAAAAAAGCTTGGCATTTTTAATGACCTCCTCACAGCTCTGAAATTTGAGGTGTGTTATTGAGACAGCACTAAATTGAAACTGGAATATCTAAGGACATTAGTTCCTGAACATCCAGAAAGCTGATCAAGTGAGTTGAAGAAGGGTTTACCAAGCGCTCGCAGTCTGGCTCTAGCAAGAGCTGGGCGAAGGAAATGTGTTAAGGTTTCTCCCTCACAAATGTTGTTCCGTCTGCGACAGTGTGTGCTGTATGTGCTTAGTTTTGTGGTCTGATTCTCTTAACCGCCACCAATCTAGCGATATCATGTCGTTTGTGTTGGATCGTTTATCAGTCTGACTTAGGTTCGCTGATGGTTAGCTGTTTCAAGTTGACTGCTTGAAGTCGGATGTGCATCTCTTCCGCACGCGAACACTGGAGCAAGGTTCTTTGCCTAGACTTCTCATTTATTGGAATGTGACTGTGACGTGCAACCCAGATGAGGGAAATTTAAGCTCTAGCTCAGTTAGGCAGTCCTGGACTAGTTTAAGAGTACGAAGTGAAGGAGGCTTTGGGGGCGTATTGACTAACAATGCATATGCCAACCTTCCGCCTGGTCAAGATATTTGAGTCTAATTTGGCATCACGACATGCTTCTTGGATTGCGAATAGCTCCGCTCAGAACACACTGTAATTCTGCGGCAGTCTGTTGGCTTGATAAAACACCCTTACCGTGCGTGAAGATTGACCAATAAAAATCCTTGCACATCCATTTGCCATTACATACTTTACAGCGTTCTAAGACGTTGATAGATTTAGTTATGGGACTGTGAATAAAGGGTTTTGATGCCCAGCATCCAGACTCTCTGACCCTCATGGAGCTGAACGGTTGCATTTTTCTTGTGCAAGTTCAAAGGTAGAAGAGTTGACCTTGGAGCGCTTGTGTAATGTGTCCAATGCTTGCTGTTCGTTTCCCCCTTCGGGTAGGGGTCGTAGAATATACCCAACGTAAGGCATGCCTGTCTTAAAAGGCAACTAAAATCCTGAGCTAAAAGCTAATGGTTTAGGAAATAACCTACTCCGTTGCTTGTCAAAATGATGTTTTCAAGCTCGCAAACAAAGGAATAAAATGCACAATAAGTCTTGGTTTTATAACAATGGCGGCCAGTCCCGGGATGTTATGGCATCCTACTGGTAGCTTGACCAGAGGCTATAGTCTGGTGCCACGGGAGATGAGGCTTCCGCCCGTGAGACCCGCATAGGTTTCATCCTGATCGCTTGAGGTTAGCTCCCAAGTGGAGATATACTTGCATGTCTGAGAGTTAATCTTGTCTATCAAGGCTATGGGCACTTGCGACTCTCCGACGTGAAAGGTATTGATTCAAGTCTATGTGGAGTTGCAGATAACAACCGGGTGCTACGACCCAAAGAGTAGCAGAGATGTTAGATGGGCCTCGCCACTCTACCAAGGTGGAGAAATAGGTCCACAGGCTTATTTCTAAACTTGGAACTTGAGCTTCCTACTGAAGGCGTCTGGTCCAGCGTCGTAAAATGGTCCAAAGATTTAAATGTCTTCGTGATATAAGCCTAACCGGCAGGTGATCACGTTAAACACTTATTTCTGTTCTGTTCGTTATATATTTAGGTAAGGAGCGCTAGCTCTATTTTCCTAGAATTCGAGCCTAGGCCATATTTGTTGCTCAGGAACTTACTTTCTCAAATTGCCCTCTGTGATCTCACTGATCACACTGAAACTTACACCATTTGTCATGGCTTTTGGCCGGAAACAGTTGCAAATAAAGTGCTTAACGTCAAAGATCCTCGAAGGGCCTTAAAAGGGGTTAAAGAATATCCTAAACATTGAAGTAATTCACATTTATTGACAGCAATATATATATATATATGAGTGGCGCTACAGCCCGTAGAGGGCCAGGGCCTAGCTTCTCAGCAACCATTCGTGTTGTGCGTGCTATTGTTCTCACACGAGTGGAAGGGACCTACAGTTTTATGCCGACTCCGAACGGCCAAGTTTGAGAAGCTTTTTTCTAGACGGGAAGTACTCTTTGAGCATTGTCAGTGACTCGAAAGAGGTGGGGTCGTGAAAATTATTTTTGTCGCTCAGAGCTGGAATCGAACCGACATCGACATCGAGGTTGGGGTTGACGCACATACCCATAACGCCACGGGCCACATTGTTGCCAGCAATGGGTGATGGGAATAACATATACATCGAATAGTAATTGTTCCTCTTGGACGTGCACACGTGCTCACAGCTTCCATGTCGGAGATTATTCGTTAATTAATTCACCAAAGCCACGGTGTGATACATGATGTCTCAAGGCAAAGTTCTTTCAAGAACATGGTAAAACCAAACCACCACCAAACCCAACAATTTTTTCTGTTTTCAGTACAAATTACCACCTTCTCCCGTGTATGACAACGGTGTTAAGAACCGCTGTTCTTACGTAACAGTTCTTAACGCTCATCTCATCTCTGTGGCGACCAGAGTTCCTTGTTTGCAAGTTCAATTTAAGCCCTAGCCGCCTCTCGCCGGAAGGGGCGCGAAACTGGGAAGTATATGAAAACTTTTTGATGGAATTCAATTTCACTTTTTTTCTTCTTTTTTTCACCAACATCTCATTCACTTCGTAGTTGTTTGGTTATTTTTACTTTCAATCAAAGTAAACAATAGCCGCGCAGAGGAAGACGAAACGGACACAAGCGACGACGGCGAAGAAACAATAACACACCACACAGAACGGAGTTGTATTTTTTTTTTCTGCTTTAAATCCGCTAATTGAAGGCAAAGTTTCACTTTTTTTGTGTGGTTTTTTGTTTGAATGAACTCAAGCTGCCGAACAATAAGTGACCTGTGCCCAGAGATCTGATGCAGAAAGTTTGACTGGTGTTAACCGAAGAACTCTGGGTTAGGGACGTAGACTTCTGGTGTACACATACCGCCCGACCGTAGTGCGTTTGTGGGTTTTTCTTGGTTTTGATTGTTTTTCTTGATTAGTTGCATCACATTAATGAATTCAAAGTGTCGAAAGAGAGATGAAGTGAGTGTGTTTTTTGTTTTTTATTACCACCAAGTATCTAACTCCGTGGATGCTCATAGTTGAGTTGGGTGTGAGTGTTTTTGTGATGACCCAGATACAGTGAATCTGATTCGCCCCGAAAAATATACTCGTTTAGTGTGCGTCATCGATTGATTTCTGTTTAGTGTTTCATTGTTGGATGGGTGTTGGGGCCGTGATGATATCGTGCGGTGATGATGCCTCCTGACGATGATTGTCCATCGACTTGGGTTGGTTTTAGAGTTCACGAGGCGTCTTAATTGACGTCATTAGGAAGATATATTGAGACCCTCTGCAGCGGATGCTCGGATGGGAGGTGAGCATTTTTAAAGGATTTCCAATATATACAGAGAACTTTATGCTCTTGTGAGTGGACCTTAATTTGAATGATGACAACTGAGACTGGGTCACCATGAGCGTTATCGATTGTGTTGATGGGAGTACTTAATGGTATTTAAAGCAGCTGGCGTTCTTTAGCTGCATGTGTAAGTTAATTTGAGAAAGAACATAGGCTATGCTTGCTCGTTGCCGACGTTTCTCATAGGCTGAAGTGTCGTGGCGCTTAGAGGCCGAACTGTCAACAAGATTTCGAAAATCTTTCTTTTGCTTGTGTTAAGGCACCGGAACCGGGTTAAGGTACCCGCCTCAACCACCAAGCGCAGTTGGTTCCAATTCCAGATATCAAACTGATTGACATTCTTTCACAATGACACAGGTCTTCTCTACTGCGTTGACGCAAAGAATTGAAGTGTAAGCTTTTTCGAACCGGATTACCAGTCTCGAACCAGTCTATCAACCTTAGGCGTTGGAATCATAGACGCCTAACTAGCTCATAGTCGACCATAAGTTCAATCGTGTGGTCCCTTCAAAACAGTGTTTGTCGATGTTCACCCGTAATCCGAGCTGGTGGAAATGAATCCTGACTGAGTCACTGATACATCAAGACTACGATCATCAGCGTTCTAAGACATCTAAGTCAACTTGAGTGGTGGAGAAAATACAGAGCTTCAAACATTGTGAACGTAACAAGTCAGTTAGTATAGTTTCCTTGGGTTTCGTTCATTCTGCATAAGCGAAGCGAAAATAATCGCTTTCAATGTGCTACGGAGAGTTGGTGCTGGATTCAACCTGAGTCAACCTGAGCACCAGAACGAATACAGCGAAATCAAGACCCTGTGACCGTAACAAGCCCCTTCGAATAGTTTCGTTTCGCAACACGATCTAAGTATAGCTCGTCTCATGTTTGCAAAAGCGACAAGCAGTCTGGGAATCAACCCAAACCGTACTGCATTGGCACGTGCAGTTGTGCTCTTGATAAAGGAAAGATTCACAAGTGTTGATCACACAGTTCAACTTCTTCTTCAAACACCAAAATTACGTTCTATGTCAAGGGTTCGACGTAGAGTTCTTCACAAAATCTTTTTCGTTGAAAATGTGTTAATGAATCGACATAATTTGCAAGATGAAAGATTACTGAAGTGTCTGTAGAGTATTGAGAATTTTTCTGGCAGCCCACTAATCAATTGTTTTCTTCAACTACATCCAACTACAACCTGGAAACTGGAGTAGCACACCGATTCTTAAAAACCATAAAATTCCATTTCGACTATGTGGTAAGAGTCATGCGAATGAAGAAAATTAACCAGGTCATTTTCTTAACGGAGGAAATCCATAGACCAATAAAGAAACCTATCATCACGATGTGAATCCGGATTAGGTCGCACTTCGGTCGAATTGGACCCATTGCGGTGCCCATGGGGGTGAAAAACCTTCTATTCTACTCGTTGATAATCGTGGAAGATTCGTTGATAGTTGTGGGAAGTGCCCTAATCTATACCGAGTGGTAGGATGAGCTCGCAATGAGGCAGGAGTCGTCATCAACGATAAGGCTGACGCATCCGAAGGTTGCCTAGCTGGGAATCCGAGAAGGATGTCCTTTTCCTCTTCCGTTAAGGCAATTTCTTTAGGGAAGGTTTTATGGGAGATTTTTTTTTTGAACACTCCTGTTTGATGAAACGATAACCATCTTTAGTGGTGGAGGAGGCTGGGATCTTTTGAACGAGTTAATTGCGTATTAACGCACTTCGGTATAGAACATGAGGCCCTTTTAAAAGCATGTATTTTACATGTTAGTTCTGTAAACGGCCCTAAACCAAACCATATAAACTTTGTATTATTTATTGTTAAAATGTATTCCCTTTGTGAAATAAGCAGTCAACTATGTTCACTAGCCAAAGCAAACGGAACCTCTAGAACTTGATGCCCAGAGAACTGCAAGGTTCAGGACAGGCAGGACAGCTTGACATTTCTAAAGCATTTGACAGAGTTTGGCATCAAGCTCTTTTGTCGAAAATGCGTGCTTATGGTGTTGATGAATCTCTGCTTCTATGGATTAGAATCTACCTTTCGAACCGTTCAATCTAAGTTGTTTTGGATGGGTTCAAGTCTGATATCCATAAAATAAATGCTGGTGTCCCCCAAGGCTCTGTTCTTACTCCAAAAGCGAGCGATAAAACTTATAGGAGACAATGATATCGTGGGTTCATTAGACTCGCTCGAACATCGACGAACCGTGTCTTCTTTGTCCGTGTTTTATCGTTACTTTAACAAACGATGCTCAAGTGAGCTAGCCAACTGCATTCCTCCTCCTTGAATTCACCCGCAATACACGTCTCGCCAGGAATGCACATCAGTTTACCCTTAAGCCTGCACTTAAGGGCGCACAGTGAAATTTAGAGACTCGCATTACACGAATATGGAATGCTCTTCCCAGCTCAATATGTCCCATAGATTACAATCCGCAGATGTTTAAGACCAATGTGCACAGGCACCTCCTCTCTCTCTCCCTCTTTACCATCGGCCCGTGCTGTGTCTTGACCCCGGACAATGAAGGGTATTAATAACCCCTTGAGCACGCGCAAATTATAAAGAAAAAAAAATCCTGTGTCTGGTACTACATTTTCCCTTGTTCTTTATTCGACATGTTACTTGTTGCCTATTTATATACCCTTATTTTTAATTCCATAAACGACTAGCAACGAACTCATTAGAAATAAAAGCATAACAAAGTGCAAATTAATTTTCCATACATCACCCACTGCACCATCTGTCTGTCTTCAAACGCAACTGACTGATATCATACCTTCCTTACCACGTACGTGTAGGCATTCAAAACGTTGCACATATTGTTGTTCCTTTCCGTAAGACAACTATGTATCCAACTCCAATTGCATGTGAATGAAAATATTACTTTGGCTACCGTCTGTTTAATGTATCCCCAAGCGATCGATCATTCATACATTACGACGGCATTTATTGCCATTATACGGGTGTTGATGTTATTTTTATTGCAAAAATGTGTAATTTTTTCCCCTGATTAATTGTAGAAAATTAATTCAGAATGTGAATTCTTGTGTTCATTGAGGCCTTCTTTAATCACTTTTGTGCAATCATGTTTTTCTTTAAGACTGCTTTGCCGTGAAGGACCTTCAGGATGTGTCACATTTTTGAATAGACATGTCTTTAGGAACACTTTACAAGTCGTGTGCTTCATTCTGTTGGTAAGATTTGTGAAGGATTGTCACTCTGAATGATCATGAAAGTCTAAATATTGTTTTGACATCACAGGTCTCGTTGAACTCTTTAACGACCATGATGAAGCAACGTCGATGAAGATGGACGAGCTTTTAAGTTGATAATTGGATGGTTGGACGGGAGTAACACGAATATTTTGCAAATACGGCTTTCGCTGTAGTCGTATCACTGTGACAAATTTGTATTAGAGTTGTACATAAATTTGTCACAGGGACTACGGTATGTATTATTGAGTTTCACGGGTAAGAGAATAAGGGTGATTGTATGCTATAAGAGAGAGAGATTCAATTCAATAGGACATGGTTCTGCAAAGTTGTTCATTGCTCCCAACCTGGTGATATGTCAGTGTGTCCCCAGTAAATGAACAGGTCAAGTTGACATACAATACTCATCATGACCTGGATAGCGTCAACTGCAACATCTTAGACGTGAACCAATGTACACTTCATTCAGCATTACACTCGCATTCTTCAATAATAGTAGCAGATTAATGAATTGCCTAGGCTAGTCATTTATCAAGCATTTCACATCCATCGACCATAAAACTCCAAATGCGTTGGCAATCAAAGTAGGTACACAAGTTGGGTGCACAATTTGCGGAGCTTTTCTCTTTCAACCACAGCAATTGACAAACATGTCACATTGTCCAGGCATTGATGCGATTGATTCACGTTTTTGTGATCATAAAATATAGAAGTTATTGGAGTCATTGGATATGGCTGGTTGCTGTTAAGAAGTAGTTCTCGGAAGAAGCTGACAACAGATGATATGACAAATAAACTCAATATCAGCGCTAACAACAGTCGATTATATTTGTTGTTCATTGTTCCTTGTCAACCAACGAATATGAGGGTGTTTTGACAGGAAATCAAAAAATCGTGATTGGTCCGACTGGTCCTTAAAATGTTAAAAAAACGCTTTGGTCAAGATAGCGACAATGTATTGGGCTTCTATCAAACTTAAATTGTTCTCCAATCTAACAGTCAGCTTCCCCCGTTCTCTTAGTCATATGTCACTGTGACAAGTTTGTATTGTCTTAGTCACCTTATGTGACAGTTATAATTCACCCGACGATAAGAATGTAGATGTAGAATAAAGATATGTATTGCAGTGAAAGACTTTGTCTGTATAGGCTTCGAAGTTACCGCAAGCAATGACGCCACAGCGGAGATAAAACGGAGGATCAAACTGTGCCCATCGCTGTCTTTGAAAGGCCATTGAGGAATAGAGCCCTCTCTTGAAGAAACAAGATATCCTTATGTAAGACCTTGATAGTCTCAGTCCTGCTGTATGGCATAGAAGCAATTTGTACACCAATTAAAGCCGACGAGGAGTTTCTTGGACGCTTCAAGAGGAAATTCCTTCGAATTATCTTTGGTCCCGTATGTACTGACGGTGTTGGAGAAGAGGGCTGTACAGCGACATCGGTCTGGTCAAACAAGTTCAAGTCTCTCGTCTCAGATAGCTGAGTCACTTAGAGCAAATGGACACCAATGGTCCGGAAAGTGTTCGACTCCAATGGACAGGCTGGTAAACGAAGACCACGCCTCCGGTAGCAGACACTGCTGGTAAGGGACAATACTCAGTTGAATGTGCGTGAGTGGAAGCAACTTCCAAAAGACAGGGCTATATGTAGAGTCATGTTGACTGTGGTACCGGTCCATCCCGGATTGTAGCGCCAGTCAAAGAGAAGAAGAACAATTTTACCATTTCATCCATACATTCAGTAAATCCTGAAACCCAATTTTAAAAGAAAAAAAAAGGAAATTTGAAATGTAATCCATATTGGGCAATGCTTGTTTCCAGAATTTGTAAAAAACTGCGATTAAGATTTAAGAAAAAGTAAATCAGCAGCTGATCGAAGATGATCGTCTTATTGAAGTTGTGCTACATCCGTTAACTACATCTAACGAAAATTTACACTTTCGAAAACCTAAAATAGCTTAAAACCTAGGGTGGATCTGTTCATTTTCAAAATGTTTTCAAAAAAAAGTCTAAGCTTGTAGTGTGATTATCAATCTATACATATTTTTCACCGTAAAGGAATCGTTGATAAACTAAAGGCGTGGTATCACAATGGGCCTACCCTGGCTTAAGTGTAACTGTCCTTTAGGAGTCAGCCACTACAAGCTAACCTAACCTAAACTAAAGGCAAATATTTACGTCCAAGATAATAAAACTTGACAAATTAATTGAAAAAATCCTGCAAATGCTGCCCCTGGATTGATTTTTACTAGGGTGAGAATTAGTATAAAAGACCTAACTTGTATTAAAGAATACATATTTTGTTGTGAGGTAACAAAAATATAAGACGTTGCAACTTGTCACTTCGTTTTAGAGAAAAGTTCTGTGAGCCAAACCTTACACTCGGGTCAAACATTACCGACAAATACTCCACCTGAGACCCTTATTGGGCGAATAGACCCATTAGTCACAGTCCTTTGTTTGAAGGCTTTGAAGATACAACTTGTGGAAGCGTTGAAGCCAAATGATAATCGTTTGTGGAGAAATATCGGTGAATGGGTCCAATGTCAACATTTTATACAAAAATTAGGTTCATTCGTGAATGGTCCCAAAAATAATTGGGATCGAACTGCGATGATTTTCACTTTCGGCTCTATGGTAAAAAGGTCAAATTTTGCATTGAAAATTGTGTTCAGTGGTGATGAGCTCTCCCCAAAATTACGTTCCACAAAACTTCACAATTGCGGCTCAAGGAGTCTTTGGACAGAGTTTCCAAAAATCTAGAGCTATGATTAACTCCCGTTTTCGTTCGTTAATTGAACGTCATGGTAGCAGAAAAGATATGGATGCAGAAGGATGTTCATACAGGAAACAAAATAAGCAACTTATTGTAGGAACATTTCAAGGATTCCGCCTTGATCTTGTCATTTGACGCTTCTTGATTATTTTAAAAGCTACGCTGAAAATGTAACACCGATCGACACATTGGAAGGCAGCTTAAAGTGATCGATAACTTTGTATCTCTTATAAACAAAAAATATATATAAACAAACATAACTTACCTAAAATATACTTCGAGCCCAGCTTCTGAAGACTGCAAAACTGATAGTAGCAATAGAGCACCGCTGAGCACCGGACAATGGTCATCAGAATGACATCAGCCGCGTTGTATTCAGCCTCGAGACCATCGCACGATTGACTCCATCCGTGGCATGGTCTATTTCTGCTGGGCATCGATGCGGTTGATGATGCAGTGGCAGCACCACTCGCGGACGCTGTGCCACTCGTCGCATCGCTGCCCAATGTTGTTCCTCTGTCGACGGTTAACATGCAGGCGGTCACTGTCAGCAAGGCCACAATCACCTCCCAGGGATGTGAGGCACAGAATTCCCCATGAGCGCGAAATAATCTTCCAATCATGTTTACTAAATGCACAATGAATTGGTGTAGGTGTATGAACGAAACGATTAACAACCAAAACGACCAAAAACGTTGCCCGCGCTTATAAAAAAAAAAACACACAAAATGGTGAACAACTAAAACCGAAGCGCTATGGGCCACTAGCGAGTGCGTTAACTCAGCTGAGCAGTGGGCGGGGGAGCAGGGCGGCTACTGGTCAAGTTGAATGCACAGTCAACACGATTGCTGTAGCCAATGTCTAGTGCGGTGTCTGTCTTAATCCCACTCGTTTTGTCTAGAGTGCGCTGGAATTCAATTACACTTTTTGTAATTCACCAATCTGAAAAGAAGAGGGAAGAAGAATTTTATTAAAATCTACCGTCCAGTGTCCACACACTCACATGTGTGTGTGGCTATGTATCTAATTCAATGTGCGATAGTTTATGGCTTGATTTGAGGATTGATGTGCGTGCCTACTGCAGAGCGGGTGGATGTATGTATGTATGGCGTGCATTGGCTCGACATTGGCCAGGCAGTGCAGTGCAACACTGGGGTGGGGGACTGGATGCCAGGAAGACAGTGTCGACGGTGTGGGACTTGTCGAGAGGTACACAAGTAGGTGTTTAAGCGATTTGAGCGTACCAATGCGGAAGTCAGATCACATCAGTTGGAATGGCTATTGAAGCGGAATACTAATTGATGGACACCTAAATGTCTGGACGGCTAACGGACGCAATGGCATCCGAGGGACTGATGACATAAGGTGAATGCGAAAATTACACAATTAGGAAAAACCGTAACAGAAGTTTGCTGCCTGGATTAAGAGGTGGCGCAGGAGGAGTTTGATGGGGTTTCGTCTCTGTTTCTGTCGGCCATCTAATCATAAGCACGTAGGATATGTATTTATTATGCTAAGTGTTGTTTTAAGTTTGTGATACAATGTAGGTGGTGCCGCCAGTGGACACCTGAGTGGATAGACAATGGGCGAAGGGAGAGTCGTGTGAAGCGGTTGTTCATTGAATTTCAACAACAACACGTGGACGTTGGCGTGGTGCTGCATGATAAGCTGTATTCAAGTTATGATGGCAGGCACGTGAAGAGGTTGACAATTGGTGGTGAGACAACGGGTAACGAGGGCAATGGCGGTGGCTATACAGAGCAGTTAGTGTATTTAAATATAACTGTTGTTTTTTAGGTTTTTTTGTTTTTGTTTTAAGATGAAGCTGTGGAAGAACATTGAAGTGGCAACTACATTTTCGACTTATTTCCAGAATTAAGATGTTTACTGTAGACACTTTGACGACACCAAATGTGCAAACTCTCAGAGGTTATGTCACGTGAGTGTTGAGATGGATCTATCCACCATTGGCTTTTGTTTTTTTAACATTCTTCAAATTACATTCCACATCAATTGGAGTTCTGCATGGGTCCTAAGTGACCCAACCACCTGAGACCATGGAAATTGTAACGACAACATTGGCTGACGTAAATGATTTTAAATATCTAAAAGCAATCGTAGACACAAACGTAAACTCATCTGGAAAAGCCAAATGGAAGATAACCAGAAAATCGATGAGTGCAATGCGAAAGTGGTCCAAGCGTCCTAAAGGGGATGTACCTATATAGCCTTTGTTAGGCCCAAAACTACCTGGCCCTTAGGTAGTATGGAACCAATTTTACCAGTTCGAGAAAGACTATCAGCACAGTTCAGAGATTGACATGATTCAGAATTAAAAGGGCCATACGAATTTGCACAACCGCTGCTATGGCGTTGCTATTGGAGCTGACCCACGAAACATTAAGAGGGATATGAAAAGACAAGTGTACAACATCGAAAATTCGCTGCACAAGTCAAAAAACGAACACTCTTGAGCAGTCCAATTCACCAAAACGAGCTTGAGCTATGACTCAGCCTACAGACTGAGCAACAACCGAATAAAACAATGGATGGATTAAGAATTAATGAAGGAACTGAAGCATGAGTATCTGATCCACGGACACATGAATTCTTCATGCTGAAATTTATTCCATAGACAGATACATTTAAATCAAATTTGGCAGAAGCTATACGAATTGCCATGATGGCGGACAGTTGAGCTGCATTCATGCCACTAGACTTCTACATCATACAAATCTAAGCTTGAGTGGTAATGCCTACCGAACCTCAAGCAACTGAGTAGGAGTTAAAATCTTCAGGATACCTGACCTCACAAGGAAGGCAATGAAAGGAAAGCAGCATTGGAACCCTTCACGAACCGAGAATTACACTGTAGGAGATCATGTCCCCAGAGAAGAATGCAGGGCTCTAGAAATTTTGAAACCGAATATAAACCTCGAACAATGCTCATGGCATGAAGCAAACCAAGAGATTGTTGTCATTACAACCGAAAGAGGTTTGAGCCTCAAAATTAACAAGAAAAACTTCAAAGAATTGATGGGTTAACGCGGTCGAATGTCTTCGCAATGTCAAGTTAGGCTTGTAATCTCAGTATCTTCATCAATGGCTCTTCGATAGTCGTCAGATACGTTTAACAAAGCTGTAACACTGATATGTCACTTGCTGATTGGAGAGGATTTTAAAGAGTTTATCGTTCAATGTGGTCTCCAACTAACGACGTATTCAAACGTATTGGATGAAACAAAAAAAAAGCGATGGCTCAATAACCAGGCGGGATTGTTTTTACTTGGGGACTGTGATGTTCTTTGTCGGGGTGAAGATAATTAAACATTTGTTACTTTTATCTAGTTGAAGACCTGGTTTAGCGAAAATGATCATGTATAGATTCAGTGTCTTAAACTGGGACAAACGTTGGCTGCTAAAGCAAAATTCGTTGTCTCGAAAAAAAGACACAAAAATATATACCCACAATGTAATGGAAAGCTTACACTCAGTACGCGGACAGGCTGCTATTTTATCATTCGTGCAAAATAAAGGCTCTTCCAATACGGACTTGACAACTTTTTTTCAAGTAAACTTCTTACTTAAGTAGGCTTTAATTCTTGAGTCAGCTTGTATGGATGTACAGCAAAATCTGAGCATTGCCGCAGCGATATTTTCGACACTTCGATCAACCTGTTGTGTGCCACTGACATGGCAACATCATACAACGAATATCTAGACTCTAACTTTTACACATACTAAGCCTGTTATTGCCTGTCTACTAGCGCGAGAAATACGACCGAAAATTGGAGTTAACGCTCTTCAAGTTGCGGTCACCGACTCCGAGTTTCGTCAGGAAATTTGCAAATGGGTCTATTGGCAAAACGTAGCCTAGGAAGGTGGTCAAACTGCTAAACCTCAACGGACTTATCGCCTTGCTTCGCTTAGTCAATCGTATTAAATCTATTAGCACTTAATACTGATTTACTGTACTACCGTTAAATTTTTCTTATTCCTAAATCCACCTGACGATTCAACGCCGTGTAAGTCCTCCAGCTCGTTAAAAACGCGTTTTTCTCCCAAAAACTGTCAGTGAAAAGCAGACGCACAATAATTTCTCTTCAAACGTCACGGTGTCCTAAGGAAAACATCCTTTTTATATTCCCAGCGGCTAGAAAATGATTTGGCACTTATGTCATCGAAACTTGCATCGAATCGATTTTTTAATTCAAAATGTCGAAGCCAACTTCTAATCCTCGGATGATATCCTTGTGAAAGATAAAACGACTTGGCAGCACGGCTACAGCAGTTGCAATTGTTGAACAGGAAATCAGCGGTCGTAAACAGGGATACAGCTAATAAAAAATCGATCCTAACGTCAGGACAAAACTCTGTTTCAGTTCTGTAAAAGTGACAGGACAACTGACAGTCCTTCATGAAAACTATACTCCGCACTCCTCAAAACCACCGAATATCAAGCATCAACCCACTCTCCTGTTCAATCATTTTTACATCACGTGCCCAGTGTACCGAATTAAAAGAGAGTCTTTTTTTTTAGTCTTTTCAGACCCCCGTTCAGGGCCGACGATTACACAAAGCAGTGAGTGCGTGAGACTACCAAAGCAAAACAAATATTTCACTTTCTCTTTCAAACTGATTGAAAATCACTAGGAAATTCCGATCATACCTCAATTGATTCCGGTTCAAATTTAAGCACAAGGCCAGCTGTCTAGCTGAAGAGAAAACCTTTATCAGCACGCACGCGTCTTTCTTTTTCTTTTCCTTCAATTTGCACTCAAATTCGCACTCGTATCCCGTCACAAAGGTTTATCGCACTGCAAAGAGATCTGCACTTGATATTGTCAATTCGCGTCACGACTCCACTTCGGACGGCATCCAGAATAGAACTGATCCATCGTTCATCAAGAACACCAGTGTCTGTCGGAGAGTCTTTCCGAGCGTCTAGTTCCCCGTAACTGACACACTTATTTTGCAAGTGACTCACACGAGGAATTAGCGCGAAGCACGACGAAAAACTGCAAGATCACTGGGCATACGAACAGATCCATCTGCTAGGCACTTGTTGTCTACCGTGCAGCTGATAGGGAATCACCCTTAATTTGCGCTGTGATCTCATTTGTTTCGACCGAACGAATGTTCTGCCAGTAGCGTGTGTGTGGGTCTGTGTGGTGTTTCAATTAAATTTATTCTACTCAAGTCCAACGAACGTGTATGCTAACTTACTTCCTCGACGGTGATCTCTTTGACAACTGCGAGACGTTCTAGCCCTGCCCCCATAACCTCCCCTCGATCTATGGAAGATCTATTAATCGATCAGTGAGAATGACCAGAGGTAAAAGCGACGAAAAAAAAAGAAAACGTTAACCGATTCAAAGTAATTGCGCAAATCTGAGCGGCAGCGGCGGTGTAGCACACTCCTATCCCTCGGGTGATCATGCGTTGAATACTGAAACAATCGTATCTCGACCGCTTGTGTATCTGTAGTCATTATTAATCCCGAGCGGCAGGTGAATTTCAAGTGAATTTTCATCGCCAAACACTACCGCACCGCTGTGCTGCACACTGTCGCCGCCGCGTCCTCCCACCAAAATCCCAATGTAAACATCAGCAAACGAAAATAACCGAAACGCGTACGATCTTCGGATACAGGGAAACGATCTTGAATTTTCGCTGGAAAATCTCACTCATCGGTGGTTAAATTTCACCCAAAGTCAAGTGGAAAACAGGCAAAACAACAAGACGCGCAGAGTTTGAACGTCGTCCGTCTGCTGTGCACTGCGTTCACGGTCGAGGCGATCGCAGTGATCGTGGCGATCGTGGTCAAGCGGAGGGCGGACGAGCGGATGAGCATACCCCCCCAGCAGAGTCTGAGTTGTGTGTTCTGTATTTTGATGGGCGCTTTCTCGAATAATCGAATTGCTTGATTATTGTTTCTTGATCCGCAACGCCTATAAATAATGTATCCAAGGTGGTATGGAATGAAATGAATTACAAGATCGCTGGTTGCACAATCAGCCGCACGACGATGCCGATGATGAATATTGATGATGATTGGCGTGCGCCAGGAGATGAAACAAAGAACTAAGGGTACCCGGGCAGGCCTTATTATGGGCGTATGCATGACAGTCTGAGACTGAGAAACGAGCGGGTGGGCGAGGATTAACAGTCAAACAGGAAACACGTAAGCCGGGGAGCTTCTTAGATAATTTCAAACGCGAACGAGGAGTGCATGCGTGTGACAGGTGATTCATTTGATTTATTGAACTTGAGTGTGAATGGAGTTTCTCGGGGATCGGGATAAGTGCATAGCACACGTCCCTGTCGACCTTGAAGTGAATATGATTGATTGCATGCATGTCAAGGCTGTTGGGCCGACCACTAGCTAGCCGATCGTGTGCATCGTCATATTGCTTCTGACACGTGGGCGAGGAAGATAGAACACACGCGGTGTTCAGCTTGAGTATAAAAATAAAGACGAAGAAGATCACTTAAGATGATGATGAGGATCACTAGTTCTCCAAACAGGACTGCTTCTCTATCAATCATAAAGATCTGATACATGAGCTAAACGACTCGTGCCACCATTTGGAATTTGTTTTCACATTGACACGATCGGTGTTCTTCAAGAGATTTCAGTTATATTTTTTGTTTTGTGTCTAGTCTCCATGATCTGGTCTGATCTCGTCTGGGGATTTATGAAATCCATTTCAATTTCCTGAAACGTGCAAAGGCTTGCATTGCCTTGAAAGTGATTTACGATGAAGCCACCGAAGTGCTCCCTAATGGACATGATATTTTTATGCTGTCACTGATCGGCGATTAAATATTCCAGACACAGTAAACTCATGAATAAAATTCAATAATTTGTGCATATTTTTGTCGTTTGGATTACAAAGAGTAGAAGCAAGAAGTTGAGGATATGACTTGACGGAAAGGTAAACAAAGACAGGGAAAATGTAGTAGTTTATTGTACTTCATACATAACACCGAGGATCTCTGACAGAACCGCGAACTAGCATTGCTTTGTGTCAAGTTATTTTCAAAAAGATCAGTGCTGCCAACACTTCTTCTAAAACCTGGTCTACATCGCTTTTTTGAAGCCAATTGCTTGGTGGTGGCCCTTGGCGTTGTGGGTATGTGCATCGACCCTAATACACTTGAATTTCGAGGACGTGGGTTCGATCCTTGGACTGTCCAACGAAAATAATTTTCACGGCCTCACCTCTTTCGATTCACTGAAAATAATCAAAGAATACTTCTGCCTGGAAAAAGCCTCTAAGACTTGGTAGATACCTTCCACTCGTGAAAGAAGAATAGCAAGCACAACACGGGTGGTTGCTGCAGAAGCTAGGCCCTGGACTTCTCTATTGCTATTTTTGTAATTTGTTGATAGAATAGGAGGCTGGCCTAAGTGTGAGCTTACTGCTGCAACTGACATACAAGAGATGAATGTTTTAGAAATTCGGGCGTCACCGTAATAGTTGCTAAAGATGGTGGGCAACTGTGTAGTAGAAGAGTCACGTCGATGCGCCGCAGAGAGGTGCAGATTGTCCAAAAAGCGGAAGAAATAGAGAACGGTGAGGTCGCATCAAACTGGAAGTTTCATTCGATTCGAAATGGAAAAAAGTACAGGAAATGAAACAATAAAATGTATAAGTTAAAGCAGGCTGATATTTGACACAAAATTCATAGGAACATTGACACTCAGGTAACTAGGCCATATTATAAGCGTCCTTTATATCAATTCCACTTCCAGCAGTCAACTTTTGGCCATTGTTTGTGTTATTAGGTACCCATATTGCACCCTCAAAGTTTTCTACAGTTGTCAATCAATGTTTGTATGACTGCAGTGTTACCTCAGGGACTCTATAGAATCAAAAGGACCCATTTTTTAGCTCGAGGAGTCATTATTTTCATCAGATAATTTTCAATTCAGATACCGTCTGCGACGCCTGTGGAGTAGACGACAACACGGAGAAGGACTTCCTCTGTCACTGTCCCGCCTTTGCTTGGATCAGGTGGCAAGTATTTGGCGCTGATGTTGTGAGAACTGATTCTGTTGGCCCATCATCACTGAAGCGCTTGCTGGTCTTCCGAAGGAATTGTAGGTTGCTGCCTAGTAGTTAATGGACCAGTCTTGAGTCTGAGTGCTCCAGTGTCTTATTAAATCCTCCAACAATGAAACAACTTACTTGTTTATTTTTCCACATAATGAGGCATTGTCAAGAACCTATGTTGAGACTTTATTTTCAAAATTACTCGTTTTTAAGCTTCTGGGGCTCATAAATAATTTAACCCGTGGCAACACTGATGACTGGTGAAATTCAGTCTAGCTTTCCTCTCTCTCTCTCTCTGTCTATAAAACTTCTATACTATCGCATTTTAAAAAAAATTCGGGCCAGTTTTATTTTGCCCATTTTCCTTAATATACGAAGTGACAACTCGAACAAACAACAAATAAGCAAACAAAAAATACCGTGGCGTGCAGGCACAGGCTCTCTCTGTACCGCTTACCTAATTAACAAAGGCGATAGAGGACACGCATATTCTCTACTCTGAATGCATCCATAGACATAACCCGAATGTCAAAGAAGATGGTACGGGTCAGTTTGGGAGTTGTGCCGCCAAGTTAATTCCCTCACCAAAAAGAAATCGGATATGTACAGTATATCCTCTGGAGGACAACAGAAACGGGGTTAAAGACCATTATAAGTTCATTATCAGGAACATACTGAAAGACATCTGGAAATAATCTGTTTGGGCGCGTACACTAGGAGACCCCAACATACGAGGGAAATTGGCCACACAACTTCTCTATCGTTTTCGATGCTCGCCTGAAGCCAGTCAAGATGTGCCGATAAACACTAACCATCTGTTTGTCGAGTTCAAAGCTAAACATGACTAGAGAGTTCTTAGAGACTGAGCTAAAATACTTAACATTCCTATAAAATACACTGCTGATGGCTTCAACAAGGTCGGTAACGAACTAAGTTCACAGTTTGAGTTGGAGCGAGTGTCACGGCATTCATCGCAAACAAATGCGACGATGTTGATCATTCCACGAACTGGCCAGGCACTTTACCATCTTTTTGTGCTTAGAGCTTAGGAAGACAACATCGTTCTGATAACTGATTGTCAAATTTACAGAAGTTATTGCGATTCGCTGCGCAGTATTGTCTTGATCATAATGTTATTGATCATAATGCTGAAATAGCTCTTGTCCATGCAGACAGACAAATTTAAAAGACAATGTCCTGCAAAGAGTCTTAATACACACAGGCATGGAAAATCTCAAAAGTAAAGAAGACCGAGAGAAAAGTTGGTATGGGGAGAAGAGGATTTAAGCACGAAAGGAGATACTAGACAACCTAAGCGTGTCGTTTTGTCAGCGAACTTAACAATAAACTTCGCACAAATATTGCTGGCACTTAGCTCTGTTATTGCTTCAACAATTGTCAGTTAAGCAATAGAACACTTGAAAACATTACTTAAGTGAGCACTTTTAGATTTATTCGAGAGAAGCAAAACAACTGACTGAAGATTGTGCCATCTACAGAAGCTCTTTGGCTGAGGCCCAGGTTCGTCTCTAAATGAGAGGAGGCAAATCTAGACACACGCTGGCAAGTCCACATTTTGCGAGTTCAGGGTGTCATTTCTTCGGAAGACTTCTTTCCAGTCAATCACTAAGCTTGTGTTGAATAGATGATCATTTTCTTAGTGAGTTCTTATAAAGTTCGTTAATGTACATATCCAAGTCAACTTCTTACTATCGCCGATTGAACAATGACCTGTACCGACAAAAAGCTCCCTACTTCACAGCATCGTATCGTATAATTACTTTCCATCTTCCATGCATAGATTGTGTTTGAATTTTGAAGTTGATTGCATATCCATCGAATAAGCAAGCAATACAAAAACCGAATTCAGAATTGGTCAGAAAAGAGTTCGAAGGCAAAAAGTGTATCAAAAAACAGAAACTTTTTTTTACTGCGTAAAATAAATTACAACACACAACCGTTTTCGATCAAGGTTCACTTAATTCTTTTCTCCTTTTCTTCTAGTTGCAATTATAATCTTGCACCAAGTGCATTGGATTGAATAAGTTTAATGACGTGTCATTTAATTATTTTAGGCTCAATGTCCAAAGTTCTTTTATAATTATGTAACTCCGTGAACGAGCACTTACAGGTCTACTTGTGAAGCGGTGTATTCAATTTCACCGATACGATGATGTGGCTGATGCTGACATAACCAAGCCTGCTTTGTTGGTCTGTCTGGACGCACTTCCTGCACGAGAAGGGAATATGTGCAATGTCCTCTCCTCGTCTCTATGGATCATTGGAAGGGACACTCAATCTTAAGACGCTTGCGCTTGGCCTGCATTGACGCCGATGAGAATTGCACAAATTATCTTTAAAGGGGAGTTTATAGGCCAGATGATGGCGTCTTCTTGAAGTAACCGACTCAATCGAATGCGGAAAAATGTTATAGTATCGTGCAAGAACTATTCGCATCGGAATCACATCGCATTTTTGTCAGGTCATTCCGCTTCAGTAGAAAAACGCAACAATTAACGATCTCGTCTGCGTGGCTGCGAAATATTCGAATTCGTACTAGGAAGTGATCAGTTGAATGGCATTATTGACCTACAAACATTTGCCTGGATCGATCGAAAGTGTGCACGACTATTTGCTGCTGACCGATAACACATCCATGTTTTTCTTTTCGGAAAGGCCATCGCGGTGGTTTCGCACATGAATAGAAACCTCAACCCAACGTGCTGTTCATGTTTCTATTTCACAACTTTTTATTTACTCAAGAGAATAACGCAAAACAAAATCAAACTCGTAATCTCCCCTCGTCGACTAGGGTCGAATTATTTTATCATTTTTTTTTTGTGAAGAAGATCGTGATTCGATTAACACCGCCAACGTTTCGCAGTGCTAATTGTCAGGCATTAGTATCACCTAGTGCTGGCCGTTTCAAAGGCCTCCAGCAGCAACAGCAAGCAGCCATGATCGGGTCTATCAACCCAATCGATGGCGTCCAGTCATTCCGTGAGCCGGATGATTTCAAAGCCATGGTGCGCTAATTGAAACAGAAAAAAAAAGAACAACAAACGACTCCATCTAGTGGCATTGACTGCCAAAAAGATTTCCTGTCGGCACACACGCACAACCCGCCGCGCCGTGCGTCGTCGCTCCTAATTGCCGAGCACGATCAGTTCTAGCTGGGGCGGTTTCATTTCCTGCATACTGGATCGGACGAAAGTGAAAACGAAATTAATTAGCATTTGTATTTGTATCTGTCCGTGCAACAAATGGTTTTCTCCACCGACTAACATTTTTCTCTTCTTTTTTTTTTTAAATTTACTTCACTAGATGGCGTCAGTGAAGAAAAATGTTGCGCGCGACAACCACTGACGCACGCATACGCACGCTACAGGTTAACAAGTCTTAAGGCGTGCACACATTCAGAAATGAATCTCTGAATTCGCAGTCAACTCGCGTGCAATTGAGCAACCTGCTGCGCGATAGAAATCATAACCAAATGTCGGCTGATTCTAGTGGTGCGCGCGTGGAATGTGTCTCGTTAAAATAAATTTAATCACGTGGCTAGGCGCTCGCCAAGACGGCGAATTGGGAAGCGCCGCGACGCTCTCCGGTCATAAAGATTATTTTTGGAAATTCCCATGAAACCCCCTCCACCGAGAAGAAAATAAAAAAAAAAAGAAAGTACAAGTGAGTGAGTGGGCAGCGAATATTGCGAATTATGATTGCTTCCAAAGAACTTGGGAGGCGCGCGATGTCATGATGGTTAGAATATTAATTCCGCGGATGAGACAATTCGGTTATCATCATTAATCGGTCCCTGAGTCATAATGGATTTCCAGCGTAACGACGCGACGACGATGTTGACGATTACTGGATGGCCGAGTGGTGCTGGGGAAAATATAAATAATTTTCAAGTACAAGTACTTCGGCGGAACGGAGAAGCTTCTTGAGAAAACCATCTGGCTAAGGGGGCGGCGGCGGCGCGCGTTTCAATTCAAGCGAATCGCATGATTACGCACTTTGGAGCTCATAAATGGAAAATGAGTTAATTGAAGGATGTCTGCCTCGGGGGCTGAGTGTAGTGCTCTCCTTTGGGCGACAGATGGAGTTATTTTTAAATTCTCAAGAGGGGATATATTGGAATTCAATGAATCTAGACTGCGGGACGGTATGTTGGAGGACCCGAGTCTGCTGGGGTCGGATTTTCGGCCTTTGAACTTCGACGTATACGTTTGGGGAAATGAGTCAGTCTCTCAGACATGAAAGAGATTTTTTTTTATTTGAGTACTACATTGACGGGGAATCGAAACCTGCACTTGAAAGGGCTCAATCGAACAACCAATGGATTAGGTTAGCGAGTGGGGACTGTTGAGCTTCAAATAATCCATTTGGGGTATATTTTCACTGTCAATGGAAATGAAAGATAATAAGGGAGTAGCAAAATTTACCCCTTGTTTAGATTTTTGTTTCTAGCTCATAGACTTGCAGATTGGACAGAACACCTACGAACGCCAAGTTGTCTGAGGTCCTTCCTCAAGTGGATATCTCTACAGCTAATACGTCCTATCTTAACGAAAGGTTTTCCAAATTGACACAGCATCCCTAAGACCAGCACGCATTAGGAAAATACTTCGAATATGTACCTCTTTTAACATAGAGAGGCACCTAGGCCGCATCATCCCCTTTCCACAGTACATAGTGACATTTCCGAAAACAGCATCTAGACATCAGCAACAATTCCAACGAAGCAATCATGAACACAATTCCCGGACAACGCTTCCTTAACGCGCTACATCTGCTATATGAGCAACTTGCCAACGACGTCTAACAATGATCTACATGGCTTCTACCAAAGCAGCGATAGCAGTCGACAGCGAGGTCAAATCGTGTTCATGTGTGTCAATGTGTTCTTCTTCGACTCCTTGGCGTGAGTGGGTCCATAACTCACATTCGTCACAAAGCCCAAAAGTGGTAAACCTACAAGTCTAATTCAGAACAATAGTGCAGGAGTAGGAATTGTTGAGATTGTTCAGTGACGTTATCTAGGACTACGAGATTGCCTCTACTCACCAACGGATCGAAAATGGACACAGGTACTGGGACCGTATTTTACTCAGAGTCATTTACACTCCCTCATATGTTCAGCTTCATTCAAGCACATATCCTGAGAAAGCAAAAACCTACATGAAAACGAATATCCCACGATGGGATGTCACAATCTTGCTGCACTGAAGTCAGTAAGATCCTATACAACGAGAGGCTGTCTCGAAATGTCGCGACTCATTGCGGTCCATCAGAGGGAAGGTACAGCTCTGCCAAGTTCGAAGCCACAGCTCAATCGCAGGAGACAAAAGAGGCTACGGCTGGCTGACTGGAAGAGTGTCAAAATAACCATACCGAACGTCATCGAAAGAGCGACTATAGGACACTGTACGAGTTTCCCTCACAAAAGGTCACCAACATTAACTGGGGATCACCGGATGATCAAACCGAGCCTCAAGCATCATGTATGTGCGAGCATGCAGGTGTCGGCGTGCGAACATTTCTTTCTGGCATCACGATTCTGATCTCCACTGTTCAGTATCAGAAATTTGCTCCAGTCAGCATAGATTAGTTTCACTGGACACCACACTGGAGCACACCAAGACCTAAGAAGTGCCACAACGAAGTAAGCGATAAAGATACCGAAAACGACTTCAAGCTGGCAAACACCAACAACAAGAAACCAATGGCGAATGTGAGCACCAGAAACATGCCTCCGACGAACAATAGAAGACATACCAAAAGAGACTAAGATGGTTTTCAAATGCAGACGTCTTCGTTTGAGGAGACGATCGTAATCGCCATCATCGACCATAAATGATGCAATACAGTTATAACCTTGTCTCAGTCATTTTATTGAATATTCTAGAAAAAGCCTATGCTAGCCTTTCAAATACTTCGCCATTATTTCCACTCGCTGCCCTTAAAAGCAAAATTCAATGGTAAAAATACATCCTTAATTCACCACCTATTAACCTAGTCGGTAACGACATTCGTTTTAAATTTACTAGCAAACTTTTCTAATTTCCAACCCATTTTGTTGCAGTGTTCCGCATTCAGCATTCCTCATTCTGATTAATCTAAATTCAATTCCACACAAGGCAAAGTAATGATTCATGAAAGACGAAGAAATTCTCCCAAATCCACCAGCGTCGTCGTCATCATTGGCATGCACTGCCACAGCTCAAGGTTAACATTTCAATTACAGAAATGTATCTAGGCACGTCTTTAGTTTTATTTCCCCCCCGACGAGGATTTTAATTAGAAAAAAGCACAAAATCCTTCACGCACGCTATATGACACACTGTTCACTGACGTATCAAATTATTCAAGCGAGCGGAGACCCGCACACAGGTGATGACTCGGGATTTTTTAACGTTAATGACGGCATGGCACCACATCTGCGGGGATTTTAACTCATAGTTACTGCACACAGAATGTGGCTGAGGATTTGAGAGAAGAAAGGGACATTTTTCCTTAAGGAGGAGTGGAGGTGTTGTCCTTTGGGGAATTCAGTTGAAATGGGAGAGCCTTTAAAAAGTGAGTAGAAATTCTGTGAGCTACGTGTGCTGGCTTTCTTCTTGGACGTTTGACAGCGTATTAAGTCCTTGTTAACACTTAGGCAACCTCAAACCGATCGATGAAATTTAGCGTGTGTGTGTGTATTGCGTATACGGAACAAGGAAAACCCCCTGCAAAACTGTGAACATTCTTCTCAACCTATCACTGATAGATATAGCCGGTTGGCGGTAAGGTTGACTGCATTTCTGGAAAGAACTTTCGTTTAGACGTTCAACGATTCTCAGACCACATGATACCTGAACTCCCCAGATCTTACTGGGACTCTGAACACCAGTCCCAGGAGGATCTACTGCAAATCTTCGCATACCGATCAAAGACAGATGAAGGTGATGGAGCAGGTTTCCATTATTGCAGGGATCTAAACATTTAATTGATATTCCAACTACCAAATCACTGGAGCGTGTTTCAGACAGGAACTATTGCGAGTGAGGAAGTTCTATCCTGGCTAAAAAGGACCATCGAGCAGAGATGTCTTTTGTTATGACAATTCTGAGATGTCACCCTATGTCTAGGACTTCTCCAAATTGCCGACTATCTGTCAACGAAATGGGCAGGATAGCAATTTAGCATTACATGCTTATGTGGATGCTGAGGCACTGTGGCATTACAGAGAATTGACAAGCGGACGGACTCGCTAGTAATGGTTCAAGCTCGGTACTCTTTCTGGATGACGTCTCTAGCATACATGCGTATTGTTACAGTAAAGCATCTATTGAAGCTAGACACACTTGCTTCAGTAAATCATAGATGGTCAGATTGCACAGGTTGTTTCATAACTAAACAGCTCTGTGCCAGACCAACGCCGACGTAGCCCAATCAATATGAGTAGACCTAATCTTAGAACCCTCATTGTCGTAACAGCAGGACATTGTGCCATTGGAACTCTCGCTTCTAAAATAGGAATCCCTTACAATAACTTCAACAGGAGCTGTAGAAACGAGGACGAGGAACAAATGAACCTTTGCTCCCTCATCCCGTTGTGATAGACTTCTGGAAGCCCGCAACTTTAATAACATGTATGAACTAAACAATATAAGAGTGTCTTCTTGGCTTCATCAAAAACATAACTTTTGGAATAGGTATGTGGAATAGATCCGCGCGGTACTACAATGGGACCATGCTGGCCTAAGAATTCTCTTCCCGTACATCAGTCAGCCACTTAATCCTCACCTAACTTTATGGGGCGATGATAGTGAGCTTATATTCAAGCGCTTGCTGGCTTTAGCGGTGAATAAGGGAAAAGAAAGTATACGCTGTCTTCAAGAAAGGACACACATCATTTACTCCGACGACGATCTAGTCAACAACTTGGTCTACCCTCGATAAACATCCCAAGCAAACAGTGCAATCAACATCAGTACCGAAACTCATTCGCTGTTTCTTTGGGTTCAAGAGGTAATTTGTTAGTAGAGTCGTCACTCGAAGAATTGGGTCCTTTTAATTCTCCGAGTGACGACTCTACTAACTAAGGACCAAAGGACACTGAATATCCCAAAAGCGAATGAAGAAATCCATGGCCTCTTCGAAAAAAACGTTCTGTGTGCGATCTTTGATTTGGATGCCATCTAGAGGAGAACATTAAACCACGCACTGAAAGTGCTGCACAGAGGTAAGAGTCTGGGCGAGGAAGATCGAATGGACAACTTAGCTCCGGCCGAAGGGTCTTCCACTCCACACCAGTGATACAACGCAGGAGAGGAGGGCCGCGTCTTCTGTGGTGCACCCAAGCGGTGAAGGACCTCAACAAACTTGTTACCGTAATTAGAGACAGATATCGCGACTGCTAATGTGTTAGTTGATCCCCCAATGTAGCGTCATGCAAAAAATAACAAGAAGGATGGACACAGTCGTCTGATGCAAGAAAAACAAACCACATTTCTACTACTGGCCAACCAGTCATATGTCTAAGGGGAAAATAATTTAGGTTTAATTGCAAATAGTCTACTTTCTGGCCTACTTTAAGCTACCAAGTGATATGGTAGAATTTGTTACCCAGCTTATAGCTTATAAAGTGTCCACCCAACTGTGTGTATAAAAGAGCAAATATCACGAGGCAATAATCGCATTCCACCACAAGCGTGGCATTGCTTCACGGATCGCTTTAAATTTCCCAATTTATTTTTCGAGATTAAACAGCTCCTTGAATTCAAAAGCATTCGCAAAGATACGTAGTTTCTGAAAGGGTTAAAAGGGCTCTTTGGACACAAGTGCATCAACCATGCTTGAAACTACATACTCACCGCTGCAAACTGCTTCGCAAAAAGAATGTCAGGCAAGTGAAGAACAACTTCGAGTGATGTGAATGAGATTAAATGTGAATGGACTGAATTTGAATTGTCGGATTGTGCACATTTGAAGGTGGAGTAGATATATGAGACATTTTGATTTAGTCCAGTAAACGGAAAGGCTGGCGAATATAAGTGAGTTCAAGTGAGTAAGCTTCTATTTCAAAATTCGAGGAAGACACTGTGGATCGAAGTAATTTAACTCTAAGAAATGTGTACGTTTCACAAAGTGTCTTCGAGAAGTGAAGACAGACCAGACATGGTTGAAATCACAAGTAATCATTATCAAATTTCAATTTGGTTCGCTTTGACATTGTGCCAGTGCATTGACTCTGTTTTGTCGGAGGGTTTTTAACACTACAACGGAACACTTAGACCCAAAAAATGGTCCGTTGAACAGCAGGCGCTTCTGTGATGAGAAACCTACATCATCAGCTCTCACCTCATCGGCACAAAAAAACTGTCACCTGATCTGGGCAAAGATAGGACTGTGGCAGAGAAAACGCTCTGCAGTGTCGTTGTCTTCTCCACAGTTTTTCCAAAGTCCACGGAAAAGTCTAACTAAAGTCGCAGGTTGGGGTCCTAAGAGTGCCTCTTCTGATCCTTGTCTAGCAAGTTCATCGTGGGTTTCAATTTTCACATGTTGACCCGGAAACTAAACGAATCTTAGGGAATTTATAGTAGACCTACGTCAAAGAGAAGACTTGTATTCCTAATCTGTTCTGCACCCCATGACTGGGATATGAAGAAGATTTGCAGAAGTGCATCATGAGCAGAGTCCAGTGTACTTGATAGATCTCCCAAGACAGACCGTTTTTTTGAAGCTGAGTTAAAGCTGAAGTTACGTATAACAGACATGTACATCCAAAATGGATCTTTTTTTGGTGATGGACTTCAAGAAACGAAAACTCCCTTACACTGCCTGGGAACTGACAGGGCTTGGTGGTTTTTGGTTCTATGTGCGTTTTTTCAGAAACCTTTTTTATCCAAGATAGTACCCAAGTTGGTGACACACTCTAGATGAGTCTGACCAGTCAATCGAGACCCAACCTCAGTTAACTGAGTTCCCATTCCTAGTCTAGAGCTGCTAGGCACTATCCGACAGAAAGCCACATCATCCGCATGGACCGCGTTGATCTTGGAGCAATGGAAACCACCATGAACCACAGTAGAGGAGACACGACGTCGCTTTGGGAACAGCCTCTACATACACCCGACAATTCACACAGGCCACAACCGGCGCTCGCAACTATACACAAAGACTCACTATTTTGCTAAGCAAAGGCGATGCAGATGTGTAATGTGTGAATGCAACACACATTGAACCGGCAAACTGCGGCGAACACGTCTAACTGGTGGGGGGAACACCAATGCAATGTGGAAACTGAAGTCCTGAAGCGAACAGGATTCCTGTTAGACCAACAATTCGCATTTGTGTGACTTTACGTAATTCTATCAGTTCCACGCAGAGGCACACTCAAATTTGCATGTCCGTCGCTTGGACAAACAACTGTGTGCACACACATCGACTTCAAGGCGGCTCTTACACAATTCCAGTGATGCCAAAGTTGAGGCTGTCGGCTGCTTCGAATGGATGACTAGCTTGTGCTTGTGCGTCCAGAGCCTTTTTTGTGAGGAAATTCATTACACGTGACGTGGAGTGAAAAATCATATATCCCATTCAGGGTGTGGTGTGGGCTAAGTAGGTTTTACTTCATGATCGATCACGAGTGGATTGTTTTTCTGTTTCTGGTTGAGTTGTCGCTTAATGCCACGTCGACAAAGGCGGCCCGATGAACGGCTTAGACTTAGGCGAGGTACGGTGGCAACATTTTCGTCAGATGTCTGCACAGTGAAATTTACGGTTGTGAGGGATCTGTCCACAATGGTCGGGCGTGTGGTTTCACTGATCCATCTGGAGTTTGTAATTCGAACCGCTTTGTGGTTTACTCCTAGACACCCAGGACGCAGTAAGCAGCATAAGTGTCAGTCATCGTTCATCTCTTTGTTAAAACCATCAACTGGTGATACGGGCGTATGCTGGTTTAAGTGAACGTTTCTTCAGGAGGCGATGACGCTATATGAGCAACAAAGTTGCACTCAAGACACCTTGGGATTGATGACAGAAAGTACCTTGCCAGGGATCGTCAACGATGGAAGGCAGCTTTAACGCCACGAGTTGCACGACTGACAAATAAGTGAAGTGAATGCATTTGGAAATGAACGAGTTGTGAGGTGAAAATTTTGTCTGTCGTCTTCAGCTGACAAAATACTACACGCTGAAAAGTAGCCTATCACGACTGCAGATGACAAATAGTTTTTTGTTCGAAAAATGTTCAACAAATGGTTGAATTAATAAGCAAATCCACCACATTACGTTACCTGTTGTAGAAATAATGGATGAATCAGAGGTTGGTACATACCTGAAAATAAACAAGACAATAATTGGATTAGCGGGGAAACAAGAATACAAATAAGTGTTGTTTTTGAGATAACAGGGTCATAAAAGGAGTAATTGAGAAAAACGTTATGAAACTGATAGCGCGAGACGGGAATTAGCCACGGACCACCACACAGGTTCCGATTAGAAATCAGCTGTTTAGACAGATATCTGAAACATATGATTTCATGAAATTTAACCATTAACTGACAAAAATTCCCTCAAATTCGTTCTACGAGGAAGGGGATCATCAAAAGTAAGGATGGCTTTCCAGTAGTAGACGATTACTGTTCCGACATGAGTATTTCCCTGGATGTGTTCACTTACCACTGCAAGTCAAAAAAAGTGAGGAAGTAACTATGCCATGCACCATCGAAAGAGCATCGGTCATACCTTGACTATGTCCAAATGCAGGTACCAGACTAAGCGCAGTCAAGGAAAGGTAACTAAACAGAGTTTTGCCACAGTTCTGCATTCTGCAAGCAATATCCCAACTCAAGGTTATGTAGGCATTGTCAGAGAAGATCGAACAAATCCGATAGCAAGTTTATAAGTGGGCACTGGATAACAATAATCTTGTGTGGGATTTCAGTTATGTGTAATCAACCTTGCAACCGGGTGAGGATATGATTATGTTAGACCTGCAGCCAAGGCGGCCGTGGTCTAATGGTTAATTTTATCATCTGCATTACCTACTCTGTATGTCTAGATTGTATTCCAAAAGCGAACGGCTTCTATATAATACAGCTTCAATTCTGAAACGCTCCTCATATGTCGTTGTGCTCATATCTTTGTAACACAGTCATTACACTTTCTATTCCATGATGTGAGAAGGGGTTGAGAAAAAAGAAAACAACTCAAAAAGATTTGTTTTACGTGAAGCAATTGAAGTAGGTGGAGAAATTTTTAGGAGCTGAGCTTTCCTGTACGATAGGCCAAGGCCTGGATCAGTATTAAAACAAGATCTGTAATTATAGAGGTCGATCTTGGTGTCAAAACCCAGTATTTCTTCCAAGGCTCACCTATTTTCGTGATATTTGGGTACTGACCGAAAGAATAAGATCGCGAATACAAGCTGCCGAGATGAGATTTCTTCGTGCTGTTGTGGTCTCTACGGGACAGGGTGAGAACTGCCCTGTTTCTCGACTCAATGTCGAGCAGCTACTTCTTCGAATGAAAAGACCTATGCTTGGATGGATTGGACACGATGTCAGATTGTTCTCATCATCAAGTTTTCCAAGGTGTGGCATAAATGCAATGTCATCAGGAAGGAGTTTCCTTGACGAGGTGGTTGGACGCAGTCCAAAAACTGCTTGTTTGTGCCTGGGCATAAATCCTTAGAGTTAAGGTCGATGGCAGACGATCGAGTAGCCAGGAGTGCTTTACCCTTACGACCCTTTTAGTGGATCATGCGGGTCAGAAAATGACGATGATAATCACAATTCAAAGTTTTGTGCATTAAGTGGATTAAATAAATATTATATAATTCACATGGTCAACATGCAAAAGTCATGCTCTACAAAACCCTTATTCTGCCAGTCCTACTTTATGGAGCCGAAAGCTGGACATTAAGTAAGGCTGCAGAGCTGCTTCTTGGTGCCTTCAAAAGAAAAATTCTACGTCGGATATATAGTCCCGTCTGCGAGGAAGGCGAATGGAGGAGAAGACACAACCGCGAACGTCACCGATGGAAGGCAGCAATTGCTCAGGCTCTGACCCTTCATGGTTCGTCTGCCTAAAAAGTAAGTATATAGTTCACATGAGTGGGATTTCACTGTAGTATATACCATAGTAGGTTTGAGGATTTCGCGAAGCATAACCTCAAAGTCGATTAGTCCCATTAATCCCAATGCAAATTCGTTTAAATATGAATGATAATTTTTTCAAACTTCTCCAACTCAACCACAAACCACCAATAGGTTTAGGAACGTAACAGGCTAGCAAGGAATGCTATAGCAACACACATTCAGCCAACAAAGATGTCAGAGTCAATCCAAGAAGACAAGCTTCATATCTGCTACGGCACTCGACGTGCTTACTTGTAATGCAAAAATATAATACAATATGTATAGGTTCTCATGAACATCTCAAAACTAGGTAAAAACAAACAAAACCTGGCACCCCGACATGGGGAGACAAAGAAACACACAAAGGAGACATCGAGGTACATACTATATGGTATATAACGAGATGAACACACGAAGATTCTGCATGTGGAGTATATAGTCCTGGTGTCTTGAAAAGATTATAAACCTATTCCACATTAGATTGGTGGTTCGAGGCGTTGTTTGTATCTGCGTCGACCCCCAACACACTTGAACTTCGACGTTGTAGGTTCGATCCCTGGTCTGTACGGCAAAAATAATTTTTACGAACCCACCTCTTTCGGGTTACTGATAATGCTAAGAGCTTGGCCGTTCGGAGTCGGCATAAAACTTTAGGTCACTTGCACTCGTGAGAGAACAATAACCCGTACATTACGAGTGGTTGCTAGGAAGCTAAGCCCTGTAGCGCTACCCATATTATTGTTGTCATTATTATATTATTCCACATTACACCAACAACGGAAGTCAGTCGACATTAAAATAAGAAAACAAATCTTAAACCTACGACAAATCCTGAAACAAAAATTTGACTTATAAAATGCCATGTCTGTTTTCACATTCCCGTCAGATCGAGCAGGATGACGATGGAGACATTTCTCACTGCTGCTGTCAGAAATGAACGCACCAAGACCTTCAATGTCCAAAAAAGACTTGGACACTATCATATAATGATTCAACATCAATCGCGAAGGTCGCGCAAAACTCTATCGCCAGTCGCTCGCTCACACAATTGCCCTCTCTTAAATGCAAATGCTGACACTAAATATAACGCATTAATCATGTCCTGCTTAAGAAGGTGGAGACATATACAATGTGCAGATGAAGAAGTGGAGGGAGTTCTGCGTTAATTTGGTAATGTTTTCTGCGATCAGTTTAGCCAGACGTCTACGGGTTCACTACAAAAGATGGCTGTCATGCAGAGTTGTGCTCCAACCCGAACTGTCGTCGACTCCGCACCAGTAAAACGATGCTATAAAGGATGAAACTTTTTTTTGTAATATGCGCTTGCTTAATGTCCGGGATCAAGACACAGCATATATAGAAGGTATAGAGGGAGAGAAGGAGACGATGTACTGATGGCGCTTCAGAGCACGGCAAATTGGGGATCGAAGTTGGTGGTATTGGTCTGGATGCTACCAGCTGGCGAGCCGTTTTGGTTGGGTCTGCGTACTGGAACGCCAATAACTAAAGTTTGTTTGGACACACACTTGCCTTATCATTCCCATTGACACTGAGTAAGGGCTGTCCTTAGGCTATTTAAATTGTTTTTTTAAGAAAGGTAAACAATATGAACTCCAATCAATTTAAACAAAGTTCAAGTGAATAGATGAAACAGTAATTTATTTTAAAAATGGTCAAGCTATGTACACTTGTTTACTGTACCAAGGTATCATCAAGGATCACTTATAATTTGCAACAAATTATGCCGCAGTTGCTTAGATCCATTGGCGAAGGAGAGAGACATGTCTCTTCAGAATTTCACGACAAGTTCAGAACTCTGTTCAAAAATATAACTATCGCCCCTAATGAAAGATGTTAGAAATATGACAAGATATTAAGCTGATCCTTGACGGAGATCTCACTCCGTCTTACCTGCGCAAGTCTGACTTGAAAATGAAATATTTTCGGAGTTTCGGAGACTTCAATAACACTTCACTGAATAAACATACTTTCCGACACTACAAACGTCTTTTTTTTCCTTTTTTAAAATTAAAATTAACACACAACACCGAGTAACTGAACTTATCAAAGTACACACATTTTCAAACTGAAATTGAAGACATTATCATTTTCTTTGTTTGCGCCGTTTCGAAATCCATTAAAATCGATTTTCTAACACTTCCCAATCACAGACAGCCAATCAATTGACGCACGTGCCCTTAATTATCTCACACAGAGAGAAGAAAAAAAGAAGTCAAATCTTTATGCAATCAATATCTCACATAATCATCCATCCAAAGACCGAATATGCTCAAGAGTTCCCAGATATTTCATCGCTCGCACCATAAATGGCGAGAAAGAAACCAAGTAAATGCATGTAAGGCGTAAGGCCGAAACAAGGTGAACTTACAAAATCGTGAAAATAACCAAATCACATCTGAGAAACCGATTACAAATCAGCAGTCGGCTATATCGAACGAATTACTCAACACCGCCGCCTGGTTTTGCATCGGGGTCCAATAGACGTCGTATCACGCGTCGCTTTTGCAAAATATGCAACGAATAAATTCCACCAAAATCCCACAATAAAACACCGCAGCGACGACAATTAGTGATCGATTTAATTAAATATGCGCGAGACCGAACCTGTGTATCTATGAGATTATGTTTTTTTTTTACATAACACACATCACCAATACTCGTAGACGGCAGAGGCAAAGCAAAGCGTCGAGATGAAACAAATCCGACGACTGCACGAGACAAACTGGCGACGGCGGTCACCACTTAACTTGAAACACCACAACACAACCGCGGAGCTCGCGGAGACTAATTGATTACAGGGGAAAAAATAAAAAAAAAACGACAAGAAGAAGAATCTGAATCTTCCACTGCTACTGAGCTCTGATTGACTGATCTGTGCGTAGAAACACCACAAGCCGACGACCACAAACTCGCGAATAAATTAATCTCGATGGATGGAGTGTTATTTAATAATGATCACACCGATCGGTCTGTCACACCAAAGACGCCAGCCACCGCACGCATCTGTCAAGAGAGTGACGAGAGGGACAAAAATCAAAAAAAAGACAAACGCCAACTTTAGCTCGAGATGCTCGATACTTTACGATCTGACGCAGATAAACTTGTGAGGCCACTGTGCGGTAGTGAGGCACTCCCTCCCTCAGGCATCATCAGGGAATTGGAATTACATTAGATACACCACCTGAAGGTAAAGGTGAAGGTGAAATGAGAGAGTGTACAAAACTCTTGATCGTGTGGTTCTAAAATTACCAACCACCTCCGTGTGTCAGCATTGTCCCACCGCCCAGCCTGCTTTGTTTCTCCATTCCATTTGAGGTTCCTTTTGAAACAGCCCACAAAGCTGAGGCGGCGATGGTTTCTAGGCAACTAAACGTTTCACAGGAACAAAATAATTTTTAACGCAAATATTCAGTCACACTTAGAGGCACAGAAACCGCACGACAACAAGTACTTGAGTGTCGCTTAAATGTGTTAACTGAACGAGGCGTGCGAGAGAAGTGAGAGAGAAAGAGAAGTGTCCACAATTTGGAAGTATAATTTTTTTGGGGCTTTCTCACTTGGTAATGCAAATTTTTCCCTTGTTTCTTTCATTTGTTGTTTTGTTCGATTTTGTGTACCTCTACTGTTAACAAGGGGCTTGCATGTGCGACATTAGGCAGCTCGCCTTTGGGATTTGTTTGCAAGATAAACGTCAAGGGCAGCAAATCTCAAGCAGCACCGGATATTAAGTCACCAGGGAATTTCACGTTTGTTTGCATTCGAGCTTAAAATGTTAAACTCATTGAATAGGTGCCAACTCAAAATAGAACACTCCTTTTTTAAGCAAAATGAGAAGCAAGAAAAAAAATAGAAAAAAATTACGGGACGAGAGATAGATGGGGTTGAGTTTTACCTTGGTGCTGCTGTTCCTGGACAGATGAGGTCACTGTGGGAACTACAGCAAGCTCTGGCAAATCAATGAAAAACTTGTCATCATTGTCTTTACGTCCATGATGTGGTGAACTGAGGACAGCATTAGACGGAGAATACAATTTCGGGGTGTTGAGGAATTAAATTCCAAGCTTAGAGACATTTTAGGCACGCTTGCAGACAAGACTTGAAGCTAAGCATGTCTCTTAAATAAAAGGGGAGACGGTGGATGCGTATGTGGATTAACGCACTGATGATGATTTTCGCGCAAACATTGTCATCAAGTCAAAGTTTCGCCGTAAATTACACGCTATTGGATATCCAGCACCATGTGGAGACGGACTCTACGTGCCACTTTCAATGAGGACCGTTTGTTTATTGTCTAATTCATAATGAGCTTACATACTAGACAAAAATGTTTAAAAGTAGTTAGACGTACAATTCTACTACTGACTTACTGGCCTCCGGCGGACACTGCAAGCTAAACTTAATCTTATTCTCTTGCACGTTCGCTGGAATGGAAATGTGTTGATCGATTACGTGGAAGGGCTTACACAAGGATCTCGGTAGAAAAACTTGCGCACGGACTTAAGCCGGACGACATATGGGTGAAGGCTTAATTTTCAGACAAGCTTGAAGATCAGATTTTGTATAGAATAGTTGTCTTCGGCGACGACAGCAAAATCGCCGTATTTAGTGTGATGAGCAACCTTAAGTGCTGCCAATGCGCGAAGTAGGTTGCATTTTCCAACATTTCTCTTTGTGCCACCCACTATCGTCCAACGATTTCGAACATTGACATTTTATTCCAGCAGGACAAAGCTACGTGCCCAAACCATGTACCAATTAAAAAATGAGTTCATATAGCTCTTTTGAACGGCAAGACCGTGCGATAGCGGATTCAATATGACAGTTCATCCCCTTGGTATAAGATCTTTCATATCGCTACAAAATTCTAATAAAAACAGTGTGTGATCGTTTTGTGCGTCAAGTTTATAGATCACATGCGCAAAACATCAGTCGTTGATTGCTTTCGCTTTTCCCTGATTTATTGCACTTTCCTTCCACGAGGGTGAACGAAAAGGAGTCAGAGGCATTTTTGGCTTTCAAAGTGTCCAAAATTGCCATCTGCGTATGTAGATATCGACTGACTTAGCGAAATGAACGAAACTTAACGAAAGTGCATTTACTTCGTAAACTCTCCATGTCTTCACTACTCTTCGTCTTTTATGACTGAACCTTAATATGTATCTAACTGCAAATTAAAAACACTTCGAAGTCAAATTTCCTTTAATTGCCGCTATCAAACCGAAGTCGACAAATCTTTACTTTTTTGCTATAAAACATGAACAGACGTCAGTAGTGATTCGCTGAACCTTGTCAAAGGTTTCACCCTCAACGTTCGTCATAAAGAAGTCTCATTTTTAGTGGATATATGCAGACTAAAACTTCAACTTTGGTCAAATTAACCTCAAAGTAACCTGGAAAACATTCCTTCAACATTGTCTTCGATCCTCGTGCGCATGTCTCCTCCTTTTTTATGTCAATCATTAAACATACATAAAAACGCCCGTAAATGAACGATAAACATTAGGTTACTGATCAAATGTTTTGGGTCATGTACAATGACAGCTTGTTGCTCATAAAACACTGCCACACGAAGCAACTGTTCCATCAGCGCACAAGTCTTCACGTAAGCTGATGTGATGTTTTTTGTTTTCTTTTCGTTCTTTCCTGACAAACAAATAGGGAAACCATGTTCTTTTTTACACCTTTGGTTCGCGAAGTGTGTTTAGCACAGAGGACAATTTTAGGCTTTAACGACTTTGTCAGCGTCAATAGGCGTGCGAACTGCCATTGTGGACTTTTTATTTATAAGACAGGCGTTTAATGTGGTTCACGTAGAGTCGGCATATTAAAGTAGTTTAAAGTGTTTGTTTGAAATTCGTTTGTTAGTGCGTCATTTCGCGGGGGAATGTTGAACTTATCTGCTAAACGATGGCGCTTAAATGAAGAGCTTTAACATTTAGGCACGTAATTTCAAAGCAAAGATTGTAGCCTATGAACTGTTGTGTCATGATTGTTTGTGAAAGACTTTTATGCTGATGTGTTCCTCGTTCAATAACCTACCTCGTCTTATCTTTATCTTTAGAGGCAAAGACTATGTCTAGAGGGCTCAATTGACAAGAAAAAAAGGCTTCTCAAACATCACCTTTACTTGTTAGAGAACCAGACCCCATACGACACAGGTTGTCGCATTAGAAGCAAAGCCAATTTCCACTTCTGTCAACTTTTGCGCCCAAGACCATCTATTCCGTTTCAGAAAATCCCGTTTACCACAAGCGTTCAGTCTGAAATCTAGACAACTCCACTACTATATCATCAGTTTGGTCGTTTATCGTTGTAATATTAGCAGATGTAGCAAAACTCTGCTTTAATAGATTGGCGTGATTAACTTCCCAATTGTTGTGTTTCAACTGCTCTTAAAGGCCCATTTCAGCACGCGTCGTACTGGGGATAGAAATGCCAACAAATTCGCCACCAGACTTGTGACCTGCTGATTGAGCGTTGTAAACGATTTAAGATGTAAGTTGTAAGTTGATGATGTAAGATGTAAGTACAATAGAATTAATCGAAGTATTGCCCAACTGAAGCTATGACCTTTTTTTCCCATCATTCTGGCAATTTGTTTATCAGATCCCAACAGAACTGCGTCGGTATGGCAGTCAAGAGTGAATCTTACCCATCTTTGCCGTATTTCAGTGAGGGCGTTCTGCAACGACCCGAACAAATGGTTGTCAATAGGGGCAAGGTCAACGCTTTAAGGCGGGTGAGGTAAAACTTCCCATCCACTGTTTTCCCGGAATAGCAGTGTGGGGCCGAGCGTTGGCATGTTGGGCATGTTGGCCCCACGTCTGGTAGAATATTCCGGGCGTTTTTCGTCTACTGCTCATTTCAAACGGATTAATTGTATTCGGCAGAGTTGTCCATTGATGGTTTTACCCGGTTTTAGCAGCTCATTACACAGCACACCCTTCTGATCCCACCAAATACGGAGCATTACCTTCGACCTATGGATATTCGGCTTTGCCGTTGATGTAGCTGGCTGGCCGGGTTTCACATATGATTTGTTGCGCTTAGGGTTGTCGTAATGGATCCATTTTTAATCACCAGCAACAATCCGATTCAAAAACTACGTCTCTCGGCTTGTGTTCATATGGAACCCAATTTCCGTGCTTTTGAATATGTCCAGCTACTTTTAAACCTTTTGAAATGGTTGTTTAATTGACACCCAAAGATTCTGCGAGCTCGTCTTCATGAGTAATGCCGGTTCTTCATCTCCGAACTTTTTTGGTTACCCAGGAGGTTCATCGTCTTCCTAGCCAAAATCACTACTTTTAAATCGTTTAAGCCACGATTTAACAACATAAACTTCCACCAAAATACGATGACTTTCGTTAAAGATCCAATAAATGCCACCAACCAGATACAAATTGGTGCGCAATGAGAGAAATAAGCGTTGGATCCGAAGACGCTTTACTAGACGCATGCCGCTGTACAGCCCGTACAGTTCGTGGTTGAACCTTCTCCTCCGGACGCCATCAACGCAAACAGGACCAAAGATCATACGCAGAACTTTTCTCTCAAAACAACCAAGAGCTTCTTCATCGGCTTTCAATAGCGTTCGTGTCTCTGAGCCACAGAGCAGGACTGGGATGATCAGAGTTTTACACAATGTCAATTTGGTGTTTTGAGAGATGGCTCTGTTACTCAATTGCCTCTTGAGCCCAAAGAAGCAGCGATTGGCAAGAGTAATTCTGCGCTTGATCTCGGTACTGGTGTTGTTATCCCTATTTACTCCAAAGCCTAGGAAGTCCTTGACTAACTCAAGGCTTCTGCTGCCCAATATGACACTCTGTCCGAGACGTCGATGTTGTGCGTCCTTTCGTGATGACAGCATGTACTTTGTTTTGCCCTTTAACGTTTGAGTCTCGCACGATCTTCTCAAGTATGATGTTGAAGAAGTCACATGACAGCGTGTCCCCTTGAGTTCGTTACCGACGTTGATGGAGCAGCGAGAGTTCTTTATCGTCATCCTGCACAACCTGACGAGTTTGGCAGGAATGCCAAAACTAGACATGGCGCTGTATATCTCGTCTCTATGCACGCTGCCATATGCCGCCTTGGAATCGACAAATAGGTGGTGGGTGTCGATCTGCATCTCTTGAGTCTTTCCCAGGATCCAGATGTACTAGAGCAGTGGTTTCAAAAAGACTGGTCTGAAAAATATACTCACCACCTATTCATCGACTTTAAGGATGCGTACGACATCAACGGCCTTGTCTTGTTTTGGTATACCTGCAATACTCGTCCGTCTGTACAGAATGAGGATGGAAAATGCCCGTTGCTCCTTCAGGCTTGCTAAAGATTTCACTGAAACCTTTGATGTCGAAAAAGCATTTAGACAAGGCGACGCATGGCTCGTAATTTAAACGAAAACACCAGAAACACTATCTTCCACAAATTTGAGCAGCTGATCTCATATGCCGATGCCGTTGACATTATCGTCTATCTATGCTTTACATTGAACTCCGAATATGACATCTTCGCGGTAATAAAGGCAAATTGATTTGCGTTTGCAAAATAAGGCCCTATCTCGAAGAAACAAGACCTTGATAGTCCGAGTAGTGCAATATAGACGCAGAAGCATGAATAATATCAAATGCGAGATTCTTGATCGCTTCGAGAGGAAAGTTCTTCGATTTATATTTGGTCTCATTTGTGAACGAGTTTGGAGGAGAAGATTTTTCGCTTCAGAATCCCAGGCTTGTAAAATGGTTAAGGCGTACAATCTTCTGTTCGCTGATCCGTGTCGTAGACCATCGTCGTTACATCTGCAAGTCGTCTTGTCCGGGATGGCTTAGGAACGGCAAGGTTTTTTTAAAGTTCATAAAGTACTTCAAGCGTGTTTCCTACCCAAGCACTTAACACCAGCTGGTGGCATTAGCCAGAGCCCCACTTGATGCATACTCCCATGAGCAGGAAGTCCGACTGATCCAGAATCCTAAGCCCTCCGACGATGTCAGACACAGGAGTCAATTGCCTCAGAATTCGACAGTGCCACAGCCACAACCACTTCACACACAGCGACGACACCCACTCACCTTGAACAGCAGATCGATAATCAAAAATCATCAAAGTACAAGTATCAAGGCTGATCATCGTCGTGATCTCGATGATGAGGCTCTAAACATTAATTTGAAGACAAATCGCCAGCGATTGCGTTGAATGAAACCCGGCCGTTGGCTGTCAGTATTGGTGGCTTGTTGATGAAACGAACGCATGAATGGAAATGTGAAATGTGTATGCTTCGTAAACGACTCGATTGATTGTGTAAGCAAAATAAATTAAAACATTTTATGACGATCTCCCATCGGATGTATGCAAATTCATCGATGAGTTTCGAAATTCGAATCATTTTACAAATTGATGGTAGAAAATGTAACCAACAGCTGTTTGCCATTGAAATTGAAGGTTTGTTTGTAAAAAAAAAACAGACGAAAAAAACATTTGACTGTGAAATCGTTTTTATGACACTCTGCGCGTGCGTGTGTGGCAATGATCCTTTCATTGCTTTATCTGAACCACTTCAAAAGTGCGCATCGAGAGCGCAGTCTAATTATGAGATCATAAAGCAACTCATCATCCAGTGATAGGGGGAGTCTTTCCGCGACACGCTCTGGACCAGGAGATGCTGATAACAACAGTCAATAATCATTCCCACATTTTATGATATCAACAAATCATTCTACTCAGAGAGAATAGTGTTTTTGTTTATCATCACTGCCGCAGGTCGTCAATTCGTGGATACGTTTGTGTGAGACCAGATCAGGAGAGAGGGCAAGAGACGATAAGTCAAGAAAGGAGGCCAGTTACAGACTCTGAGTTTGCAGAAGCTTAGTAAGTGCAAGAGGTTCGATAAGAGGGACTGTTTACATGCTCTTTGTGCACAGTTTGTTTTGCTGTTTTAACTGAATGACTGGTAATAAAAAGTTCTGGACCGTCAAAAAAATATCAGATTCAGATCGATCATAGGCTGCAGGAATGATAAGTAGGTGCACAATCCACGCTGTTGCATAACATTTGGACGCCGAAATGACCCAAAAAAAAAAAATACATTTAAGTCTACACGGATGGACCGAAGCTGATCAAAGGCACAGACTGCTCCATCAAAATTCGTGGTTACGTCAGTGTTTTTGAAGCGGATGTCTTGGCAAGTGCAAGCGCCCATGTAAGCAATTCTCGCAAGAGATCAAGTCCAAACTGGTCGCAGGCTACATGCTGCCGTTACGAACTTAAGGTTTTGAGCGAGCAGCACTATGCGGGAACCCAGGTCACAAGGAGAGATCCGACAATCTCGAAGATGTCACGATGAAAGTGGCTATGCCGTGACAAAATCATAGAGCTAGCTAATGAAAGGTGGAACTCTCTAACCACCTGAGAAACCACCCGCATCCTTTGGTGGTGACGAACAAGAAACGGTTGGGACATGGAACACTGGGAGAACACTTTTGTCAGGACCTCCAAGAACTAACCAAAGTTCCCTTATACTGTATTTTCAGGTTTAAAAGGAGTTCAGTACGAAACTCGGACGTAAGACAAAACAGAGGAGTGAAAGCAAAAGTGCGAACTCTACGAGCTGATGATATAGTCCGAAAGTAAAAAATCCGTCAACTGCTTGGCCACATCGAGCCCATGGACAACAGCACTCCCAACTAAGCGGGTTCTCAAACCCCAGCATTCTGGCTCGAGAAGTTGATGAAGACCGCACATCCAGTAGAAAGACAAAGGCAATGCGGACGCTACACACCTTGGTGACAGGGAACAGTGTATCCAGGACCTCCATGGACCGTCGCCCTAAAAAGTAATCGTAATATGTACACTGGCTAAAATCTAACTGCTGAATGGTGACATTGAGTAACCGGAACCTATTGCCTTCTATTAAATTTCAAAAGACTTACGGTCGCATAAACTCTTGCCTACAGCTTTGAGAGATAACAATTTACGTCACACTTTTATTGGGCTGCCATCGGTACCTAACTGTGACGTATACGTACTAATTTGATAAATTCAAGCGTATCCTACCTCGAGCAGTTCTTTAAAAGAGATGCTACCCGGATCTGCAAGAGATTGCTGCTAAACAGATATTAAGTAGATCAAGCAAGCTCCACAGATCGGACTATGTATCGAGTTCAATGGTGTTGTGTTCAGTGCTTGCAGGTGTTTTCCAACAAGTGAGTACTCCCGGCATTTATTTTTCGTAGCCCCCGAAGCCTTATGCAACGGCGCCCTGAACTGAATGGTTATCCACTCCTCGCAGTTGATATTTAACCTAGTCTTCCCAGTTGCATAAAATCACCTTTTTAAGTCCTTCGTCCTCCTTGTCTGCACAGGAACACGTTACAGAATTGTTTGAAGCAGAGAACGTGTGAGATCGGTTCAGTCTGAGTAGGTTATACCAAGCCATTAGAGTTGTGCATTAGAGTTGAAACTTTCTTAACTCGAGTTGACCCGATTGGGTATCGAAGCAAACCGAGTTGCAACTCGATTCAAATAAAGTGTATTCCTTTTTTGTGACTGTCAAACTGATTCAAACGAAACTCGGTTTAGCTTGGAACATCATCAGCATAATACTTTATATATTCACAATAATAGGATGTATACTCTCTATATCTATCAATTCAATGGGTTTGATATCAGTATTACCACAGGTTGATATTTATGGGTCCTATGTGATCCCAAATGATTCCAATAAAAGTTTTTGATAAGAATGTCGAATTTTAAATGTCTCTCGTGCAAGGCTTCCTTATGCCTACCCTCCAATGTGAAATGGGAAGAAGAAACCTGACAGACAATGGTATGAAGCAAAGCAAGAAGCTTTTGGGTCAATAAAAACCGAAAAAGGTTTTAGGCTTCTATCAAGAACAACCAGCATTTAAGGAAACTGGGGATTTCAGAAGAAAGTCCCTGCTGATTCTGTGGAAAGTAAAATGAAATTCAAGAATATGTTCGGCGATTTTGTGAGGCACAAGTGCAGCCAAGTCGGAGCACTAAGTGGTCATAACCATCTGAAGTCTCATGGAAACAAAATGGGACTCTATCAAAAGTACATATGCAAAGGCTGTGGCAACGAGGAAGAAACCTCACTACCTCTGTCAGTGCCCGAGCTCTGGGGATTGAGGAATAGAACGCTGGGATAACACTTTACTTCATAAGACCTTTGCAGGTTTAACATCGGACTGGTTAAACCGAACCAGCAGAGCTTCCACTTGACTCTCTTTACAGATTCATCAAGGCATCCGGCAGGTTAGACAATGATGATGTCTCATTCTAAAATTTCTAAAGGAAACAGGCCTTGACTTTAAAATAAATTTCTTCCACTTATCACCACCACCTCAAACTCAGTCCACTACCCGCAAAACAGGAAAGTCCAGGATAGCAAGATATGAAAAGGAGGCTACGGTGCAACATACGCTCAGCAATCATATTAAACCATTCGATGTTGCCATTTTCCAGTCCAATCAATCAATCATTGTTTCTTGCTTTCGTTCCTCTGGATATCCGACGGCATAGATATTGTAGATTGAAACCGAATTGGTTATCTGGAATCCCAGTCTTATCTTGAAGTGTTGGTGATCAGTGATCTCATGATCACTGAAACTCCAAAGTTCCGTACAATGCGCATTATTCAAAGTTTTGACCACACGCAGAGAAATGCAGATTATTGAACTCCAACAGACTTCCCCTTCTTTAGTTTTCGAAACAAACTCTAGAAAGAGAGGGCATCCCGAAGCCGCCAGCCTCCTTAATTCCTCAATTACACCCTCACTCGCAGTTACCACATTTCTGTTTGCCAGCCAATAGGATATGATATCCTACTCAGTCACCTGCTAACAGTCGTAACGTACCGCCATAAAATACGTCATGCACCTAAAGGCCGTTTTCCCAGTTCTCAAATAAGCCGACATGACAAACAGCCTCTCAAAGGGATATGATCCAACCCCGAGGGGAACCATAAAAGCGACAATATGCCAACCAATTCAATGCAAAACACCCACTCCCCGGCGACATCCTTTTGCGGGAACGAGAAATCGATTTCTGAAGCAGAAACGTATCCAAACACCATGCCAAGTCAATGTTATGGAATCCTTAATGGAGACAAATGTGCTCCACCACCTCTCGTCCTCTCACTCGTTTGTATCTCACAGATTTTCACTGTGTAATTACTCAAGAGATGTGCAATGAACAATGTACCAAATGGGATTGTATCACACTTCGTTTGTCCTTTGAGTGCTCGTGAGAGCAGCGGGGAATGCACATGCACACATGGACCCTAGCCTGCATCTGCAGATCGCATAATAAATTAGCTTTGCGGCCTCATTTTAGGCTGCTGCTGCAGCAGATTCCGACCCTGAAACCACTGTCACCTTGAAAAGATTGATGACAAAAAAATGCGGCAATGCGATAACGCACAATTCAACTTGCAGCAAGTACTTGCTACTTGGTAATGACCATTGAGAGAACAACAACAGAAAACGGAAAACAATTCCGGGTTGTGCGCACACAACACACAAACTATTCCATTGTCAGCCGCGGAGAGTGCGACAGAGAAAGACCCTTCCAATCTATTGTTGGTCAGTTTAACGACCTTACCGGTAGTAATTATCCAGAGGTCAATAGTCATGCGTTGAACGACTGAATGACGGTATAAGCCGCATGGTGGTGCGATCACGACGGTTCCGGACCGGGAGGAATTAATTGGGACTTAACAGACGTGTAGGCTCATCATCGAAAACCTGTCAAGTGTTTGTTTTGATTCGATAGGGCATTTGAAGCGATTGTGAATGACTGGGAGGTTTAGGGCCTCATTGGCGCTGGGCGCTGTCAATTGTGTCATATGGCGGGTCATTCGTCATTCGAATGCGGAAGTACGTATGTGATGCGTGAGTCGTGATTAACCCACTGCGAGTGTGAAGTGATTCGAAGGGCGGGTTACCTTTGTAGATATTGTAACGCGAGTAATTGGTTATCCTCGAAATTAAACTGGTTCGGATGAAGCGGAAGTTTGTCCACCGGGGGGACTGTTATGGGCGTTCATTTGGTCGACGTTTACTCGTTGAAGTGTTAAGTGAACGGAGTGAGAGGAGTCTGGGAAAATCCAATCACTGTGGGAGACGAGTGTAGGAGAGGATAGTTATATGTGGACGTAGCCCGGAAGCCAAAAATACATCGACTGCACTCGCTTGGCCACATAATGTCCATGTACACCGTTGGCTCAACTAAGTAGGTAAATTCGGGTGTCCTTCTTTGAAAAAGAGTAGAAGACCGAACCTCTGGAATGGAAGACACAGCTTGGCCTTCATGGCTAGAAACAGTGTTCCCAGATTTTCAAATTCCTTGCCTTGTCACGGTTATTTCGTAGTTAGAATATCTCCATGAATTGGTACCCAACATAAGCGACTATTCAGTCATCTTGGGAATGATCTCAACCAAATTGGTGTGCGAAACTGGAGATAGCTTGACAGATACAGTTGGAGATGCTTGTTGGTTGAGGCCCTGGTTCACCGCCGACTGTAACGTCATACAGAGAAGAAGAACCAACAGCGTGCCACTAATTTCGAGTTTAGAGACACCATTCTAGTGCTTCATCGTCCGTGTGAACTAATATTCCATTCCATTTGAACAATTGAGCGAATGTGAAATGCTCAAACCGCATGCGCTTTAGTATCTATGTGCCTAGTCCGGCACCGCTCCAAAAAAGCAGTCAAGTTCTTCGGGGCACTGCGGAACCTCAGCAGTAACAACACAAGTTTCTGGTAATATGGAAATCGAGAAAAATTAAACAGCATATAAACCAGCTAAGAGTGGCGTCACAATGTCGTCTGACAAATTGAGCTTCACAGCTTCGATAAAATTGTTCTTCAATGAACTACTGATAGCAGCAATCAATGAGCAAAAGTACACTAATTGACAACGGCTGGATGGCGCAGTTGGTTGAATGTCTGTCCTTGGTTATAGAGATCCTAGGTTTGAGTCCCAGTGAAAGTAAGAGTTAATATGGTTTTATCTGGTCAATTCATCGTTTGCCGTTGGTATCAAATAAACGGCACTGGGTATAGCAGAGGAACAACAATGGTCTGATTCCCAGAAATTGATGCAAAAACTGCAAAGAAATGGCGATGGTTGTACCTCACGAGCACCTTCTCTCTTCCTAAATAACTTTATCCGAAGCACGATATAAAACTCTAGGTTAATCACTCTTTAAATTATTAAATGATGTGGCCGCCGTGAAACCACGACATTACATAAACTTTGCGAAAATCACTGGCAGTAGACTACTAGGCTTATACTGTTTTCTTTTAACACTATGGACCAACGCGTCCAGACACTGAGCCACCACCATTGTCCATCCCATTTCTGTGCTTGAATCATCTGTGAGTTCATATCCACAAAATCCTTGTTCAATGGATCAATGATCTTGGAAGTCAAGCAGGATTGGTATGTGCCTTCAACTCGTCTTGTCCTGATGTACCGTGCAAAGGTGGGACCAGGAATATCGAAACAAAGTGACAAAAGTTAGAGACATTGCGTGACAGGTGTAAGCGGACTACCCCCATCTAGCCAAAGTGAACAGAAACACTTGAGCACAAGTTGCTGCGCGCTATAGGTTCGTTAGTAGCTGGGTTCGAAAACAGAACAGAAGAAAAGAAGAAATTCCAATAATCAAACTACCTAATAACTCGCAGTGGTTGACAATTTTTTCATGTGACAAAGCCAGAGGGATTTCTCAACCAGAGACGATATTCAATCAAACCAGGGCCGGTCCTTGGGCAAGGAGTCACATCAAGGGAATTTTAATTGTCTTTTCGAGTTTCATCGGTTAATGTGTTCCAAATGCATTTCATTGTTGAACGAAGTCATCAAAGTAATGGTATTCATATTTCCGTGACGATATCCTTGTCGCATCAATAATAATAATAATAATAATAATAATATGGGTGGCGATACAGCCCATAGAGGGCCAGGGCCTAGCTTCGCAGCAACCACTCGTGTTGTGCATGCTATTGTTCTCTCACCAGTGGAAAGGACCTACAGTTTTATGCCGACTCCGAAAGGCCAAGTTTAAGAAGCTTTTTCTAGACAGGTTATATTCTTTGAGCATTGTCAATGACTAGAAACAGGTGTGTCCGTTTGTCGCACAGAGCAGGAATCGATCTTGCGACTTCGAAGTCGAAGGGGGTCGACGCACATACCCACAACGCCACGGACCACCACATCATGCACTTCCCAAAACGCCAAACAATACCGGATTAAAGCACTGTAGACTAAGCACACCAAGAATACGTTGCACAGGCCTGAGTAAAAATGAAGCAAGTAGAACAGTGACATGCCTGTTCGAAATATAGAGTATTAATGCGGAATCCAAGATTGGACTATGTCTAGGTTAAGTTAGGTTATTGGGCTGCTAGCGAAATAGCCAACACACTTAGACAGTTGTTAGTCCACTGCGATACCCAGCGAAATAGCCAACACACTTAGACAGTTGTTAGTCCACTGCGATACCCAGAGGCGTTAAATTGATCCCAACGGCAAATGGTGACTCGAGCAGATTTGAATACCAGATAAAACTTAAATAGCCCCTCGTTAAACTGCGAAACTGTCGATTAAAGACGCAGGACACACTTGTATCTATGAATATGATTCTGTATGCCATTAACACTTTGGTTTGAACTTAGTCAGACATGCAAAAAAGAAAATGGACAAAATCAACAGCGTCAAATCGAAACACATGTGCTTTCGACCTCTTGCATCAGAGATCCTACCAAGCTGGGATATGACTCTCGTTGTATTTTACTCAAGTGTAGAACATAGAGTACTTTGAAAAAAGCTTTAACTAGCAGTTTGGAATTAAAACCCGACTGGATTCCATTCTTAAACGGACAACTTTTTCTCCCGAAGCGTGACTGTTCATAGCCAGACAACTAAGCGCCTTATTGATAAGCAACTCATCAGACGGGGATCTTTCGACGCTTTCCAACCAAAAGGATTTACCACGAAGCAAGTCCTATCCAATCGAATGACAATAGCCCTCCTCACAAAACGTAGCGGTCAGACCACAATGCGAAAGATTACGGAGGAAAAGAAATCAGATTTGTACGTACATCTGCACATATCTTAAGAAGTTTAGGTTCTTGTTGCCCTAGAAATGCTGTCTCAAATTGATTTGACTCAAATAGACTGTGTTCAATTTTCTGTAAATAAACCACTTGTCCTCCATCCATGTGAGCTTGTCATTCAATACATGTTCGAAAAGAGACGGAATCCCTCCCCACCCACAGTGATGTCTTGCACAGACACACCAAATTATTCCATCATTCCGGTTCACAAGACTCTTTGAGTTGATGAAACAGATTTGTGTACACAAACAAGTCTTCAGATATTCCAATCTCCCATTGACAGCAGAGCATCAATAGAAAAGGTACACGAACTTTCTAAATACATTTTCTCACTTCAAGGTCGAACACAGTCAATCCAACAGCCAAAGGCTCACCAGTAGTCGGCAAGGCATCTAATGTCTAGATCATAAATCAATGTCAAGCGCATCCCTCGAGTATCAGTTATTAGTGGAATAAATGGCGAAGTAAATATACCTCACAAGTGCGAACTCCCGCCAGGGGGTGGTGTTGAATATTTACACTTTCCACTAAAGCATCTTCCATCCTCCACTCCATCGGTGTGTTCGTTTCTGTGGCAAATAAGTTCACTCCACCGCCCCCGCACAACGATGTGCGATGAAAAATGATTCACCGTAAACGTAAACATCAACATTAGCAGTACTTAATTGTAGAATATATTTTACCGTTTCCTGGGAAACACACCATACCATTCGTTTAATTTTCTTCCTTCCCGTTACGTCGCATATCGTCGCAGCACACGGCACAAAACGGAAGAGAGGTTTTCAATTTGTTCAACACCCCGCACTATGTCATCGCCAGCCGTGCAAAAGTTCACTTCGCTCCGCATAGAGGGTTGGTGGTTGTGTGCCATTGCGAATGCAAATAGTTTGCATTCACGATTTGTTTACACTCGATTCACTGGCAATTTGCAGCTGCAGCGGGTGTGCACTTGAAATATTGTGAAGTGAAAATAAATTCAACTTTTTCCAAACAGGACCACAATCGACCAAATGAACCGAGCGAATGCAAGCAATCAAACTTCAAAACCGCAAAATGATATGAACGTACATAGGTATGGATGTCCATTTCGAATTTGGATTGTGGCATGTGGCGCCTTTCGCTGACGCATTCACAGCCCGTTTGGCTTAAGTGAGACTGTAAATAATGGATATTCATTTGTTTTCGAAATCTATCATTAATTTGAAGAAAAAAAAAATTGTAAATGATTGAACACAAATTCCTTCTCAATTTTATTTGTGAGAAAATGATCCCGCTGATTGGTGAACATTTGTCTATGAGAACGGGGATGTGTGGCAAGTGCGGCCAGACTGTGTGTACATTTTAAGTGCAATTTATCGAAACAAGTCGAAGGATGCTTACAATGTGGGTCTCAACTGACCACCAATATACCACACGATCTGTGTGTCCTTCCTCCTGCTACTAACTTCTCCCATTCTTTCTTGTTTTCCGCAGGGTTCGCCAGCTTCTCTTGCTAATCGCAGCAGCGTCCTTGTTATTCCGTCTTCTACCTCGGACCACTAGGGTTGTGTTCCATAACTATGTAGTTCTTGTGCTCCCGTGTTGTTCACTTGTAAGACAAGCCCGATCCATCTAAGGCGCTGAGATTGTAGATATGTCTCCCCTTCCAGGATTTATAGTTGGTTAGGTTAGGTTGTAAGTGGCATTGTATTTCCAAGTGGGTCAATAACAGCTAGATCGGGGATGATGACGAGTTTTCAGCCAGCCAATTTTGCCAGCGGACTCCAATATTAATTTTACTGTTGTCTTACTGAATTCGCTTAGATTTCTCGAAATCGTTGGAGCCTAATGTGGCTTTCCTGATCGAAAAGTGCAGGGCACCCACAGAGTAGGTCTCTACATCCTGTTCTTCACCTAGCCATTCGTTTGAGAATAGTCTTAGTCTTTTTGCGAGAAGACCTAAAAGGCAGTGATTTATAGTAGCTCTGCATTAGTTGAAGCAGACTTGAGAGTTTTTCTCTCTCAAAAAATTGGCCGAGTTGCGGCCATCAATAGTTTGCTGTAACGATCTAACCACCGATAGCGCTCTATGAAAAGATGCAAGTGCAGAAACTAATGTATAGACAAAGCCCACCACTCGCTTCGCTCAAGGTTCAACCATCTCATTACACTCACTAAAGCTAACGTAAATCTGTAAGCACGACAAAAGCAAGCTTCAGGACTTCGGCAATACATGCTTGAGACAAATACCAGATTTCTGGTTAGAACGAATGAAGACGTAAAAAGAAACTCGCATCGTTGCAGAGGTTCAACATCGAAAGTGGAGCTGGCATCGTTCACGCTTAACATGAAGATGGACCGCGGAGAAAGAGCATTGACAGGCTGGTAAGTCCGGAAGTGACTAGGTTAGTCCGAGAAAGAGGCGCGTGTCAATTGTTCTTAGAATCCCTGATACGACATTATGCTCAACGACAGCAACAAATATGCGTAATGGTGACTCTAAGGCCGACAGTCCTTGCTCCTGTTCTCGATATTCAGGTACAGTTTGTTTCTTACAATCATGCACGTTGCCTGAAGCTGTACAACCTTTGACAGCCTACTGTCTAGTGCAAGGATAGATAAAATAAGACCGTTGATGGGCCATCCCCCTTATTTCACTCCTGCTCTATTGCCTAAGTGAGACCTTGAACCTTCAACACCACTAGAAACTTTGGAGGTGGATACCGTCGAAGGCTTGGTTAAGATCTATTAATAGCATGTGCACGTCCATGTTAAATTCTTGGAATTTTTCCATATTTTGAATGAGTGCAAAGATGTCATTCATTACGATTTACCTCCTTGGTCTCAAGCCACATTGATACACTGTCATCCTTCAGGAAAATACCGACAACATTTCTATTCTTGGTAACAAGCACATGAACGATAGAAACGAGCTACAAAGCTCTTTGTCCAGTTTTGGCATTACATTCAAACTCAGCACGGAGAGTTCTTGATGCTCCATCGAGAACGTGCATGACTTGCATGGCAATGTTAGAGCCACGATCGGGCAGGAGTCCTTCCGACTGTTAATATTTGTGAATGACATTGACGTTTTCATTTGACATTGCATCGGAGGCCGTCAAAATGGATTTGGCGGTGATTGAAGTACGGCACATAAGATCAACGACATGACCACAGGGTCACCATATACGAGATAGTAAAGAACTTCGTATGTAAGGCAATACGGAAAAGCTCTTGTCAGCCGCTGTTTCTTTGGGTTGAAGGAGCAATTGAGTAATAGCGTCCTCCCTCTCTCAACATTAGGTCGACACATAGGACGAGAGGGTAAACCTCCTCTATAGCGCGAAGACATGGACACTTTCAAGACATGATTAAGAGCATGAGCATTCAAAACGGTCAATGACACCCAATTGGAGGTCATTTACCATGATGATAGCGATTTAACAATTGGAATGTGGCAAATATATTCCGGTTGCAGTTCTTATCGATTTTGAACCCTGTATGATAGACTTTGTACGATCAGGACATCGTGGCCAAATTTTATCTCTCGACTTTGGACAATATGGTGCGCGTAATAACTACTCTAGTAGATTGAGTTTTTGATGTTTTCGCATTGAGGCTGTGTCATGCGATTGACAGAAATGTCTACAATTGACGAATTCCTTGGGTGGTGGTAGCGGCTTAGGTATGGCAAAACACACGCTCTGTAAAACCATCGTCAAAAAAAAATTTCAGAAGCCTTTGTTGAACCCGTCAGTGTAACAGTTCATGTCTCAGTTCATTATCTGGTTGAAAACACAGACCTCACACCTACGAAGCCCTCTGTGATATTGGCTTTAAGTCACACTGATAACATCTGAAATGACTGCATGTCTTTGCATCCCTTCCTAACTGAATGCTAATCTTTGTAATTTGGCTCAACATGGTTCCATATCCACGTCTGCACTTCTTTATACCTGGCTCTGCTCCAGTAACATCACGATGATCGGAACAATACATGGAATCGACTGTTCCAGCAGATGGTGGATGTCAAGGCCTTGGTTGATGCCTGCGATCTACAACCTGGGCGTTAGCTTATCGTCGCTGCCATTCTCCGTGGACATACATCAATGAAGGTCAATGAAGGAGGTTGAGGAACAGTTGCTTAACATCAAGAACAAGATCAGCATATACTTCGCCAAACGGATTCCAAATGATAGGACTTACACAACTTTCATTGGTAAATCCTCTCATTGCTATCCAGAAGTCAAGAACTGTTCGAGCGGAATTCAAAACCTGTCGAGGATATAGACGAGGTAGAATTTACAGAGGTTAAAAGCAACATGAACGAGTCGATATCCGATTATTAGCAATACCAAGAGTTTACTGCTGAATTTCGAGAAGAAACATAATAGCATAATGTTTCAAACGAACAAACCAAAAATTCAAAAAGGAGTTATAGAAATAAAAATCGATGACAATGCGTAAAATTCGTCAATGCGTAAAGATCGTTTAAAAATACGAAAAAGAAGAATAAACTGAAAACTGAAACGATGTCACGTTAAGCAGTTGCTCACCATGCTTCCTTCAGATGACGTGGGTCAGTAGGTTTACGATTGTCCACCACCCACCCAGCAGCAGTTACCAATTTCCTTCGTGATTAAAAACAATGAAACAAACTTGGAGCTTCCACTCAGAGCGGACCAGCAATGTCACAAAACAATAAACTGTGAAATCATTTGTGTCCCTCCTCGGGCGGTGTCCCACCTCATCTCAGGAGAGATTACGTCTAAGAATAGGGTGTGCTTCAATGGCACAAGAGCAAAAAGAAACAAAAACAACCTTGATGCTTTGAGTTTTCCTTTTTTTTCAATTTAATCACAACTGCTGGGGTGGCCTTCAACTGGACGGCAGATGAGCATATTGATTTGCCCTTGTCTTCGAATTAGATAAAAGAGTTTCACCCACACTCTGTCTTTGAGCTTCAGCTTCAATCTAACCTTCGTGCATCGGACGACTTAAACTTGATCGTCATGCACTTTGCTTGGTATGCAAATGCGCGTCATAAAGCAAATAGGGCCATACGAAGGGCCATAAAATAAGTCATCATTTTTTTGTTTGTTTTTGCTTTGATGTCTGATGCAGTTGTCATGATTAGGGGAACTTAAAAGGTGTGCTCACATTGGTGAGCTAATAATTCACCAGGCAGAGCGGATTAACCTCGATTCGTTTGGAATGAATGAAAAGCATGTTTCCCAGGTGGCTATCATTGATTTTCGGATAAGAACGGCCAGCATTGGTGGGAAGATGTAAAACAGGTGCTCGGTTGCTCGGTCGCCCGCCGACTTTGGTCTTGGGATGGATATCATTAAAATTTAATATCGCCTGTGTGTCATAATTCTTTAGATAACACAGCACCAGTGGACTATATGGGGAGACATTGAATTAACGACTGACGCGTTTCAGCGTCGCTGAATGGAAGAGAATTTTAATTTGTTTCTCATTTTTTTTAATCTTCTTTCATGGAAATTAATTCGAGGCAAGGTTACACAACTTCTAATAGAAATTCGAATTTTAGTTGGATGGGTGGTGGTACATTTATACAAGGACCTGAAAAATGCTGGTGGTCTTCCGAATGAAAGCGCATTCAAGGCACGCTTCGGCATCCAATTCATTCAACTGAGCTAACTTGGTCAGTCCTGCGGATAAGTATACACTGGGGGTTTTGAGGCGCCACACTCTGTCAAGTCCTTGATGGTGCATGATCACAAAGTAATATGACAAATGGATGTGGATAAATGAAATTCCTCGAAGTGAACTTCAACTAAAGTTCCTTTGATGAAGTTTCTTCAGCAATCACTGATATTGTACGTGTACCAGATGTACCAGTATGAAGTGAGCGTCAAGATACAAATGTCTCGATAGGGAACATTTGTTGTGATTTTTTTGTTAGTTTGCTATGACATCTGTGAAAAATATTTAGTATACACCAAGTCATTGAACAGACAAAATCATATTTTTTCATCGTTCATCGTTTGCGGCAAGAATTAATTTTTTGTTTTCATTTGAAGAAAAGTGCTGCATAGTCGCATCTAATGCTTGTCGAGGCATATGGTGATCATGCTCTATCAGAAGCAAAAGATGGTTTCAACGGTTCAGAAATAATGAGTTTGATGTGAGAAATGAAGAACGTGGAAGACCACCAAAAAAGTTTGAAGAAGTCGAATTGCAAACGATATTGGATGGAGATGACACTTTGAGTCAAAATGGCAGCAATGTTAAATGTTGCACAACAAACAATTTCTGACCGTTTAAAAGCTATGGGAAAGATCCAAAAGTGTGGAAAATGGGTGCCACATGAATTGAATGAAAGACAGATGGAAAACAGAAAAAACACTTGTGAAATTTTGCTTCAAAGACACGTAAGAAAATCGGCTTTGCATCGGATTGTTACTGGCGATGAAAAATGGATTTATTTTAAGAATCCTAATACGGAAAAAATCATGGGTTAATCCGGGACAACCAGCAAGAAGACAATGCTATGTGTTTGGTGGGACCAGAAAGGTGTGGTGTACCACGAGCTCATAAAACCTGGTGAAACCGTTAATACTGATCGCTACCGACAACAAATGATCAATTTGAACCATGCATTGATCGAGAAACGACCAGAATTGGCCAAAAGACACGGCAAGGTAATTTTTCTCCATGGCAATGCACCTGCACACAAAGCAAAACCGGTTCAGGATAGAATCAAAACGCTTGGCTGGGGGCAGCTACCCCACCCGCCGTATTCACCAGAATTGACTCCTTCCGACTACCATTTAGTTTCATCGATGGGACACGCATTGGCTGAGCAGCACTTCGATTCCTACGAAGAAGTCGAAAATTGTGTGCCTGATTAGTTTGCTTTAAAAGACGAACAATTTTATTGGCGTGGTACTCACAAATTGCCAGAAAGGTGGTCAAAATGTGTAGAAAACAATGGCCAATACTTTGAATAAAATGTTTTTACTTTCCCATTAATAATTAGTGTTTTATTTTCAAAAAAACATTTCATCCGGTACACCTGATACTATATGTACTGGATGTTGTAGCGCAACCGAAGCGAGGCTTGTTGCACTTTTGCAGTTTGGAAGTGAGTCACCTTTTTTTGCCGCTGACTTAGTTATTCTCACACCCTCCTAGTCCGAACCGCAGATAGGCTTGAGCCCACGGACATATATGGTGGAACATATGCAAATAGTTCCACTTGGAAAACACTTTTTATTATTTATAATATATTATTTTATTTATTTATAATTATCCATCAGTCTGCTGGCTTTATATATGTTCAGAACTTCTGAGATTTCACCCGCACCGAATTCCGCCATCAGTGTAGATTTTCCAGTCAAAATCCTTTCTTTCTGGGATTAGAATGTCAAATTCGTTTTTAAGGTTGTTTGAGGATATGACAAGATTTCTCGGTGCGATCATCGTTTAGTTTTAATGTCCAGCACCCAGACTTCCTGAGCCTATAGGCGATGTGAGTTAGGAGATGTAATGCTACATCAGAGCCTCTGACGGAATCGACCGCAGCTGTGGTTGGAATGCGCTCTGTTTTTTGTACAAAGTGATTTTGTAATGTGTTAATTTTTAACTGGACAGAGTAGAGGTATGTCAATCGTTCAAATCTAACGAACGAATCATTCAAGTATTGGTTCCAAAAAGATTCGATCATTCCAATCAATCGTTCATTTTAATCATCGTTCTTTCAAAGATATGGTTGTATTCGTTCAATACTACCGAAAGCAATCCCAGAATCGATCGTAGACTCATTGTATTTCATTGTATTGGTACACTAGCAGGACACCAAATATGTTTGTGGTCACACAAATATGTTTACGGCTTAAATAAGAAGTAGTAAACATAAGAGAATATACATGTGTATGTGGGTTCGAACAGCGAACAACATCAAAACGTTTGTGTTTCCATCGAACCAATGAAGAGATGGTGAGAGAAAATCATTTAGATCATTTCGCTCAGAAGGATATGAACGAACGGAAGATACGTACAACGAAACGATTTGAACGAACGAAACATAAGTATTGAATTGTTTCTTTCATTCATCAAGTCAAGTGACCAAGACGAACGAATCTTCAAAAGTTTTCAAAAATTACAATCACCAATACTTTTGAGTGAACGGGTCAAAATGAACAAATCAATCACGATTGACACTGCTCTACTGGTAAGCCCACCATACTAGTGATTCGTATGATAGAATCGTATACATCTACAGGGTCAATTTTGGTTGGAGGCCTCACTTTTTTCTGCAGGGGTGACAAGTAATGTACACCTTCTCGACACTCTGTACTACGTTTAAATTCCAGCTTTGTTAGGGATTTAAAGTAAGTTGATTATTCAGACGGAAAAGGCGGCATATTTTGTTTCGAGTGGTGAGTTTGCTGGAGCTGATGCCTGGGTCACACCTTGAACTCCAGGTACACACGTTGCTCAGAACGCCCTCTATAATCTCACTGATCACAGTCACATACATTCCCGATACCACCGTTTCATCGGTGTATCCAACATTCTTGTTCCCTTCTCTGTCTTGACAATAAGCCAAAGGAGAGTTGAAATGACACCGTCCTGTGGTTTCTTCTACAGGCGAATTTTGATACACTGCAGTTTCCTAACATAAAATAAATCGAGTGCTGCGCATGGTAACAATTTCGTATATAGAGTTTACAATACCTAGTTCAGTTAAGGATTCAAGGATCGCTTCCGTATAAATGCCCCTTCTATGTCTAAAAAACTAGTTAGAGTATACTTTTTAAAATGTAAAGCTGTTTCTATTGCCCGCACTATTTCATGGAGAGGCGTTTTTGTGGATCTTCCTTTGAGGTTCGAAAACCTTTAAGTCAGGCTAATGGATCTGAGGCGCTTTCAGGCCCAAGTTTACCCATTTTAATGAAGACTACGTGAGCTTTTAACTTCGATTAATCATCAATAAGCCATGGGATTTTAATTCGAAACGTTCCAGTTTTCTGCTCTTACTCCGCGATTGTTAATTGAGAGAGTAATGTCTAGGATGTCCCACCAGACGTAAAAGCTATCAGTGATCGGAACAAATGTTTGGACACAATAGAAAGCCCAATGCTTGAGCTTAGAAAGGAACGAATTCCTATCTTCAAATCGGCGTTGAAATGCAACAAAAACTTTCCATTTCTGAAGCCGACAATGTTTGGCGATGAAAAGTAATCACTTACGATGATTTGACGGCAAGAATCGTTTTGCTACCTGCTTGATGAGTTTCGCAGAGAATGGTCTACTATTAGCTACTTCACTGCGGCAGAACCCTTTGTGCGTACTGTATCTGTTATACTCTGCAATCACCCGCGAGGGTGCGCCTGCGGCTAATAGGAGGATAATATTTTACTTCGTGAAGACAATTTGAGGCTAAGCACGATTCGGGAGTTTGATTGAAAGTTTTCTATGCATTCACCTTCTGGAACTGGCACCAACTGTTTGACACATGTTTCTATACCAGACCAGAGGACGAGACCTTCAATGAGAGACAAAGAGTAATGCTTCCAAGCATTGGGGCGGACTACCTTAATTTTGGTGCAAATTGCCTTTAATTCCACTCAGGCGACAGCAGAGACAACGATACGGGACCTCCAGTTAACCCAAATCCCTTTCCGTTTTAATTATGAAATCTGCTTTCATTCTCACACAAATTAAGATGTTCCCGCCCGTCAATACAGTTAACGCCCCAAAAACATCGACCATCATAAGTTCGGCACCCGATTTTACACTGCTCGTACCTATCAAAATCAGTCACGCATTTCCGTCGCAATATCTGATATGTATTTCACGGATTTCATCATTCCTTCACGCAGATATCATGCACAACGTGCGACCGGCATAAACCTCTCCGCCTCTCGTGAGTGAATTTAATTAGCTATGAAATGAATGAAACTCAATTCAATCCCTTGGGCCTTTGCAGATAAAACGCGCGCGCTTCTACCATTCTGAGGTATGAGGCGCCCTTTTGACCATAATTAACTACCAGGAAATATATCTACAACTGTGTGTGGTGTGTGCACTTAGTTACGGCCAGGCCCAGTAGCACACTTCGCTATGCTCAAACCTGCCAGCACGTAGCATTCAGCGTACACATACACAGCGACTTCAGCACACCAGCAACCACCAGCACAATCCTCATTAAATTCGTTATCACCTGCTTTTGTGTTTGTTACGACTATTTGTTGTCATTTGAAAAAGTAAAAGTTTTTTTTTCGCCTCTTTTTTGTTTCATTTCACTCATTTCACTCGGTGTCTTCTTTTTAACTGACACTTTCTACGATATAATATAATTTGCATTCACACGTTGTCGTGTCGCAGTCGCTGAAACGTTTCCAACAACTTCATAGGCAGGGGATGTAATTAAAATTTAAACACCAACATCGGGAGAAGAACAGCAAGCGAATCTCTCACTCTTTCTCTCCTACTGAAACAAAAAAGAAAATTAAAAATCGAGGAAAGAAGAAAAAACTGACCCAAAAACAAAACCAAAAAAAAAAACCTGTCAAACTACACTCTGCTGCTGCAGACTGTCCCCGAAACAAAAAGAACGTGTGTAATCGGTGAAAAATCAAATCAAGACCCCACATGCGACTGATGCTGTGAGTATGCTAATTCGAATCAAACAGTGTGTATAGTCGTTACATAAACGAGACGCTGATACGCACTAGAGCGCAGCGCGTCTGTCAAAATCAAACGTCGCACAAAACTCTCGTGAGACGTCCCAGATCACGGGGGAAAATTTCGATTTCATTTCTGGTCCGCCCAGGGAAAACTACAAAAAATCCGGTCCACAAGCGATTGTCGCCGATGGAGTGCATCCATCGCACAGTCCGAAGGTTGAGTTTAAAAAAAAGCAAAAATCGATCACATCCGACAGTAGTCAATGCGGTGCCCCACCAGGAGATGAGCTGTTAATGCGTGTGCGGATGAACATCTAGTTGCGACCTTCACCTGAATATGGATGGGCAGCGAATTTTCGAATTTTACGAACCGCCGCGCATGCGCGCTTCTCAACAAGTTTGATTTCCAGTATCAGCAGCAGCGGCACACACCGCGCCAAGTTGAGAAAGAAAGTTGATGAGGCGTCAACGCGCGCAACGATGTATCGCACACGCAGCATAAACACGCTGAGGAATCTCCGAATCGCCGCGCCATAGATGTGGGGTGCTGTGTTTTTTTTTTATTGTTTATCAGTCTGAGCCGAAGATGCTGCAGCGCCCGGTTGTGCAATGGCACATAAATCTTAATGGCCGCGGTGGAGAAGAGGAAAGGCGACGAGTTATGTTTACTATCGATCTTCTGTATTTTTATTTTTCTTCTTTACATCTGAATTGATAATACACATGACAGACTGGTCGCGAAGCAAAGGTTATGAGCGCGAAGAGACGACGACAATGGAAAGGAGAAACGTGACACGATGGACCAACGTCGTGGACGGCATCTTTCCAAGGTTTACAAGCAATTTAGCAACTCTCTGACGATGTAATGCAAGACCAGCCGTGCACTGTGAGTGTGTGGAGGACGCTGATGAAGTTTACAAAATTGAATCATGTGGGCAGAGGGTTAGGCCAGATTGGCAAATGGACCAGTGGTTGACATTCGAATTTGTTTACTCGAAATTAATTAATTAATCAGGCACTGAGCGGCGCGACACGGCACGGCGCGACAGACAAACTGCAAACAAATATGAGCGATGAGCGATGGACGCGATGCGATGTGTGGCAACGGACGGGTAGGCATGTAAGCCAGAGACCACAAGGTCGCTTTGGCGGAATCCGATGAGGAAAACGGCACGTTGCAATACTGGGTATTGGAAACGACGCAGGTGACACGTAAGATCTTGGTTTTTCACAAAATCTCATAATCTTCGCAAGAGGCGTTAACCAAGGATGGTGGGTTGTGCATTCGGCATTGATTGGTCGGGAAGCAGCCGACAGTGTGGCCTTTGTGAGTGAGGTGAGGTGAGGTATTTAACGGTGATGTGGATTGCACTTTGTCAGTGATTAATTCATTCTAGATAATTATCACACAGAAAGGTCGTGATCGTTGGACCAATTAGTCGGAGGAGGTAGATTGAACATTGAACGCTTTGTACTTAACAGCGACTTGAACTTTAACCGACGTCACGCGAACTAATTTTCAACCAACGACATCTGTAGACTTTGCAGCGAAATAATGTTGTGTTCCAAACTTGTGGGGAACAGGCTTTAAATATTGAGAAAACAAGAGCCATGAATCTAGAATGACATGGAGCTTCCCATTGGAGGATGATTCGGTGCAACCACAACCTCTGCAGATTGCAGTTCGAAATGGGTCTAGACTGAAGTATACAAATTTAACGTCTAGGGTAGGTCAGAGAGAAATATACAGCTTTTTCCCGCATAAGGAATAATCCAGGCCATGAGGGTCGGGATTTCAATCTTCGTGTTCATTGCTTTCCTGTATATTGCGACAATCTAGTTTATTTGAATTAACTGTCAACAGTCTTTTAAGTGATAGATTGAATTCAAGGTGTCCACTTACTCTGTTCCAAGTCAAATTTGCAAAGTATGTTAGCAGCGCCTATCTCTAGCTGGACAGATGTGAAAATCTCAAGGCAAGTGGGAGCCAAGCTAGTAGCTTTCCGACCTCTCACTGAGGCAGCTTGTGAAAAAAGAGAAAGCCGACGAGGAAAAGGCGCAATTGTACATACATCTGGGACAACCCGTCGGAATAGATGATCTACTTTGGTTGGTACTATGTCTATCTAGAAACAGGATTCAAGATCGAGGAAGCAAGTAAAAATGCTTAAGGCCTGCGCTTAGATAAACAAAAGCTTCCACGGCCAGTGTGTGCACGCAATAAGCAAAGGGAGACTAGGTACCAGAGACAAGCTGCTACATTGAAGGGCAGACGGTAAGCAACGGTTGCCAAAGCAGCAGATGGTGGCATAAAGCTCACGGGGTCAGCACTAGTCGAGCGGGTAACAGTTCTTCCTTGTGAATATCTAAGAGAGATGGCGAGTACCGAAGAAAAGCCTAGAGTCCTGGTGACTGAAATAGCTTTTGACGAGAGTACAAGTTCAAATTTCACATCCAAGCATGGTGAGCTACTAGTAGACTGCGAAGTGGCTAAAACTGATAGCAACCATCTGACCACTAAGTATGAAGGAAGGAGGATTCTACCACGAGCCTACCCAATTATCATTTATTTCTCTAAAAACACTGGATAGGAGCACAAAACGATGACATACAAAACGAAGCGATTATGAGGATACAGATGAAATACCAATCAGTTCTCTTCGCAACAATTTACGCGTCTGAGTCTGACGAAGTGGCTACGGAAGAAGTCATGAATCTTCTGAATCCGAGTTGAATAATTGAAACGATAGAGATGATCTAATTTGTTCAATGTCGTCTGTTGAATTATTTGACAAAGCACTCGAAAGAGAAATTCACTGGACTACACGATCTGGTCCTTGGACCTGAAAACGTTACAAAAAAAGAAGGTCCTCATCAAAATGGATCCTTTACCAAAGAACGCAATGAACCTGGTGCGGTCGTGCGGCTCTTCTCTCGGCCGACGGCGGCAGCAGTGGGTGGCGGATGTCAGGAGGATGGACGCATCTTTCGACTTTAGTTGCCTTGGGCTTTCGACACAATCCAAACAGCTCCGAACGGCAACGTCTTCGATATGACGTGTGTGGAGCAGCAATAGTTTGCTCTGCCCGCACCGTAATTATACGGGTAGGTAGCTTGGTGTCCAACAACGTGAAATTGAATACAAATTTGGATTGTAAAGCGCTCGAAGTGTGCAAAAAATATTCCTGTCCCGTAGGTTAGTCTTTTCATTAAGAAAAGCATGTTTGACTTCAACTTTCGCACAATTCACGAACCATTGAAGGAACGGAAAAAAAACCACCTATTGTTAATTTTTTCCTACGTGCGAAGGTTCGAGGTATATCACAAAAGGATAAATTCTGGATTTTTGTGTACAGCAAAGATCAGGCACCCGTGGGAAGGATCATTTACAATTTGCCAGCCATTCAAGAAACTGAAAAATATTCCGAACTTACGCCTCAGATCCCAGCAAATGCCTTAACGTTCCTCCCCAGCAACAAGTTAAAAAGCTTACCTGCAAAGAGAGAACAAACAGAAAAACATCAATTAAACACATCACAGTAAAGAAGAACCAAACCCAAGAACCCTCAAGAACATTTGCCTTACAAGGTGCGACCCATTATAGACACGCACTATTGGCCGCTGTTTGCGTTTACCAAACCATTACAGAGATCCCACTGAGAACGGTCAATTAAAAGGCATAAACTTAAGCAAGCACAATCGATCACCACAAGCAGAGGCCACACCTCCGCCAACGATGGGCCGAGTGTGGGAATTCAAACAAATAGCAAGTAGTTACATGGCAGCTGACCAACAGCCCACGTTCCTAACAAACACCGCCAGTGTCAAGTCAAGATCACATCAAGCACCGCTCAAAAGCAAAAACCCGCTACCCATCCCTGAAGGTTATACAAGTACATATTTGTAGATCTTGTTGAACTTGCACTAAAGCCTTACTTCATGACTGATACACACTTCAGTAATGGTTTGAAAGAAACCTCAAGTGCCACTTGTGTGTCGGTCAAAATTCGTACACCATTGTCGACTGAGTTGGGGCACCACAGTCGAGGACAATCGTGTTGTGTAGTTTTTTTTTTTATTTTGGAAATTTGCAAGCCATTGTCGGACTCAAATGATTGATGTTGTTACAATCGGTGTCTATTTCGCCTTGACACTCAAAGCCTAACCTCTAAACTGAGATTAAGACTAACATCCTTTTGAAGTTGTTCGACGATTGAGATGTATGCGTTTGTGCGTGTGTCTGTTTACACGTTTGATGCGAGTACTTTTAGATTTGCGCAGGGAAATGAGAGCCTTCAGGGAAAGTAAAACTTGTGATCTCGATTGTGTGACGCTTGTGATGAGACCCAAACAAACACGTGATGTTTGCAATTTAGTTTGAGAAGCCTTGAACTGGACAAGTGGTAGCATCGAACATTGATGATGTGTGATCACGTGGAGTGATGTGTTTCGAGACCGTCTTTAAACGAAGAAAATTAGACTGTGTCCAGCACCTCTAATAGCCTGAACTGTGCAATGAATAGCCTTCTTGCCATCGAGACTCTCACTGAATTAATCCTCAGGTCAGAAATAAAGGCCTGTGCCTAATGTCTTCGAAATAACTAGGTCTAATTTTGGATAAGACATTGAATTGGAAAACTGAAGGATCGGACTTGTGCAGTATGCCTCACACAAGATGGACATCAGACAACCGGACAGTCTTGAGATATGAGATGTAAACACTGATTTTCAAACCCATTCTGGCGCATTAACACCTCTGCAGCCATTGAACAAGATACACGGACATGCACATTGCACATCTGGTAGATTCAATTAGGGTTACGCCAAATGACAAGTCTAACTAGATTCTCACCCACAATAGAAGGGAGGCACTATTCCCTAGTCTCTTTCGAAGGTTTTTTACGTTAGACTGTCGATATCGTTGTAGAAGTCCCTCAACAGAGGGAAAAGCTCATTTGCGAGGCTAGCACCTGGAACTTCGAAAGGGGCTCACGATATGTTCAAGATCAAATTTCGGAGAGCATAGTCCAAGCTTCTCGAAAATAAATGATGAAACTAACTCCAGTCTCAGGAAAATACTAGCATCCTCAGAAACACCTACCTCCCTCCGGAGGACCGCTGTATCTCCATCATCACATCCTCCTCCCAGCTGGATGTCCGAACTACGAAAGCTGTATGTGAGCTCTATGAACAGAAGGGAAGCATACAGACTTTTCAGGAGGCAAATGCAGTGAAAGCATGAGAGCCGTGCGATCTAGGCGTCGGAGGGTTGTTACGGCGGGATTAACCTCTGAAAGTTGTACCTGAGGCGTTTCACAATGGATCACATCGACGACAATCTGGCAGTTTGAATTCTCAGAATTTTGATGAATCACTTCTGAAGACTGTGAGGAGGACAAAATGCTGATGATTGCGTCCCCCGATCTCCCGATGGAGTCAAAATAACAAGGCTGCTCCTGCCCGTCCCCCTGGGACGGTGAATCCTCAAGCTTCTGCACCAACTCTTCTAGAAAACTAAAGTTTGTCAGAAGAAACCATATCCCTCGCTCTATAGGAATCCCAGTGTGCTACGGCTGATCCACAAAAGACCACTTGAACTCCGCCAATGTCAAACTGCGCCTTGTTGCTTTCTATTGGTAGAGTTTTGCGTGCCATACTAGTTTTATCTGTCCTCATTTTAATGCACGTTAATGCCTAATTGGCGGGTCACTTCTTTTCATGCAATAATCTAATTTTCATATCGTTCTTTACAAGCTCCTTGATGGAGGTTTGACACTCTACTTAAGGTTGCTTTTAAGTACTGCCAGAGTACTGAGTACTGGACACTTCATCGCAGGCAATCTTAGAAAATGAATTCTTCCACATTCAAGAAGAGTAGCGCTGAAGACGTACACAAATGGAGAAATTGCAAATTGGAACAGCGATTGTGGTGAGCGTTTGAAGGTGGTGTTGAAAAAGTCGCACTTTACTTGCTGATTGAAGATTAGTCTAATAGGTTTGACTTAATGCAGTGTCTCCACCAGATTGAATTCAAATTAACAAAAATCAGTAACGCATTGCATCTGAACTTCTGTGCCCGTTTAGAATATTGAACTTCGATAAGCCTGTATCGGAATTCTTTAAATATAGGACACACTTCTTCTCGTCCTACCGATTAGAGAGTTCGCCTGAAATCAAGAATGCCTACCGCTTTGATATAAGACTGAATTTCCTAGAGTGTAACTCTTCTTGCAGGAAGATTTTTTAACCGAAATGGGGTTTTCAACCAGTCTTGAAGACGGCACTACAAGAGAAACTAAATCTCATAGAGATAACCACGATAAAGAAAATGTCGATGAAATGTCGATGTCGATGAAACCATGCAAATCGTCCAATCGTAAGAAATGTTTCCATTGCACAGGACCTACAAATTACATGAGAAATTAATTGGAACAAAATGAAGCTCGATGTAAGGGTACCACACCAGTTAACGGCAAAGAATTTCATGCACCTAGTTTCTTCTGCGAAACGGCGCAGATTCACGACAACATCCACCCATTTCTTAGGCGGATGGTGACTGCAAACTTAAAGTGGATCACTTACAAGAACGACAATCACGGTGAACTTGCGCAAACGGTGTAGAAGTAAGGCCAGGGAGGACATGCTGTGTGCCTTGTGGGATTGCATCCGCACAACGCAACGAGCACCACAAGTGGTCCATAGGAAAGAATTGGGTTCTATCAGGACAATGCGAGGCAATAGAGGCTGAAAAAGGAAGAATGATTGAGAGGTTCTCATGCAAGCCCCTTATAGTCGGAACGAAGCACCAAATATCGAAGGAATTCGCTGGCGAAATATTCGCCTCAAAAGAAACTTCAAGAAACAAAACAAGACACGTCTGTATTGACCAAATCTTTTACGACACGAGGTAATGGCACTACGGCTCCGCCCAGGCAGTCAACAACGTTCCAGCACATTGTAACTACAATAGAAATCTACTTAACTCAAAAATATCGATTTTCTGATAGAGCCAGGCTGAAAGCCTTTGACAACTGACGGGTAATGACACAAAATCGTAATACTTTTGCAAAGAAACACATTGTCTTCTGACAGACAGATATGTTGTAATTATCAGATATCAAACTAAAGCGGCCTGTTCGAATTTGTATTATGACGAGTATAGTACTAAGAATGCATCCATGCTGCACCCACGTTGAGGTGTCCACTGTGGAATCCTGAAAATCCCTACGCGCGCAACAAAGAAGTCGCTGAAGAAGGTATACAACTTCACTTTGACAAGCATTAAGCTTCCCATTGAGTACGTATGTTGAAATCAATCACCATTTCAAACCCTCATGCCAGCAAAAAGACAAAACAGGAACGCCTCACTCAACGAACACAGCCAATGAATTAAATTGCTTTGATTTTTAGATGACACGAAGAATTGAATTTCAAAATATCGAAATTAATCGAAAAAATTTGCTTCCATTTGGCAAATCTTGATAAAGTCCACAGAGTCACAAGGTCGTTTCGTTTCAAGTCTGAAGATAAGCTAGAGTTTGGTCATCTTTGCATTTGATAATCTGTCATGCCATCATGTGATTTCTTACCAAACATAGATGAAGCGACGGATACGGCAATCACCGAGAAATGGTGCCATCTTCTCAAACCTGATGAATTGATTTGTGCTGAAATATGTCTGTGGGTCCTTTCAAATTGCTTGCCTGGCGTGGCAATCTTTGGTCGCTTAATGTTTCTCTGATGAATTTAAAAAAAGAAAATCATAAGCTAGTGCTTATGGAAAACCACAGGAGATTTTGAATGCAATTACAAGTAATCCTCAAAGTCACTTAAAAGAGACAGTCGAAGAAAGGACACCTGACATGGCTCTTAACCGTCATTCTTCCACGCGTAATATCAACAGAATACAGAAGCGATTGGTGAAATTCTAACACATTTATTTATAATCATTGGATTACATAAACCACACAAAAAAGCGAAGGAAACACTGCTTTGTATCTAATTAAGCAGCAGAACTTGGCGCGTTTAATGCCTCATAGCAACCCTCTTATAGTCTTACTCAGTGAGTCAATTAACGCCTTTTCATTCATTCTAATGTCATTAGCAAACGTATGGTTTATTGGAGGCATGCGCGACTCTAGTCGATTGCCCAAAACGAAGGAAAAACATCTCAAAAGATTTCTGTGATTACCCGGTTTTGAGCCTTAACAAGTTTTGTAAATAAGGAACGAAAAAAAGTGTCAAAACCAAATGAGGCTGGGTTGCATGCGGAAAAGATCAATTAACAGCTTCATTGTTGGAAAACCAACCGCGCACATGAATGGAGGAGGGTTTTTTTTGTTCTTTTTGGTTTGGTCCCGCAGCTAGCTTTAACCTTGCATTCAGAGCGGTGACAATGGGAACGTGTATAGTCAACTGTGACTTAAAAAATGTCTCAAGCCGATGAGCTAAAACTACAGTGCTCTGTGCTTTAAAACAAGCATCCGCGTGGAAACGCTGAAATGACTCCTTTTTGATGGATTTTAAAAGACGTCAGTTGCTGGCAGGAGTCCAATAAGTCCGCGGACTGAAGTTACAAACGTCATTAAATTCTAAGCTTCAAAAGCGTGCTCCAGCGTGTTTTATTCCTGTCGATTGAGTGAGCCAAACACTTTAGCTGTTAGCATATGCGGACGACGTTGAGGTCATTGGCCTAACGCTGCGTGCCGTTAGGAATTCGTTTGCTAGTACAGAGACAGAGGCGGCTAAAATTTGCCTGGCGATGAAGGAGAGCAAAGGGAAGCACACACAGTATCCTCAAGGAAGGTTATATAACATCGTAGTCCTGGACAGAGTGTATTAAAGGGCAGCTATAACTTCTAAGGAGTCAGGGATGCGGAGTAGTTCTTGCTACTCTCTGTTTCTTTGGGCTCAAAAGGCAGTAATAGATTCTTTTGGCGAATATAAAGTTGATTTTATATGAAACATTGATCATTTATGTCTTACTGTACAGCACAGAGACATGGACAATCTTAAAAGCGGATGAAGAGGTCCTTGTTCTCTTTTATAGAAATGTTTTGGGTCACCACCTAGTGGAGAAGACTGAACCACAAACTGTATGGAATGTACGTCGACATGAGCATTGACAGGCTGATGCTGAGTCATCAAGTGCACAGGAACGACTTCGCTCCGATCTGCTTCTCTGTGTGTTAATGCAACGGCCGTACCTATCTGGCGAGCAGGAGGGTAGTCCGAGATAGGGCTAGCTGAAGAGACTTGTTGGTCGACTGTTTTGACAAAACGGGTATGGAATCAGTTAAACATCTGACTTAGTAAGAGCAGCTGTCTTGACGATACTACTTTAAGTCATAACGATAAGCAATGTTAGCTATTTCTTGATTCCTGGAATTGGGTTGACGATCACAACACATGTTGCACTCATAAAAAGTTTGTCAATTTTGAACACTCAACACCGAACCGGGTCTCAGCTGAAAACATGCAAAGCACATGAATTACGTGACATATGCCATCCGATGTGGGACTATATGGCTCCATAAAATGCTCATCTTCATTGTGCTGCTTGAAATGCTTCTAAACAACGATATCGTACACCAGTATAACAAAGCGGCTAAATTGCTTTCGTCAACATCTTCGTTTGTTCAAAGAATTGACGTTTGAGATATATCTCCCGCGTTAACTGCTGGTACCAAGAAGCTACTTGACATATTTTCCGTTTACTCAATAGATGGGTGTGTGCATTTATTTTGCTTAGAATAATGTATGCCGAAAGGCAACGAAACTCTATTCACTTTCATTCTATTACTAGTCTTCACGGTTGATGTACGTTCTCATGACGTGCTTTGTTCACACAACTGAATCAGTGGCAATAGAGTGTCAGATTTCAGTTTCTCTATTGTCACCAATGACGATATATGAGTGAATCATTTAAGTCGCCTCCCTGATGAACGCATAGTTCCCTAATGTCACTGAAATTTTACAGAAATTACCAATTACCAGTTTCGTTCAATTTTCCTTCCTTCAATCAATCACAATCGAACTTCGTATCTAAATGACAGTTGGTATTGGACATTTCCTGGTTAATTTCTGTTTGCTATTGGCATCAACTTCTTTCTCAGAATAATCAATTCGCCCAGATCCGAAAATGCTGCAACCTTTGTGCAGTTTGAGGTCGTCCATTGCATTGAATTCTCCAGCTGCTAAACCTTGGACCTGTTTCGAGTTGTCTGTGAACGTTACTGACGAGTCAGTAGTGGATACTGAACAGTGTCTTCTTATCGTTATGAGACGCGTGAGAAATCAAAGACAGTGAATATGAAATATATTGCTCAGCACTCAGTATCAGCAGCGTCCTTCATACTTGACTGTAGACAAACTCACAAGCTGACGTGGGTGATGGTCTTTACACGGTCTTTGGCCCAAAGATCTAAGTTCTAAACTATGAGCAACATTTAGTCTTAGGTTTGTTGGTGAACATGACTGTGCCAAGCCTCATTTCTGCATTGGACCATTGGAAGGAAGGACGACAAAGCAATTCACCGCTGCTTCACGAAGATGGCCACTACAGCGGTGGAGGAATGTGTAAAAACGCTTAGCTGTTAGAGAATCGTTGGGTACATGTTGCGTTAGCGAGTTCGATTTTAGAGATGAAGAGAAAGAATTTGCTGACGAGGAGGTCGAGTTAGTTGTCCTTCAGCGACGACGAACGAGAAGGCTGACATACAAAACGAACAGGCCGACTAGGGCGCAACATTATAACAAACTTATGCGACCAGGCAGTAACGCACCGTGCCAAAGTGTAACTAACCCACCAAGGATTGTCCGTCCTCTTTACAGGCCATGTGCAGTCTGTCACAGTGTGGCCGTGGGTAAATGTCGGTGGTTTTTGCAGGGAAAAGAGAGTTTTGGCGGAGTTGACCGGAAAAAATCCATCAACAAAGGTGGTCCAAAAAATGAAACTTCAAACAAAATATCGACCTTTTGCCCAACATGATGATGTGATTCCGTGTGTTTATGGTTAGTTCAACAACATTGGCTTTATATCGTGAGATGCCACAAATCAACATAAAAACCAACAACGCCAACCATTTGTCACAGAAGCATAAATTAAACAAAGTCACATTTGATATTTGTACCCTTGAGATACGTTTCCCCACGAACTGCGTTCGTTTTTGACATCAGATAGTTCCTTAAGACAAGTCTCCTCATTATCTTTGATGTTTTGTAAATATTTAGTTCATTATCAAACAAACAACAAACTCCTTAATACCCCATTCAATATAGCAACAGACTACATCAAATCCGAATGCAATCCAAAAGATCTCCACAAGAATATGCTAAAGTTTTCAGTCATAAAACGCAAAAGAGACCAACGGCTCACCGTCTAAATACGCTCAGTTGAGAAGAGAAACCGGCTGCAAAATCTGCAGACTAATAAAATACGCTCCACCACAAATTAAACGCCAGACAGATTCTTAATGTTTTCCTATGTTTCTGCCTTTTTTTTCATTCTACACGCCGCAAAAAATTCTCATCGCCACAGACACTTGTCGTGTCATCAGCCATCTAGCCAGATCGTACTTTAACCTCTCCGCCACCAGTCAGACCACTCATACGACAGCGATTATGTACGGTCTTGGGGTAGGTCGGGCACAGTCGAATAATCCAGAACCACGCGGTTGACTGAGATTAGATACGAGTAGGTGTCTACCCGGCTGATTGTGATTCACTCAGAAAATGTATGTATTCTTGCGCTGTCAAGTAGAAAGTGGATGTGACTTATGATGACGTAAGCATTACCGCAAACGGCATCTAAATTTAAATTAACTATCGATTGATTTTGACGGTTATTTTGAATTGAATTAAGCAATCGGATTGAATTGGTAATTTTCAACGATGAACAAATTGCGACATCGTCTGCTGGCGTTTAAAGACGATGTCTTTATTTGTGAGAGTTTTCTGATTTTTTTTTTTTTGCTTTTCGCATTGATTTTAGGAGCTGTTATTCAGGTAAGATATTCTTCGCCAATGCAAAAGACATTAGGAGTGACTGTTGATTTAAGAATTTGTTGGTAAACCTCGGCGTAACGATTGACTATGTTAGGTTAGGTTATGGTGGCTGACTAGCAAAGTGGACCCGTCACACTTAGCTCATCATGATTTTATTATGTAAGCAGGCGGATGTCTGTAATCAATTCTACTTCATCAGCCATTTAGTGGGCTTAACAAAGAGATGTCGGTGGCTGATGAGCCCTAATAGCGGATTTGTTCATTCTAACCAGCTCAGTTGATCGTTTAGGATCCAGAGTAAGCAAAATTGTGGCTACATATGCGAATGGAAGAGTTTATTGTTGTAAATATTACCAGATGTGCTGTAGATGTACAGTTTAAAATTTGAAGCATCTTCAAAAAATTAAAATGAGATGCGAAAAGACGCACTTCTGGAGCAGTCTAACGTCCGCTATGAAAGGTGTTCATTTAGTGCTATTTTATAAACGAATCACAGCCAAGACGAGGAATGTTTCACATTGGGAGATTTGAGGGACTCATCGGGTTTTTGAAGATTACATACTTATCCCCACAAGCTCTCAGACTCAACGCTCGCTCTATAGGCTCGTAGGCGCATGTTCCAATGCTTGGAATATCTGTAATCAGGAAGGTCGAACTTGGTGTCAAAACCATGTTAGCGGACCGAACGAACATGATCATATATTTAAGTCGCTCTTCGTTCTGTTGGAGCTACTCGCCGTGATAGAGTGGAAAAGAATCAATGTGCAAAGAGCTCAATGTCGAGCACCCAATGGAAAGAGCTATACTCCAATGGTTTGTTCATGTGGAACGAATGTCCCCATAACCACGACTTCCGAGACGTGCCTTGAATGCTGCTCCACAAGTTACGCGACAGCTTTTCAACCAGGATGAGGTGGATGGATCAAGTCTGGCGATAACGGCTAGCTATCGCGGTCCTTTCTCGTATGTGCCACCCTAGACGGGGGCGTCCTTGCCTTGTCCCACAGGTTCGGAGTCGAAGACTATTCGGACTGGTTCAGTGTTGTGCTTTACTTGGCTGCGACAACTTAGTCACTGCATCCGTAAATGTCTGGCTAGGTTCGTGGCGCGCTTCTCCAAATTCTATTAACGTAAACAGGAGGAAAGATCAGGCGGAACTTTTCCCTCAAAAGATCCAAGAACCTCTTCTTCCGCTTCGTACTGGTCTTTGAGAAATAAAGTTGTAGTGTATTGTTAAGCGCGGAGTTGAATTGGACGAAGTCCTTCGCTACCTCGAGCTAGAGATGACCACGTTGACACTCTGGATCAGTCGTCAGTACTGTGCGTCCTTTCTTGATGATAGCAATTACTATGTTTTGCCCTCGTTTACCGACGGACCAACTTTATCTGTTTCCTTTGCAATCACAATAAACGCCACATTGTCGACTCACTGTCACACGTGTCATCGCGACTGTCATTCGCGTAAGGTAGCTTTCGGAAGATCGTACCTGCTTTGTTGATCAGTGAGTTGTGCACGATCTTATCAATGGTAATAAAGAAGTAAGCGTCGCCTTTTCCAAAGAACGTTTTATTACGTTGAAGGTCTCTGTGAGTTAAGAACTTGCCCGTCAAAAGTGCCAACAGATCTAGACGAACCATGAGGGCAAAGGTTCTTTAACTACAGGCGTTCCTTAGCCGCGTCTAAGATTAAAACATGGTTCACTCGCTGGTTATGAATCGTGGCAATTATACGAACTCAGACTAGGATAAAACCAGAGAGACACTTGTAGACAGTCTGGACAGACTCAAGAACAAATGGGGAATCTTCTAGTCGAATGTGTTGTCAGACTTCCATTGCATCCCATAAAGAGAGGCTATAAAATGTGTAAAAACAGCACTCAATTCCAACTAGTAAGCAGAAGACTGTACCGGTGGACTGTCGAGTTGAAGGCGTAACAAGTGCTAGTGCTAGTGCATACAGTCGTATGTCTGAAACGCTAAGCACCGGAGAGTCTTATTATTCACCCTAGAGTCTCTTCCAAGGCAACAGGAGAGTTAGGTGGCAGACTCCAAGAACATTTCTCTCAAAATATTCGTACACTTAGATTTACTGTGCCTCCACCGTGACGTATTAAGGAAATGAATCGCAATCAAACAAGCAGTTGACATGGACTGGTGACAGTTTTGAAATTCTGACAGAATACACAGAAAAATACAAGCTCTTAGCAAAAATTGGTCGTCAGCAAGGCAACTGCGAAAAATCATCCATCCGCGCTAACTAGAATGGTTTCCTCATAAAACTGTATCGTGCGAACGAGCGTGGCTCCTCTGTGATGACCGACAAGTCGGTAGACGCACTGATGACAGATGAGTTTCCACTGAACACGATTTTTGTTTGTTATCATGAAGGATTGATCGACTTGCAAAGTGTCCCTCTATCCACGGTTCAATAAAACGACAACCCGCTGAGAATTTTTCCACACATCACCATCCACAGCCAAAAGAAAAATAATGCCCATACACTCGCCTAATCAAATCGAACAATCTCGCAGTAAAACTCTTTCAACCGCTAGATCGCGTTGAAAAAATCCCACTCATCTATCACTTCAATTATCATTGCAGCAGATAAAGAATCTTCGCCAATAAAAACCTCAAGATACTAAAATTTATATCTTCATTTATCTGCTTTCATTGTGCGGACGGCTTCCCTTTTGCTCTCCAATAGAAATCAGAGCTCAGACGCGCATACATTAATGCGACTGGATAGTGAGTTGTTTCCTCAATGCACACCATCAATGGGGCACTAAAACACAAGCGAACGAAAGGCCGAGTAATGCGTCCTCATTCACCCCGAAATAATCGGTCGTCGGACGGTGCCAGAGCCGGGTGGTACTTATAAAACCGTAACCAAACTACAGGAAATCACTTTCGATTGTTTTGCATTCAGCCACACATCCCGCCCGCGTCAACGGTCAGAAAAACAGCATGCGTCGTGCACATCGAAATGTGTATATTATGCAAACGACATCACGCATACTCCGATACAAACCGATATCGACAGGGAAGGCAGATGTGGGAGGGGGCCACGCAACGCAACGAGCATGCGCAGCTAGTGAAGCGCCAAATACCATCTCATCATCATGGCTGCACGGCAACCCGCCAAACGGACAACAACCGCCGCAACAAGTCGATCAACGTAAACCTCGCTCAGAAAGTGACTCGGCTGTCAGGGCGCGACGACACAAAGAGGATGACTTCTTTTCTGTCATTCCATGGAATTTCAATTTTGCGAAATACTCAAACGAAAATGTGACGACAAAGTGTGCTTCTTTCTCTTCGACTTCGACGGCCAACAACACGGATCGATACACACCGCCATGGATGGTGTGTGGGAAAGTGCGTTAAATTCATCACGTAATAGCCATTTAACCTAAAATCGGTTTAAGACGGACTTTTGCCAAACTGAATCACTAAAGACCGAAGCCCAAACCCAAAAGTCCAATTCAATCGACCACACAACACCGCGGCTGCTGCCAAGGCGTTACAGCAGATTTAAGATGTATTCAGGTATGCACAAGTGTAAACTTTGTAAGCAAACACAACCTGAAGAGTCAACTCACATACATACTGGTGCTAGTCACCGTTCGTTCAGAGGCCCCAAACTGACAGCCAGCCAGCCAGCCAACCGACGTCTGAACTGAACCCAAGCGCACAATATTGGCTGCGGCGCGGCTGCTGACTTCCAAAAAAGCCATTCATCCATTCAGCGTTACAGAGCGGCATGCGCGGCATCTACTGCTGGTGTAACCAACAGTGGAGCAGGTGGAGAAAGTTATTCACCAAGAGCGCCACGGCCACATATTAAATACGTAAAAGCGCAACACGGGTGACATCAACAGCCAGCAGCATAAGCCAGACGAAGAGTGACAACGATACCGCGCCACTGATGATCATGTTGAGGCGATAAAATATTCAAAACGATGTTCCAAGAAGAGAAACAGACCTGTGAAGGTTACGAAATAAAGGGTTATGAGTTTCGAGGTTGGGTTCACCAACTAACCGAGGTGCCATATGACATCTGTCATATCTATGTGTACCTGTCAGTGCTACAGTGACAGATAATTAGTTTTGCGACTGAATGGAAATTGTTGCATCTTAGGATTATGATTATGATGATGACATAAGCGCCCGACTGAGTTTAAATTAGAAAAGATTTGCACTGCCGTAAGACATGATCAGTGTCAAAGGCGCGACAACAATGTTTTTGATGGCATTTCTAAATTTTGCTTTTTGTGAAGCACCTTCAATTGAAAACAGCAAAGGTAGCAAGTTTTTTTGACCATAATGTGAAGACATTAGTGTGGGCGACATGACAGAGCATGGACTTTATTCTAAGGACTGTAGGGAATCATAGGACTGCTACTTAGTTGATGAATTTTCTCTGTAACATATTCAAATGGATATGTCTGTGCGTAGGTGTTCTAATAAAAAAGGGGAACATGGTTTGTCAAGTGACAGATATCAGATGACAGCTGATTTGTCCGTGAAGAAAATAATCAAAATGTCTGGCTCTGTCCGTAGATGGTGTAGCTTCCTCTTGGATTTAGAACGTAGTGAGCGCTTGGTCTACCCAAATTTCATTCAATTCCAAGTAAAATATCTATAAAGTGGATTGGTTTCAGTTTCCCACCACGCGTCAGTCAACTTACACCAATTCACTGCTTTAAATCCTTCTTCTTTTATAACCTCCCCCATTACCCTTTTCCTTTTTTTCGGATTGAGCAGTTCCGAAAGGGAGTAGCTCCATTTGCGTAAAACGTCAACATCAATGGAAAGCAACACAACATCTTTGGATTTGACTCCTTCGATGATGTTGAATTTCCTTTCTAAGAGTCGGCGAATAGTTTGCCAGAACACTTATTTCGCAGGTCTATGATCGCTTTCAAATTCTCTTCGATCTCCGCTCAAGACTACTGCTGCTAGCACATCCAGTCGGCAAATTCTTCGCGGTCTCAGTGCACCCATCACGAGAGTTCCCCAAGAGAATCGAGTCTCTATAGGTTTGTCAATGTACTATAGGGTTGTACAATGCTTTCTTGAATTCGAGAGATTTTGAAATAAATGCGTGTAAATTTGAACAAAACTGAGACGATCTTGAAAATCTGCTCCACAACGAACTTGGTGATCAGACACTTGCCACGTTTGCTACAGACATCCGCTGTTCGAATTTTCTTCCGTGACTCTTGACATGTGAACAGAGTCACGATCAATAGCTTGCCAGAAAGCACATTTGCAACTTTTGCAATCAATGATACAAAAACCCTAGCCCAAACTTTCTTCATGCACCCCCCCCCCCCCCCCCCCTGCTCATTGCACTCCATTAAAATGTCCAACTGCGACGCAATTCAAATGAAAACTAATTTGATGAAAAGTTGGTCATGAATGAGGACATCACCACGATCACTTTGAACTTTCACTGTAAACGTTCCCTTAAACCAACGGCCGTCCTACACCAAACATTTTTCATCTTGGTGGTGTTCACGAACGATAAGTACAGAAAATGAGAGCAAATTAGTGTCTAAATTGAAGCTGCTTTCTAAACTTCGCATGTCAGGGAGACATGGATGTTAGCGTGAATATTGCTGTCGTTCAAATGTTCGTCGCAAACGTCTATCACGGAGACCACACTAGCAAGAATTTTGTAAAACAGCTCTTGGCCTGTACTCCTTTAAGATGATATTGACTCAGGTCCTGAGGTCACCTCACCATACGAAGCGACTGGTATTTTTTTGGATTCGGTTCCAGATATGTTGAAAGGAGATGACTGATTTTATGACAAATTCGTCTTCAGTAAAATAGTCAAATTCTGCAAACAGATTTTCATAATCAGATGAAATCTTTCATGGAGCACAACTTCATGGTCTATCCGACCACAAGATTACAGTCATTGGAGAGCGCTACAGAGTCATGTTGAGATGTTATTTCTTTGGCCAATTGTATGGACTTCAAATTTATGATATGTGATTTCAACAAGCATGCGTCACATGCCAACGGGTGTCACAATCGACATATTTTTGCTTGTTTTTTATATTTTGCCCTAGATCAATGATGAATTGTGAATTAATTGCTAAAACCAGCACGGGGCGAAGCTACAGAGAGGGAAATGTCTCAAATATCGGCGGATTGTAGCGTGCTGGAGACATTCGGCAGGACATATTCGCACAGTGCAGCTAAAAAACAAGTCTCCCGATCTTAACTGATGGACATAACATTCTGGCCAGGAATGGGCCGCGATATTTTTGCCTCCTAAAAGATTAATCGCTCGCTTTTGGATTCTAGTAGGTGCAGCATAGTATTGGGGGCACCAAATCGGATATGAGCGTTGTGGACAAACTTATTGCGGACGGCTATACCTTGCAAATTAAAGCCAAACCAGAGGGGTTAGATATTTTTTGTATCTATTAAGGAAAACTAAATATTTGGCAGCATTTTTGGCGACCTCGGTTAGGTGATCGTTCGAATTAAGCGTCGTGTTGATACGCATACCAAGGATGTTTCCGGTTACATCGATACAAGGGGCATTCGTGGATAATGGCTGGTTATTAAGAATTCGCTTTAGTGACAGTAGACAGCATTGAGAAATTGTTGCTCTTATCCCAGTTAAAGTGCCAGTTAAGTGCTTAACATCTTCTTCCAATTCTTCGTATGGAGGGCGGAATCTTAACTTGTTTGTCTGAAAACACAATTCACTTAACGTCCTGTTCGGTCGATTTGGCTTGGCTATTAACTGGACTACATTAAAGTGCAACAACGGCACAAAAATTAACTTTGAATATGTTCAATCAAATCAGTGATCCGACAAAACAGTTCACGTCCGTCAGTTTCAATGCCACACTTAAACTTTTAATTAATGTATAAATCCTTTTCACCTTGACCACCAAATGAAACCGACTACGTTTTCAGTTTCAACCTGTTAATCGCCAGCATTAAAGAAACTCATTTGGATTGCTTAACATCTCGCCTCGAATGTCTTATACATATATCGACGAACAGCAACTCTGCAGGATGCAATGGAAAATGATGAATGCCGGGGCATTATCGAGAAAGGACATCTAAATTCACACCCCGAATCTGGGGTAAACATGTGCACGTTGCATCGTCCGAAAGGAGTCGAATTTCATTTCAAGCGACTCGACTGCGGCGTCAATGGATGGGGGATTTCCTGAAACAAACGATATGAATCATCTTTTTTTCGATTTTGTTTATGACAAGCGTATAACGAACGAAACGAATTATGAGAAAGAAATGGTTTCCTATGCCACAGGAGAAGTGTACATTTCGATTGCATTTTGACGTCGTGCAGGCATCAAGTGAAGAGATTTATCTACAAGTAGGTAGTCTTTCTCTGGAGACATTGTCTTTTGGTTCGCCTGAAGGGTGAAAGTCATTGAGGAGGATAAGGCATAATTGCACGATGCATCACGAAACCATTATTGAGTGCATATAGAGTATGTCTGGGATGATTCCAGACGTATGCCGCCTTCCTCTTGACGTGGCGGCGGATGCATTTTCCTCATGTCTGTTCGATATTCGACAAATGAGGTAATCCTGGGAAGGGTGTTTATGTGTTGACATTTTGCACAAATCTGACCAGTTGTTGGTGTCCTTTTCAATGTTCAGTCTGTCTGTGTTAGACGGGAGAAGTGAGAAATACAATTGATAGACAATGAGCTTGACGAGAGTCAAGGATTGATTTCCCAACCAATTCGCCCATAAGTATGGACACCCAACTTAAGGAAGTGAGGAGCTACTTTGTTTCGTTAAGTTTCGTTAAATTTTTACAACTTAAGGGAGATTAACTACTATTGTACGATTAATTGATTTCAATCACAAAAGTGAGCCAAGCATTTTAATTTCATGAATGAATCATTCATATACGAATTGTGGCACAAGATCACATTTGACCTAAGTTGCATGACAGATCAGAGGGTTCTGGTGATACAGGTTGGTTTCCGATAAAGCTTACTTTTTGGACAATTTTTTAGCAATTATCCAACAAATATCCCACCCATGACTATTTTCATTCCAGATTCTAGTGAGAGTGACTGTCTGAGCCATTGTATATGCCACTTATGCCACATGACCCAACAAATTCCGTAGTTAGTAAAAAATTCCAGTCACATTAAAAAAAAAGCTATGCGTTCATCAAAAAATGAGCCACAGCTAGGTTTCACATGGGAGGTGACTGCAAATGATTCACTCACAACTTGCGAGTGACGACAAGAGAGAAACTGAAATCTCACACTTAGATCCACATTTTATTGCCACTAATTCAGTCGAGTGAATAAAGCCCGACAGGAGAATGTACATCAACCGTAAAGACTTTCAATAGAATGAAAGTGAATAGAGTTTTGTTGCTTTTCGGCATACATTATTCTAAGTACAATAAATCCACGCCCTCATCTATTGAGTAAACAGACGAAGAAAAGAAGTCAAGAAGTGACTTGGAACCACCATTTGATGTGGGAGATATATGCCAAACTCCGAACGAACGGTGTACGGTATGGTTGTTTCGAAGCATGTCAGCGGCTCAACAAAGATGATCACATTATGGAGTACATGGCCCCACTTAAGATGGGAAATACAACGTAAGTCATTGCTTTTGCAGTCGAGTGATCAAAACTACACAAAATTGAGACTCTAATGATGACAGTCGCAAACAAATCATCTGAAGTACAGACTGCAAACAAGGACAATGATGGGATCTCCAATCATCTCTTAACTCGACGGTCTCATTTTATTGTTGTTTCTTGCAATTGTTCCGTCCCAAACGAATGAAAATGCAAAAAAACTAGGCACCCATGACACCAGCCACAGAGTTTATAAAGCTAGCTTCACAAAGTGCAGACTTCCACGGGGTATATGAACTAAAAAAGACTTAAAGACCAAATCTACCAGATGATAACAGCACTTCGTATCTGGGGAGACCAGGTCAAGCGATTTTAACTTCTACAGAAACAGAAACGAAAATGAGATACAAAGAATTTAGCACATCTTTTCCTGGATCTGATGGTATAAACCTGGCACCTCACTTGTACAAAGATTCATGTGAATAAAATGGGTCACCTATGGCGAACTTATTCCTCTTCAACCTTTTAGAATCACTTTTTTACCAAACCATTGCCGTATTATTGGATTAAAGTAGTGTCGAGCAAAAAACTCCAACTCCAACTGCGATTTTTTGGTGCGATTGAAAAATTGCAATTGCAGTCTGATCTTAAATGAAATCAAAACTGCGATTGCGCAAAACTGCTCTTGCGTTCCAAGCTGCGATTACGTTCCAAACTGCGCTTCTTTTACAGCAACGATTAAATCTTAAGTGCGATTGGTAACCTAACTGCTTTATTGTTCCAAACTGCGATTACGTTCTAAATTGCTCTTGCGTTCCAAACTGCCATAACATTCCAAAGTTCTCTTCTTTTCGCAGTAACGATCGCAGTTTAAAGTCCACCTACGGTTAAGTTGCTATTTTTACACAATCACAGTTTAGAATCATTCGAACAACTTTGTAGATATTTTTTACAACCCTATTCTCATATTAATCGAGTTGCAACATTCATCTGTTCAGCTCGTAACCTCCGCTATCACGCTGAGGACTTGATAGATCCGAATGTGATCATTGACCAATGTAACTGCTGCTTTAGGCTTCAAAACGTAAGAATTCTTCGTCTCCTGTGTAAAACGCTACAGTCTGACAAGCGCCATTTCTTGTACGCCATGTTGGCGAAGTTAATTATCAACTTGGGTGTACCAACGTGGACGAAACCACTGCTTCGGAGATGCAGGCGCTTATACATAGCCCACTCACCTTAGGTGTTGGATGTCGCTCATGTCGCTATACAGCCCGTACAGTTTGTTGTTGAATCTTCTCCTCCATATGCCCTCATAGCAAACAAGACTTAAGTTCGCATGCATAACAAGTTGAATACTTAATCAGCAACAAATTTAACATTGCTAGAAATCGGTAATCGACTGCAACTCAGCCACCATTTGCAACTCGGCAGGTTTCTGTTTCTTCTTTCTAACATAATTTTTGCCGTAACGTCCACCTCCTTTAACACGCGCTTTATCCGTTCCTTCTTTTTCCTTCTGAGAAACCGGGTCTTCTCTCCTTGACTCTGTTCGTAGAGCTCACAAGCTGTGCCTTGCAACATTACCTACCTCGTTGTTATCGACCACTCTCTGCGACTGTCACATGCAATCCCAAATTGAACTGAAACACCGAGCAGCAACACACTGTTCATGTCATTTGAGGTAGCATTTTTATAAGTTCACTATTGACACAGTTTTGAAACCTTTCCGAAACACAACTTCAATAACGTCAGACATTACTGAAAGCATGTGGAAGCCGTGTGAGAAAGCCCCCTCAGTGAACAGACGACCAAGCCATTTCCTGGCAGCGAGACGCGTGCATGTCTTCAAAGCCGAGAAACACCTGTGCACACAAAACGCAAAGAAACATGAATATTGTGGGTGCCTCTGTATGCCGTGGCAGATAAAGCAGAAGAGAAACACGATATCGATTGCACATTAGAGAAAGTGTTATTCAAATCAAGACGAGAAAAAAGGTTTCCAAATCGTTTAAGAATGCAGTGGCTTGACTCGAAGGAGGATTACTTTATCCTGCACAGTGGCCACTACACATAAACGAACAAAAAGTAGAAAGAGAAAAGAAAAGGAATGGTTGTGGTTTCAAGTTCAAGTCTCACATCGAAAATGTCTACTGACCTAGCTGGCCGAGCTAACTTACACTTATTGCTCTACTTTTCGAAAGTGTCGAGGTCTGACAGAGATAAATGGAGGGAATGAATGGAAATGATAAGAGATACATGAAAAAAAAAAAGAAATATTTAAGATAAGCAAACAAGACATGGGAAATCTTAAACTGGAGGAAGACCAACAATTGACTTGATTGCTTTTGATAATTTTTTTCACATTTCACGCAGAAGATGAGAATCTAGTTGATTGATGCATAAAACGAGTCAGAATGGCAGTTTTTAAACGATTTCTGAGTTGTTTTTTTTTGTTCCAGCTGTTAACATGGAAACTCAAACAGCGGATGAAGTCAAATCACTTCCACACCTGACTTCTTTTTTTTTGGCAAAATCATGCGTATTTTCGATTTTTGAAGAAATCAGGCATTTTCACGAGAGAATGCTTTTAAATGATGCTTTCAATGGATTCACCAGGGAGTTTATCAAGTCAATTGAGCGGGTTTCACTGAAAAATCTCTGGTTTAATATTGCATCTTTAAAATTTGATGCTAAAGCTGCGGTGACTATAGTCTGTTGTTTCTGTTTCGCTGAAGGAAAGTAAACGTCGCTCCTGCGAGCTGTTTGAACGTCTAGAGTCGCTTTTTACATCACTAGATAAAGGACATTTGTTGCATCTGACCCAGCAAATCGACTAAAGACCATCAAACATATCCTAGAGAAGACAAGTGAGCTTTAAATCGATACGCATCACATTTTCATTGACTTTAAAGGCTCCGCCGTATAGAATAATTTACATGCGTCAGCGTCAGTGAAACCTTGACAAAAGCATAAGATGCATGCGTTCCTATGAAAGGCGGCTCAAGGCTGAAGTCAACGCGACGGATGTAATTGCTCAACTTTTAACTTTTCTCTCTCCTTCAAATCTTCCTTCAAATTGTGACGAATTGTTGTTGAAGCAGATTTGAAAATACATACAAATGAAAATAAATCTCTGTAATTGTATTTTTATAATGAAATGATTTTGGATTGTGCTTTTTTATATGTGTTGAATATTCATTGTACCACCTCTTGCATCAGGTACTTCGAAGTTAGCTGATGATTTGATGCTGACTCAGTTGTATGTGTCTCACCATCCTAACACAAACCACCTAAGCAATGCACCACGTAGTTCGGTTCAAGAATCTCTGACCCATTAATGCCCAGAATTTCGGCAAGGAAATGCACTGTCATGTGATTTCTTCAATCTGGTAGGTACTGAAGAAGATAGTGGCCTGCCGTAAACATGGAAGGCACAGTCAAACCGTCATATTTCATTCATTTTAATTCATTTTTTATTTCCTTAATCGTAATAAACTTACGTACTACACAAAAATCCTTAAAACTAGTTTGACTTACAGTGTTACTAATGCTAACTTACTGGCCCTCGGCGAGCACTCGAAGTTAAACTTAGTCGTACCGTAATCCAACCGTTGGATTATGCAGATGACATCCACATCGTGTACCAAACATGCCGTAGTGAAAGCTTTTACGACGATTGAAGATCAGGTGTGGTCATAAAGTCATCGAGAAATTAACTAAATATATTCTGATGTCCAAGAACATAATTTGAAAATCGACAGCTAGATTTTGGGTTTGTGAAGCAGTTTGTCTACTTCGGGACTAACGATTTTAGGGGAGATCCGACATAGGCCCCAACAACATCGTTTTGTCAGCTCCTGACTGACAGGATGCATCATAGACCCAACAACCAGCATATTTGTGCCCATATTTTACACAGCACAAGTGGTCTGTAGTCTGTAAGTCGAAGACTACCTAAATTCATACTCTCCATGTCCCATACTTAAACAAATATTCAAAGCGTGCAAAAACAACGGACAAAACCCTATCCTTGAAGTCGTAGATTCGATCCATGGTCTGAGAGACACACAAAAAAATGTTTACTTCTCATGCATTTTCACTGCTCAAGGACTATTTTAGAAAAAGCTTTTCAAATCTGGCCGTTCGGAGTCGGCATAAAACTGTAGGTCCCTTTCACTCGTGAAAGAACAATAGCACGCACAGCACGAGTGATTGCTGAGAAGCTAGGGGCTGCTTCACAACGGGCTGTAGCGCCATCCATATTTTATTATATTTAGCGTAAGTCATTCGCAATTCATATAACTCGAACATTTCATAAATGCTTATTTAAAACGGCTGGATGGCGCAGTTGGTTGATTTCCTGCCCTTGGATAGAGGGGTCTCCGGTTCGAATCATAGTAAAAGTAAAGTTAATAGGCTTTATGTAGTTTTCGGGATCAAATTAAAAGCACTGTGCTGGCAGTCAACTGACCTAATTAAATCGATTGAACTTATAGAGGTTGAACTTCTGTTTATTTTAAGTTTACCTCTCTATAAAGCAGTGATTTCCCAGGAACTGCATGCTATCATTTGCTAGCACAAGAAATTTGCAGACAAGATTTTACTTCTTCCTCGTCTATGTAGCTTCCATAGAAGGCCTTATGCGGTACATAAGCTTTCCGTCCAACTAAAATTGATCACCAATCAAACGCCAATCTGTATTTATCATCTTTGTCTTTCAGTTTTTTTTACTGAGGATATTAGGGGCATGTACGCTAAGGAGATTCCCAGAGAATCTTCCAATCTAGATCGTTCTCGTTCTTAGGCGGAAAGCCCTTGTAGTCAAAACTCTGTTTCAATTTCATACCTTTACAAGCTGTAAAGAGGCGGTTGTAAGGTGTGTGTCTCTCGAGTAACGCTTGACGATATTTTAAGAATTTCTAAACATTGATTCACTAGTGTCGTTATGTCTGTCATCAGGAGCCGCCATCTGTGATCTGCGAACTGTGTGAAACGTAAATTTCAACATTGCATTCAGCACCACGTCGAAGTTTCGTTAATTTCTCGTGATTTCTCCTCAATTGCGATTCTTTTTACTGCAGTCGTGATTTTTGAAATTTGCCGCGAAAAACTTAGTACGAACATATTTGAAGCAGTATTCCAGTGGTGTTACTTCGACTTACACACGTTTTACCATATATTGTCTGAAAAGTAATTATCGTTGTCACGGATTGTGACTAATAACGAAATCGAAATACATCCAGAGCACAACACCGAGTAGCATCGTCCGCCACGATTTACTCCGCTTTAAACCTGGACCGTAAAATAACGCGACTGACGAGAAAAGTCGTTAGAAATTCGATTTGCATCGATTTTTATGCGTACACATGGATGATCTCCCGTTCCGTAGTTGAGACGATAATCCTTCGATTTTCATTGTTTTGAATTACGTGCTGGTTTTTACCGAGCTGATCCAGTGTATTTGTGCAGTTGACTACATATGTCCTTTCAGTTGTTTGACAAAGCTGTCGCAGTCCAGTCTTCTTAGGCCATCAGTGGTCGGACGTTCAGAAGTTGATTACGTCTTGGAGCACAGATATGTTAAGTTTTCTCACACCAGTCACACACAACATGAAAGCGAACTGCAACGCCAATACCAGAAGCGACACTGGAGACAGTGCCTTACAATGTCAACGAACTGTGTACACAATTCCCCATCAATGCAGCCATCTTTCACCGTTACCGTAAGTCCCATTGAGGTTAATGTCAATTGGCGAACTCAGTCGAACAACAAAGAAAACAAAACAATAGTCCCACCCAAACAATGGTCGAATATCATCAAAGCCCCTTTGAATATATTCCCAACTCTGGACACAATCGAACCATCAAAGATCGGATTCGTTCAGCACATTTTAGAGCAGTTCAAGTTAAGATTAAGATTATGCACTGCCTTAGACCAGGGAAGAGAAACGAGATCTAACTCAATTGTAGTTGTCATTGTTGGACATCGTTTAATTGGTAGACATGCTAAATTAGTCCACAGGAGTTTGCAAAGATGAAGGAGTTGAATGGGGTTGTTAATCATAGCAGGGGGGCTTTCTTCATTCGGTTTAACATGCAAATGCTTCAAGTCCGACGACTTAGCGGTTCCCCTCGACGTGTGTAGGCGTCGCAATTGTAGTCGGTCAGCGGATTTGCAGGAGAGACGGTAAATTAATCTTTTTTTAATTCTTTGGATGGCAGACTTGTTTTTGGAAAGACGTCTTTTGAAAGATTCACACAGCGTCGGCCGTTGCGTGGTGGGTAGGTGTTTTGACTCCCACGCTTGATGTCTAGGATTACTTATTGACACGAACAACAGTCATAATTCATGGTTGCAAAAGTGTAGACTCATTGACAATACTCGTAGAGTATGGGTGCTTCCAATAACACAAACGGCTCAGTAGTGATGATCAAATATTCAGATTTAGAGATAGCAGCGTTCAAATGTTGACACAGACGAGATGCTGAATCGGAAAATTAGTACTAGACAGATATAGCTTATTGATCTTGTTCACCATGGGATTTTTGATTTTATTTTATCCGAGCAAATGTTAAAAACGCTGTGAAAATCTCCAAAATATTTGATTTGTAATAGATTCCTGATGCAGACGAAATGCAATGCGCAGAATTCTGGAAAACACTATACTTGTGTCTAGAAATTGGTTAATAAAACATCGCCTAAGGTAGCCGTGCTCCGATGCGTCGTCCACCAAATTAACCTTTGATAAACATCGCCATTCGGACTCGACATGAGGTCAACTGAACTTGTGATGAATCGCGTGAAACATAGATGGTTGTTGCAGAATATAGTACCAGTTCCACCCCGGACTGTAAGACAATTTATTTTATCTAGGCAGACATTGAATCAAAAAGAATCTTTGAAGGCCAGGTGAGCTTGAAGGATGGAGTTTCAGCATCGTTTGCCCGATTCTAAAGAAAGGAGACCCTCTTAACTGTGCCAATTATAGAGGAATAAGTCTAATTGATACATCGTATATGATATTTTGCCGTTTTGTGTAAGCGCCTGAAACCCAAAGTCAACAACCTGATTGGTCAATATCAGCGAAGGATTCTCGAGAAGAACGTGCAGTACTCAGACGGCAACATCAGAGGAACGATTTTGCACTGTGCAACTGCTCGCATATGCCAATGAAAACCGTGGCTGTCAGTGGGGAGTTTGTCAGCATCGTGAAGGAAGTGGTCAAGATGGTGCTTGCGCTTAGTGAAGGTAAGACAAAGTATATGCTGAACACAGACGTATTAAACAAAACTTCACTATAGACTTTCTCTTCCACTGAAGTTAACGCAAACAATGACACCACCCTGGAAAATACATAAAATGGAGGATCACACTGGCCATTCGCTTCGGTTTTTAGACTTGGAAGGCCACTGAGGAAGAAAGTCATCTCTCGAAGAACCAGATACCCACACGCAAGACCTTGATAGTCTCAGTCGTGCTGTATGAAGCAGAAGCATGTTCATAAAGTCGCGACTAATACGCTGAATTTGAAGGGAATTCTTCAAAAACAATCCTAAAAATCGTGTTCTCTAGCAGAACGTGGCTGATAGGATAATAGGAAAAGCAAACCTGTATGACCACTCGGATGTTATGGGCGAAGTACAACGGTTTCAAAACCGACAAACTATTAGTTAATGATGAAAAGCTACCCAAGACAATAGTCGAAGTGCCAGATGACCATATCCATCTGAAGTACCAGGAAAACAAAACGGGACGTGCCCATGACTACATCTTCTGTGTCTCATGGGCTGTGGCGACAAGGAATAAAGACACTCCTCACTGCCTCTGTGGATTGAGGTATGGTATTTCTTCCATGATTTTTAAGGTTCATCAAGACATCTGGCTGGTTGGAAAAGGAACAGACAGGAAGTGTGACAGGAGGGATTGGGTAGGGGGACCATGGAAATTACAATGAGTCTTTAAATGACCTAATGTGTGACGGGTCTCCGACTCGTCAGCCCATATTGGAAGGAGTACATAGAGGATCTCTTGTGAGACGAAAAAAGTCAACTAGGCTCCCTATAACGTACCGGATGGGAAATTCTAAAAGAAGAAGTTAAAAAAACGTTAAAGTCGCATGACGGGATACCGAATGAAGTTCTGAAGGTCTGCACAATGCTGTTTACAGAAAGGGCGCAGTTCCGGGCGAATGGATTAGATCAAAATGCACCTAACTGCTTTACGGCTGGATGGCGCAGTTGGTTGAGTGCCTGTTCATGGTTATAGGGGTTCCCGGTTCGAGTCCCAGTGAAAGCAAAAGTTAATATGCTTTCGCCTGGTTTCAAAATCTGTTCCAGTCACAAATTGTCGTTGCGATCACGTTATCGGTACCGGGCACCACAATGGACCAACAAAGGTCTAAATGTGCTGGCTGTCCAGTAACCTAACCTAACATTACTGCTCCACAGACTACAGAACCATAAGCTAAATGAATAAGCTCAAGTTATTTTCGATAGTCATACATTAGAGGATATAGCATAAGCTTGAAGAGGACACAAGTAATTCGAGTTTGGTTTAAGAAGACAAGAATCATTATTCGGTTTCAATGTGCTAATCCAAAGAAGTAAAGAGGTAAATTAATCGGTTTTGTACGCTTCGTCAACTACGAAAAAGCTTGCGACATAGGGATGCAGTCATTATGACCTGCAATTAATAAGTTTAACATCGATAGCAACAAGTTTCGGATAAAATGAATGGTATATCCGATCGATTCTGTTATAAGGTAAGTCCACAATGAGAAGAATAGAAGCGATCTAAATACAGTTAAAATCGGTTATCGGGACCTTCAAGGGACTGACCAATTTGGTCGTTATAACCGATGTTTTTATAAACGGTTTTGACTTTCAGTACGGATCTTACGTAGTTCTTGAATTGTTTGAATAATAAAGAATGAAGACTTGGGGCGAGGAAGGAAGAAAAATGTCGAATAATTGATGCATGTTATGAGGAACAGCATACATCAATTACTTCGATTGATTACGCAAGAAAAGATCTAAGGAAGAACACGTGTGGATGCAGCGATCCGCGTGGTTGTGAAACCTATGAGTGTGGCTCAACCTCACAACAACAGAATTATTTTGAGGATTGATAAACAAACAGTTGCATCTATAATTTCCAACCTTCGGACTGGAGTGTAATTAAAATAAGAAGAAGAAGAAAAAAATATCCTTAAAACATCCACATTGTGTTTACTCAAGCAAGCTATTGTAGTCAGGATACTTTGACATCAAAACTGATACTTTAACAACTCTGTTGCAGATTAGGCTTCCACTAGCAATGACTTGCAATTCGATGGCAGGTGAAAACTGTATCTGTATGAATCTCTGGATACAGCCCCAGAGGTGATCAAGCACAGCGCCTAGAGAGAACTTGGCTACCTCCAGTACTAAGCCTCAGGAACAGTGCAACATCTTTAACTGAAGAGACGCATGCAATGGTATATGAGAGGCTTATTTGTTTGGGCCAAGGTCCATCTCAGACAACAGCGCCAAACAAAGAGGAAGAAGTGAAAACATTGCGATCGATATTTATCTGTGGACTGTGAGTCAATAGCCGGAGGTGAGATACAACCAGCTGAGTTATTTTTACCAATTCTCGGTAAATCTTGGCGAACATTACACGGCTGATTAAAGATCTTGATCCGATTTTGTTTGACATGCACTTCCGTCATGATGTGTTACAGTTTCTTTCGATTTTTATAAAGCAGGTAATAATGAAAAACTCTACATGCGTTCCGCATCCACGTAAAGATTTGCAAAGGTCTGACTTGGGCTATAGGGAGTAGACATGCTGTGTATTTATTCGCCAGTCCAGTGGATATGGCCCTTAAGACTCTATAGAAATATTAACGAAATCAAAGATGGAATACGCTGCACTGCACTGAAAACAGGAACAAACAAGCAGAGCACTTAAACTGTTTGATAGCAGTTCCAGCTTTGTTAAAGAACTGGATCTTAGCTTTAAAATCGCTAATATCGTCAAAAAAACACCGAAGCATGCTGTCTAACCAACTTTTCCCGCGTTAGCATATTATATCGACTATGGACACACGTGAACGAGCAGAGGACGGTTTCTGAAAGAGGTACTCCGACAGTCCCCTTAAAATAGGCTTCGACGTGAATTCGGGAATTTAGTGCATATGTACTTTCATTTGTAATTTATTTGACATCAATAAAAAAAACGTAATAAAAGTCTAAAATGTGCCCCAGTGCAATTCACACGTGCCACAGTTGACACGAAAAACATAAATTTTCCCTAGAAAACATTAAAAAAAATAAACTAGATCCGTAAAACTTTGAGGATTTGCAGACCGAAACCATCAGCTCAGCAGCTTCAATCAATCCGTCAATCAACAGGAATTAAACCAATGCCCCAGATAGCCCAGGCCAGATTTTATGACTTCCAATTAGTATGGTTCATTTTCACGCCAACATTAAATCTGCCTCATTAGTGTGTGATAAGAGTCCATCCATACAATGCGGTGCATTGTGGCCATCCGTATCCATCCGTACACACACAATGTTAAAGCGCCGCCACTTAACAAATCGACTGAATAACAAGACGCTGCCGGGAAAGTTAAGAGTATACAGTGACTCCGACTGAATTGATCATTGTTTTGAGCCAACAAACAAATTACCCAAAAATGCATACCCTTATCATCTGAAGAAGAAGCAAAATCCCATTACCCTAGTCTCAACCGTCGAGAACAATAGGGGAAAGGTATACAAAAACAAATATGTAATTATTGTGGCATGCGCCTTTGTCAGATGGAATTCCCCCCGTCACGAAATGGAGGGCCAACTGAGTTGTCAACAAAAATAAATGATATTCCTTTCTGGAAGTGCATATACGAACCTTTAGATCTGCAGACGATGCAAAATACTACGCTCAACACTGAGAGGAAAGCTTGTGAAAAAGGAAAACCATTTGGGTTCAGAGTATTTTCAGCATACTGCAAGGGCAAATGCAACTCACTATGAGGGAAAAAAAAAACGCACACACAAAAAAAAAGAAACAAAAACGAAGAACTATTGAAAGCACACACGTTCTGGGGTTTATTTATTTCTTTTAACAATACACTTCTTGCGAATTAATCTTTATGAATGGGAATACTATCATCGGATTAATCTTATATAACGCGGGTGGTCGTAATTTCATTTGCACAACTTTTCACTTTCTTGCAAGTTTTGCCAACTTTTTATTTTCCTTTAATTATTAATTTCCTTCCGTTTCTTCTCGCTTTTCATATACAATTTATTTGATGTGATTTTATTCGTTTCCCTCACTTTGCACACGGAAAGGTGGGTAGCGAGAGGGCTATTGAAATTCTTTATTTTGAGACGTTGCACTTAGAAAAAACGATTTTGGAAGAGGTTAAGTCTTCATAGAGTCGGACTTCATATTCGAATATGTGCACACTGATTAATATGGAATACTAACGTGATTGTGGTCGAAGCAATTGGATATACTTAAACGAACTTGTGAGTTAAGTAGACAAAAAAATAAGATAGATTTGATATTCTTTAAGTAAAAGTCGCGATTACCTCCAGCTGAACCAGCTGTTTCTTATGAACTGTCAACTGTGTGAAGGAGGAGTTAACTTTTCGACTGCGCTTTGAAGACTTCACCTATGTTGACATGTGTCAGTTGTTCGGATTTCCGACCATTCCTGATGGTTTCGTAAATGCGCTTCGTATTGCGTGTATCATGCAGTGTGTAATTCTGCCTGTTGTGGGGGGGTGATCGAAGAGGAATCACTAAACTATGAAAATACGCAAAAAACCTGCAGTGCTTCCATTCTAGTCAATCTCTCCTCTCCCATTCTGGGATTGAATCGTTCAACTACTTGTCATTGTTTCAAAAAGATGTGATTCAACAGAGATCACAAACTATCAGGGAACGATTAGAAAATCGAACTGAAATAGTCTGCCATGTTTCGTTCTCGCTCAATCCCAACCGCAAACCGATTCCGATTGAGCTGCTGTCACAAACAGCTGAGCCGCTTCGCACGAGCTATCAAAAGAATTTTTTTTCCCGAAATTTGTGCAAAAGATTAATTAAAAATGTTGAAGAGCGTGCTGTCGTCTCAGATAAATCTTCTCAAAAGTGTAGTCCCACTTCAGCAGCAGCTGCGAGTAAGTAATTTAACCTTGACACATTCAAAAAAAAAAAAAACCATAAGTTAAAACATCAAATCAATTTCCAGACAACATTCATTTTGAAGCGACGATATGAACCACTTTTACATAAGAAGAACCATCACCCCAAGAAGCTGCGTGCGAAGCATTTCATTTACGATCTAGTGGAGGATACAACAGTAAAGAAGCGTGCCAATCTGGAGGTGGTTTTGAAGACCTTTGTTGAAGGTGTTGGCGATAAGGGTGACATTGTATCAATGAAACCGACGTTTGTTTACAACAAACTGCTGCTGCCCGGATTGGCGGACTACAAAACCGAAGAGAATGTTAAGAAGTATGCAAAGACGGCTGATGAGAAGACCGAAGTCCTGCACAGTTCACCATACGCTCAGAGGGTTGGTAACGAACCTGGCCAAACCTAAATCATTTTGCTAAACATTTGCATATTTCAGACTGTGAACATGTTGCAAAGGCTAACCTTGGCAGTTGTAATGAACAAGGATCACCCGTGGGTTCTGGAACCGTGGCATATTCGGGCATCTCTGCGGAAGGCTGGCTACCATGTTAAGGAGGAATGCATCAAATTGCCTGAGAAGTCTATCGAAGGTCCTGATCTGAATAAGGAGGGCAAAGAATTCTATTGCACTGTGACTGTGAATAATTTAGAGCAAGCACGTGTGCGCTGTAGAATTCATCACTGGAGCACTGATCCCAGTGAACGATTGCCTTATGTGGCAGATCATTGGGAAATGAAGGCTGAGCCGCTGTTTAGAAGCGAAGCTCAACCTCAAGGAGAGACAACGACGCCACAAAAGCAATGAATTAGTTAATAAATATTGTTGATTTAGACACAGGTCTGTAGCCTTTCATTTCTATCGATTGGTGAAGCTGTCTTTAAGTCACAGGTTTTTGAGAGAATTCTTTAGATTCATCTCACTCTATCTCTCTGTCTGAAAGTAGATTTGTGAAGAAAGTGCCTGTTAATTAGAGAATTAGATCAGAGAGAGTTATATGATAAATTTGGGATCTCTTCAGTTATGATTCATCGTCTCGCTATAGGAACTGTGTGCGGGAAGCTGTAAGGAAGAAAGCTCTTTAAAAAACTACTTTAACAGGTGACACAGATATCCACGCTCTAATGCAGCGTAAACACTCCTGATGAACTGAAACAACAATTGAAAAAAAAAAAACAAAAGTTGATGCTATGGAACAAGAATAGATTTGTTGTTCACTACCTAGGACTGATGAGGAATTTCTGTATTTGCCCAGTCCTTAGTGCACATCCTACGCAGAATTTACTTCGGTAGTTGCTGCTTCGGTTTGTCAAATCACCGGATTCATACTAACTTGGTTTTGATGACTGGAAATAACTACTTCGGAACCGTTAAAGGCGTAAGGTTGCTTCAGTTGGCATCAAGTAAGTCAGCCAATATTGAGTAGAGTGTCGAGTATCCGATGTAATTGACACCGAAGGTGGTTCGGATACGATTGAATCAAAACCCGGTGTGTAGTCGGCCCTCAAATGTGGGGGAAAACAGTGCTATTTATTTTTAATTTAAAACGCTGTACAATATTTTCTATATCAAATATCTTCGACAGCGAAGATTTACTTTCAACTTCTTTTAATCTTTAATTAAGTTGTACCTTTGTTCCGATTGATAAAACGTTTCGCTTCCGGTGGCTTTCTTAAATAGACAACAATTGACGAGTACCGAGATTAAACGCAGAATAACTCTTGCCAACCGCTGTTTCTTAGGGCTCAAGAGGCAATTGAGTAGTAGAGTCCTCTCTCGAAAGACCAAGCTCACGTTATATAAGACCTTGATCATCCCTGTCCTGCTGTATGGCGCGGAAGCTTGGACTATCTTAAGAGCGGATGAAGACGCACTTGGTCTGCATTCAATCTTTGGTCCTGTTTGCGTTGAAGGTTCTTGGAGAAGAAGATTCAACCACGAACTGTATGGGCTGTACAGCGACATGAGTCTAGTCAGGCGTCTACGGATTCAACGCCTAAGATGGCTAGGCCATGTAGAGCGCATGGACAACACTGCTCCAGCCTGAAGAGTCTTCGATTCCGAACCAGTGGGACAACGCAATAGAGGACGACCACGAGCTCGATGGCGCACTCAAGTGGAGATGGACCTCAACCAACTTGGAGTGCGAAATTGGAGGCAGCTGGCTAAAGAACGTGCCAGCTGCAGGGGATTGTTGACCGAGCCAGGTTCACCCCGGACTGTAGCGCCACAAGAAGAAGAAGAAGTTGACCGTTAACTTAGGATCAATCCGTTAGTTTTTGTTTTGTCATCTCATCTTTAAAGGTTCGGTAATTGACGTTGCTACTGATTCAAGTTCGGATAGCTGACGTCCATTTGCTTCCGATGTTGTGTTCGAATAGCTGACATTTTGGTTAATTGACGTTCGGATAATCCACGCTCTACTGGAGCTGTTTAGTATTAGGCAGCTAATTGGTAAAGTATTGTGTGTAATTACTAGTGAAGTCAGTAGGCTTGGTGGTGGAGGAGGAAGACGAGAAAGCAGTACTGCACTACCTTGAAGTCTGAGCTTAATCCTTTAACAACCTTGAAGATCTAACGAACGTAAACATCAAGGACATCCTTACATACAAAAAAAAAAAAAACATGGGTATTGAACAAATCTAAGCTGCAATAGGTCGAATAGGACACAAGTCCGCACAATGGACCTTTAAGATCAAAGTTAAGTATACAGCTTATATATAATCCATTCATAGCAAATCTATGAACGATACGAACTACGATAAATTGGTACATATTACAAAATCCGAAAGGGATTGCGAAATCAGTCGTGAATAAATTGTAGAAAATCAAACAAATTTCCCCTTCATTCGTATTTAGTGATTGTAACCTTCACGAAATTTGTAGCAAATCTTTCATTATGATTCTACAGCAAATTCTGTGATGGATTTTTCGGAGTTCCTAGCCCAGCTTCTTATAAGCATCAATAAACGTTATTGCTGAAAGATATCGTTTTGAAAACTGTCATAAATGATCGTCTCGACGATAGATATTTTAGTATAGTTTTCATATTAAATGATATAATTTATGTATGTATACATAAGCTGCTCTGCACTCCTGCGGCGATTTCAGAGTGATAGAGCGCACACGTATTAATTTGGTCGCATACCAATGGTGAAATTCAGGGGAATGAGAGCACAGATGTCATGAGATGTAGTTCTCCGAGCTCCCAAACTTTATACAAAATAAACGATAGACGAGACGATAGTGATAGTCTTACATGCACCAAGTCCTCGACGATATCACTGAAGAGAATCGAATGAACAGTCGTGACGATAGTTACGCGATTAGGCTCCAGATGTTCATGTACACTCAGGTGTGGGTTTCTACCAAGCCCACGGCAGGGGTAATAGGACCAACAGAGGTGTTTCGAAATTGACTCATCAAGGCAGAGTATTGTATAATTTGCTTAGCTATACTACCGTCAACCTGTCATAGTGTGTGACCAATCTGACACTTCCATTGCTGTATTTTGATGTCTAATGGTTTATGGCTCTTCCTCTCGAAAAAAAGGCACAATAGGAACGCGTTTGGCAAACAAGCTTATTTTGAGATTCACTTTCGTATACATAAGTATACAAATTCGAAAGTCAGTCGAATTCGTATACGTATGTAGACATCGTACGTGATAGTGGTAGTACTCTCCACCTGCTGCACGGTGTTGCTGACTAGACTGCTTCGGCAGGATTCGGATAATATATGTACCAAACGCTCATTTCGAATTTCAAACTACAACGTATGATAATAGAAGTTCTTACCGAGCATTGTGCCATAGGAACACATGCTAAGCGTCTGAACCTACCGTACGACTTTTGAAGAAGTTGCAGATATGAGGAAGTCCAACATCTGCTCTCCGGCTGGCTAGCAGTCCTACCAAAGGAAAGGTAGGCGCATAACTGAATGCAAAGACTGGCCTGCCTGTGTATCAGCGGTGCAGTGAGAAGTACTCCTGAATATTGTCCTCCATCTTCCACCACTGGAAATAGTCGGGAAACAACAGCAGCAAAGCACACACCTTGAGACTCAAAACACTCCGATTGTGGTCTGAGCTCAACACTGGCCACTCAACCATTCTCAATTAATTAAGTTTCTTTCCTAGCAACACTGACCGCCTATTACCCCAGGCTATCTTCGAGGAGAAATTCTCAATCAGCATTCCTTCCAGATCGGACTGAATATCTGACAGGCAAACGCTGGAAGATCCTCTTCGCATTTTCACAAATGGATCGAAGACAAACGAAGGGATGGGCGCGGGTGTCTATTCTCAAGATCCCAACATTGCTATCTTCTTGAAGCGTTTTGCAGGCAGAAACCATAACGATTAAAAAGGCGCTGTCATGGCTCAAAAACAACGTGATATCAAAAACCGCTATTACCATTTGTTCCGATAGTCAGGCCGCTATATAATCCCAATACAGTCATGGATTACTCAAAAACATCCTTTATTTGCAGGCTGTCTAAGGCTAAGCATTTTAACATTCACCTCATGTGGCAGAAGGCCTTAAAGCAGAAGCAATCTGGTCATCACTTTACCTAAAACGGTCACTCAGTCTACTTAGACTCAGCAAGCACTCATTAAGGACCCTCATTGGAGTCATAACCGGGCATTGTGCAATTGGCACTGATGCTCTCAGGGTGGGTGCCCCATATAATGATTTTTGCAGAAGCTGCATGGATGAGGAAGAAAACACTCATCACCTTCTCTGCTCCTGTAGTTCTCTTGCTAGTGGTATGTTCGTACACCTAGGAACCTACTATTTCAGCGGCCGTAACGAGCTAAATAGTGCCAGCGTTGGCCAACTAAATCGCTTCATTAGCAGCACCAATTGGTTCCAGTGTTAAAAGTCAATCCGCGTGGTACCACAATGGGCCTACCCTCGCCTAAGTGTGACTGCCCTTTTAACAGTAAGCCACTACAACCTAATCTAACCTTAAGGTAGGGGTGCCAGGGTAGACAATACTTCGTAGATATAGGTGATTTACTCATTCTTTCCGGTATTACCAGTTTTGAATTAGACAGTCTAGTCTCCGTTGAAGTGAACAGTCTGAAACACCAATAGCTTCACAGGTTTTATGGACGTTTTTTCGCTACTGACAATAAAGTGTATAGACTCCCCCTAGAAGCTTTCTTCTAACAGGTCCACAACGATATTCTCTCGGGACGTCCTGCTTACATTTATTCAAAAAATGTCTATGGTCAATAAATGAACGATAAGACTCCGACAACTGTCCAGTTCACGCTGAATCACGGATTGACTTGAACTGCGTTGAACAAGGGTTGGATCTCACTCTTCAGCATTATGTGATTGTTCCATCGTTAGTGTCAATGAATGCAATATCTTTTTATACCAGCTATCCTCCTTCGCCTAGGTGTCGTTGCTCTGAATATGGGCTGAAAGATGCTCAAATGAGAAGGAACGACAATCGATCAACATACTGCCCCTTCCAGAATGGTGAAAAAACCATTACTCCATGCGAAAATAAAAGACGAAATTTATTTAAAAAAACGGCTTTCTTTCCAAGAATTGCTGCGCAATTCTCCTAACCTATCAGTTTATTTAACTCTTCTATATATCCATACTTAAAAAAATGCTGAACGTTATTATAGGCAATCTGCTGACAAGCCCCACCGGCTTCATTCAATAAACGAAAAACAATTTAAAGAGAATTGAAAATCAGAGAGAAATTCTGAAGGAAATAAAACAAAAACAAAATGTTAACATATTTCAGTTGTGTTTGGATTACAGTTAAAACATATGAATATAACGGCTTTAAATTTAGTAGTAATGAATGTGTTTGTAAAGAATCAACTGGCTGGAGCAGGTTACTGCACTCCCTTAAGCTCTACTTCAAATACCAATGTACTGTTTGGGGGAATCGTTGGTGGTGAACCGCGGGCACCGTAGGCCATGTGCGGTGGGCAAGTGATGCGCCTCTTTCCTCCGACCTTCATTCCAACAACACCCACATCCCATCCCTTGATGACCTCACCGCGGCCTAAGCCAAACTTGAAGGGAGCACCCTGCTTTAAACTGTCGAAAACTTTGTTGTTGGACTTGAGACGACCCTCATAGTAGACCTGTGCTTTTTTGCCCGACTTTGCTTCTGGACCGTTGCCAACACGAATGTCTTCCACCTTAACGCCTCCGGCGATGGTTTGTTCGCCGCCCTTTTGCTTCTGTCCGGCTTGGGGTTGTGCGGCAGTTTCCTTCTTGTCCTTCTTCTGCTTGCCATCTTTTTTCTGTTGCTCGACGCCGTTTTGCTTGGGCTTCTCCAACTTTGGCTGCTTAGCCTTTGGTTGTTGCACCTCTTCATCTTCGCTTTCATCGTCGTCGTCTTCCTCATCGTCATCCTCCTCATCATCGTCATCTTCATCATCTTCCTCATCGCCCTCCTCATCGTCATCACTGCCATCGTCAGCGCCGGCTAGTTCGCCATTGAAGTCGCTGTCGTCCTCATCGTCATCGTCATCCTCATCATCGGCGGTGACTTCGGTTTTTTTGCCAAGAGCTGCCTTGGCAGCCTTAATATCGTTTGACTTTTTCGACTTCTTTGTGACTGTGACTTGTTGCTCCTCGGTTTCAGATTCCTCCTCTTCATCGAGATCATCGAATGGATCATTGAGCTCTGTCACATAACCGGAAATGTGAATGGTTCCGCTGCCTGAAATTGAAAAAAAAAAATGGTAAGGTTATAGTTAAGGATCACGTGATGGAAACATTGGAAATCAGTCAAATCAATCTGGATAGTGGTGTGGAGGGGTGTGTAACTGTGGCAAGGCTCTATACTATCTTCTTAGCGTTGACGTTGAGAAAATAGGGTAACAACAAAAGGCATGCGAAATTGGTTTTATTAGTGTACTTTTTTTATGCCAAAAGAGCACCCTTATTATTAACTTAGTCTTCTCATTCGATCTCAGTAGAACTTCCGGACGTCACATGGCATGTAACGTCCGTGGATAGACAGCACACTGTATCACAGTAAGGTACGTAGGTAGTAGTGGTTCATAGAAAACCTAATTAGCACTGTGTGTTCATTTTTCGGCATTCCGGCTAGTGTCCAGTACAGACCGCCATCAATCTTGAGATATCATGTAGGAGATCGTTTGTTTGGGATCGATTATACTCAGGCCAGATTTTTCTTGACGTAGCACAGTTTGTTAGTGTAGCCCATCTGTGGTAAGCAATTGGAAGGAAGTGCTTATAGATATTTGCTTGACTGCTGTCACTTCCTCTTTGAAGAACAGAACCTTGTTTTCTCATTTCCTGACCAGATACGCACCCAGATGATGGATGAATTGAGTTGTTTCGAATGATACTAGCTCAACACTGTGTCAAGCTTGGGGTGTGTGGTTAGGATGCAATAGCTTTGATGGCAACTTGGCGATTAACACATATAGCCACCTTCTGTATTGGCGGTATATGTGTGTTTTTTTTGGGGCCGGACGACAGGCTTGCCAGATAGAGGAAAATTCCGCTTAGAAAACACTGGAGTTGTATGACAGTTCGCAGGTTTTGGGGGTGTTTGCGCCCATTCTGTTGCCCATTGTGGAGTTGTCGGCGTACATTACCGAGTAAAAATCCTTGCACAACTGCCCGCTCTACCATTTCGCTCTTTCGGCGATTAGGGTCTCAAAGCCGTCTGAGTGAGTGTTTTACGAGGTCTCTAGGAAAGAGACTCAAGATGTAACTGTGACCGTAGGTTTTACTTCTCCAGCGCCCACATCTCTGAGCCTGATGGAACTGTGTGCAGAAATGTTTTTAATGTTTAAGTCCGTATACGGACGGCGCATTAAGTTCAGGGTGTCTGCTTGTATTGACCACAGAGTGCCAACAACAATGACGATGATGCTGTTCTGTAGTAAGTTTTGTAGTGTGGTATTTTCTTCCAAGGGCAGGCCATAATCGACGACTATTTTCTATTCGATTCTCTTCAGTGATATTGTCGATGATTTGCTTTGTGTAAGACCATCACTATCGTCTCGTCTATCGTTTATTTTGTACACAGCTCACAGTACACAGTTTGGGAACTTGAGGCAGAACACTGGGAGATTTCTTCTTCCAGATCCGCCAAGACATAGCATACATCCCATTCAACTCTATTTGTCAAGACCACCGGATGGAAGGAAGGGACAGCAAAACATCTGTATTTTGAAGCTCACACGACTTTTATTGATTAGGACAGGTTTTCACCCCCGTAGGCATCACAATGGGTCTAACAGAACCTAACTAATACCTGACTCCATCACATCTACCCACGTACCTAACCTAACCTATCACACTGTAATCTCATCACAAAAGTGTAGAACAGTATATATATACATAATTATTCAAATTTAATATGAATCGAAAATTGAGGCTATAGTTTATAACAGATTTCAGCTTACGGGAAGCAGGCAAAACAACATCCTTCAGACGCTTATGTTTTTACATGCTTATATGAAGCTATCTTCGGAACGCTAGCGAGACGATTGTCGTCCATTACGATATTACGCCCCAGGTCACCATACTAGTAGAAGGCTAAGCACGCCTTCTACAGGCTGGTCTGGGCTTATCTCCCATCTTAATTTGGGATGGTAGGATAACGTCTTGGTGCTGGTAGATGGCAAGAAAGCGGTTAGTTGTTCAGACGGGAAGAACAAAGTTGGGGATTTTGGATCTTTTGGTGAAAAGCATCAATTACGTTTCACTTGAATTGATGCCAAGCTTTGTTCAAAGCGCCCTTCTAATCTTAATAAAAAGTTGATCTTCACAATAAGCCATGGAATATGGGAGACATTAAATTATGTACTATATGCACTTCTATCCCGCTCTCCACAACGAGCTACATAATGCAACCTAATCCAAGGCAGAACAACCCATTCTACTGATGCTTGGTCACTCAACTGTCAATTCCTAGCACATCGTTATCCTTATCATCGTTGTTTTCATCCCCTTCTTCGTCACCCTCCACCTCATCGCTGACGTCGTCTGCGTCGACTAGTTCGGCATTGAAGCCGTAATATTTCTCATCGTCTACGTTATCATCATCATCGTCGTCGTCATCCTCTTCTTCGTCTACGTCTTCATCGCCATCGTCATCACTGGATTCGTCTGAGTCGACTAGTAGTTCGCCAGTATATTTGTACTGCTTGTAATCATTTTCGTCGTCATCCTCACTGTCGGCGCTGATTTCAGGCTCTTTGCCATCAGCTGCGTTCGCAGCGCTATTTGCATTTACATCGTCTGACTTCTTTGTTACTGTTGTGACGGGCCGTTCCTTGATATCAGATTCCTTGTTTTTATCAATATTATAGAATCGATTCATGAGTGCGGTTACATAACCAGAAATGTGAATGGTTCCACTGCCTGCGATTGACATATAATATATAAAGGTTAGGCTTCACACGTTTGCCGCCATGTGACCTTGCCGGGAGTCACATTTAAAAATTTGACAAAACAAAGAACAGTGCACTTCTGGCACACAGAACGAACATGTTAAAATACTTGACCACCTCATGGAAAGCCAGCCAATAACAAAAAAAAAAAATGTTAAAGCAAGGAAAAAGCGGGATGATGACATAGCATAGTAGCATGTAGACATGAAGAAAGAGGTGAAGTTATAAGTGATGTCGGCCTCCTCTAATCCAGTTGAGATCGAAAGGAGGCTTTTAAAATTCGGTCGTTTACAGTCAAATTAAGTCAATTTGGCTTGTAACTTGATATTCTACACTTTGAAAAAAGGCAGCAGTTGAAGAAGGCTTGTTTGGATTTTCAGAGTTATTGTTTTTGCGCAGCTGTGGGGTGATTCTCTGCTTTGGATAACGCCACTGCATGAGACATCAGCTAATTTGGTTGAAATAGGACATTCTGAGACGCAGTTCTCAAGTTAAGGTGTCGCATTTCGTTATTTGAAGCGGCAAGTGATCTATAGATCCAACTTTAACCGGATACGATAAACCAGAAAAAATGTTTGTTTAAGGAACGTTGTATATATAGATCTCACAAGTTGTGCATAGTTCCGAGTAAACAATCTATTTGATGTCAGTATTAATTTGAGTCTGACTTTTTAGACTTCTTTGTTACTGTTGTGATGGGCTGTTCCTTGATATCAGATTACTTGTGTTAACAACAAGAAATTGAGGTTTTTTAATATTTGCGAGTGCGAAGAGATCAACGTTCTTAGCGCACAGCATTTGATTTCTCTTTCCTGGGTCCCGGGATACTGGCAGCGAAGCAGCAGATTTACTTGCAGGTAAGGAGCCGAAATCTATTCAACCCAGGCCATCCTAGACAGTCACCCTCCTCCAGCAGTCGTCAAGAGGAAGGAGTGAATGACAGAATAATAGAAATAGCCAGTGAACGGTGGAAGAATGGAGACACCTGCGGATGTTATGGCACATGTACAGTCATGCTAAAACCGACAATCTTCTGGAATGCGAAAAAAAGCTATTCATGCTGGCAGCCCTCTGAAGAACCATGAAAACAAAATAGGACTTAACGACGAGTACATTTACACTCTGTGGCGACGAGTCATCTTTGTTTTTTGGCCAATTTGCTTCACTTTCTGAGCTTTGCATTATCATTACTAACTTGAACTCAAAAGAAACACCTTCTACAGAAGTAGCTTGTATAGAAACCATGCAAAACTCCTCTGCTTCTGCACGACTTTGATATTGCAATTGTATTGTGACTCAAGTGACTCAATTCTGCTACCCACCGCAAACTAACTTTGGTTTTGTCTTACATCTGAATGAATGTCCACGTAAGTCATTCGAAAAGAAAAAAAAAAAAAAAAAAAAAAAGTTCTGTGTTGATGGACAGCACATTGTAGCTACTTACAGAATTATAGAAAATTGCTTGGGGATCCAGCTAAATTCCTAATCAGCTCATAGTCAAATGCCTCCTTATCTGTGCACCATATCGTAATGCAACTAGCATTTTATGGGACCATCCATTCCACCGCGACTCCTTGCTAGTTCAACGTTAAGGAATCGAGCGGCGAGAATATTCTCCGATTTATTTGTACAACAACCGCGGTTTTTGTTGATGTCTTATTGCTTCAACCGCGCTTGGCGTCAAGATATTGCATTTATTTGTGGCTATAATATGGATAAGGTCGAACAGCCACATAACAGTGCCACTAAAATTTGAATGTTTCCAGAAATTTCTAGAAATCGAGGTCATGAAGCTAGATAAAAGAATAACACAAAATGCCACAAATCCAATAATGAAACAGTCTATCCACGAGGTGTATGCTTGCTGCTTCTAGGGATAAAGTAAAAATTGTTTGGGCCGTCATAATGCATTGATTGTTGGTACTTAAAACCGACACACCATGTACTCAAAACTGCATTAAGATTATTCAAGAGGTTCGCATACCAGGAACTAAGAACAATGAGATTATCCGGCTGCACTTAATCTGGGACAGATGTGCAGAGTATGACAACAATTGGATGCAGCATCTGCATGTGAAAACGCGGCAGTTTCAGGTAGTAAGTTTATCTTTTTTACGATTGTCACATGGTCTATTTTTGGTGCAGATCTTGATTTTCTGGTGTGAATGCCATGCCAAACACATCTGATTTTTTCTGGAAACCTTACTTCAATTAACAAACCGACGGAATTCTTTTTCTTTCTTTATGAAAACAAACAAGTAAATGCCAGAAGTGCATTCAAAGACCAACGCACCAAAGCGCAACGTACAAATGCTAAGCAACAAGGACAACTTACCTTGACTCTGTAGAGATATCTCATCGCCCTCATTGAAGTTCAAATCCAGCATTACTTGTTCGGTGGTGTTCTTACGGAGTGTGCAAATCAAGTATTTGATATTCTCGTAAGTGAGAAATAGCTGGATGGGTCCATCGGCGCACGAGGTAACATCAAGGGCGGCATGCGAAATGTGGAATGCCTGCTTTGTTGTCTGCGTGTATTTTTTGTTTGCTTTCAATATGAGTCCTGTAAAATAAATGAAGGACAATCCATTTAGTATCTCGTGGTCAATGAGAAATCATAAATCAAACAAAAAAATAAATTTATTTTGAACTTCCGCATGGGTAGCACACCAACATAGCACGTGGTTAGCATCTCATATTCGTTATCCAAAAAAAGAAAACTTGTGCGGCATCCCTGCTACACACGCACTTACCCCAAAACATCTTGACTGTTGTACTGTATAAAATATCACTTGGGAACTTAAGATAAGAAGTTATTTAACTCTTAAATAGAAAATTAGAGAAACCCGCTCAAATAGTTTTCGGCTTTCTTTTTACAACACACGTCTGAATTTCGTACAGAGCACAACTGTTATGGCCGACTCAACAATTTTAAGTAACTTGACAGGCGGCAAAATGTTTCAGTTGTCGCTGTCGAATCGCGCGTTGTCATGCGTTGTGCTGCGATGGCGTGCACCCATGCACGTTTTGCGTTTACCGGCCGGTATGATTTTGAAATGAAAATGGTGGGGTGCTACTACGCGAAGAGACGCACAAATCTCAACATGAAATGACAGCGTCCAGCGAAGTAGACATAATTTGTATTTGAAGTTTCTCTTATGATTTTTGCGAACTGTGTCACAAGAATATTATATCAGTTAAAATTGAAGAGGACAAGTGATTTTAATTTTATTCAAAGTTTGGACAAGATTTAAGTTGTCAAATTGCTTGATAAATTCTGAAGATCTCATGAAGCAACTTAGATGGTGGGCTTTGGAGACTTCAACTGAGAGCTCTGAAGAAACTATAGCCCGTCTACATGCCAGGCTTTTCACTTGTACTGCCATACTTGTGCTTACACTTGTTGCTGTGACATTGCTGCCTCGTGTAGAGAGGACCGAAAGCGAAAAACGGAACCTAAACTTTTGTTATACAAATCTGTTATAATTATTTAAACTAAAATAAATTTGTTATAAGATACCTACGATTGAAATAAATATAAACTATTGAGTATGTTCCCAATTAAGGATAATATTCCTGTAGCGGACTCCTGGATAGTCGGATAAATCAAAGTTCAGAGTAAATTTTAACATTTCGATTTGAACGACATTTCAAACCCAGTATCATGCACTGAATGCAACTGAAAATATCCCCGTTTTTTTCGATTAGATCTACGCCTGACGTAATGTGTTTGCAAAACATCAGTCAGCTGTGTTGACAGAATTCGGTTTCGTGAAATTGTTAAATGCACTGCACTGAACGTTAAATTGAAAGAAATCTGAATATAATATTTTTTGAAAAATGGCAATCTGCGCAGTCTTTGGTTGCGATACAGTCAAAAACAGAAAAAGGAAAAAACATACCGCAAGTAGTGACATAAAACTTTACTCGTTCCCGAAAGATCCACAAATGGCAGAGATTTGGGTGCAAAAATGTGGTCGGAAGGATGAAATAAATGTTAAAACCGCTTTTATTTGCACTAAACACTTTACAAAAGAGCAATATAAGCGTAATTTGAAACATGAGTTACTAAATTATACGCCTAAATCTTGGCGAAGTTTGCGAGATGATGCGGTGCCAACAAAAGAGCTTCCATGCTTCGGCGACAGTGTAGGTGAAGGGAATACCTCACAAATAAAAGCGAAGACTGAACAGACACCTTACCAAGTTGAGACGGTATTCTTGGTTGAAGAACATAGCAACCAGGGCGAAGAAACAGTGGAGCACATTGTCAAGTGTGAACCTGGTGGTGAGAGGCAAGAACCCTTTTTTGACTCTACAGAGAAAGGCACTGCCGAGTGTGGGATTCAGTGTGAGATTCAAGGAAAATCCCTTGACCAAAACATGAACACGTGAGATTGGAGTTTTCACAAGATTATCTGTTTACTGACAAGCCCATTTTAATGTATGTAGATCTACGGAGGAAGTGTTACAGCAAGTGATTGCAAGCCAGCAACAGAAACTTGAGTTGCTTCAAAAGGAACAAGCTAGCATGTAAGATTCAATCATTTGTCTCTAGATTCGTTTACTTACACAAATTTTCATCAATTCCTAGAACCATTCAGAAAGAATTGCGGCAAACTATCGGTAGACAGTGGACACGTATTGAAGCTCTACAGAAGGAGAACGAATCACTGAATCAACAAGTTCTTAAATTGACACATGAGAACCATAAGCTTAAGAAAGAATGTACAGCAACAAGCAATATTTTTTCCGAGACGCAGAGAAGAAAATTGAGCCTAGGAGGAGCAAGAGTCCAATGGACTTCAGATGATATGGTCAAATGTGCGGCCATATATGCTAGTGGTGCGCAGGCGTACAAGTTCCTACTAGAAAAGGGTTACCCTTTTCCTGCTGTCATTACGCTGAAACAATTTCTTGCGAAAAATCGTAATAAGCCTGTTTTATAGTCGTGTAAGCTGTTTATTTTTCGGAAGAGGATCTCAAATTAAACAATTTTCAATTCAAATGCAAATGAAAAGAAAGTTAGATAAGATAATATGTAGCTCTGTAAATTTACATGTATTAATTCTTGTACATATGTATACTGTGTTTTGTTTTAAAAAAGAAGAAACATACAATTTGTTTCTTAAATCATAAAAAATCTTAAAAGTGAATTGAATTAGTTGAGAGTACACATTTGTACAAATTACTTCAAATGTTGTGAAATATTGTGTATAACAGTGCATGGCAGGAGATATTCTGCGTTTTATCTGATCTGTACACTTGACTGCAGAGCTGAGGCATGTTACCTGCCCTTTCTTGAAGAATATGTATTTTAATTTTTCTCGTTCTCCACCGGATATACTAAACTTAGTGGTGTTCTTCAGCTGTCCAAATCAATGCCACAAGCGCCTTATTGATAATCTGCTGCGTTAGTACAACCAACACCAATGATGTACAGAAGTCAAAGGTAGGCCTAATAGGGGCGCTGTGGCAGTTGGAAGATGAGCCATGGAATCCATCAAAAGGCCCTTACTAACCACTGCTAAGATTTTTCGGTAAAAATCTCAATTTTGCAGGATGCACGGCCCCATGTTTTTGCCAATACATAGCTGTGGACCTATCCTCTCGTGAAAAATGCCAACGTAACTTTAGATTTTGCTGAGAAGTTGTGCCGTGGCGCTCTACGGGATATAGCGCTACCCATAGTATTGCATTGTAAATTTTCAGGACCAACAGGTATTTACTACAACGCATGGAAGAAACCGTTCGCTTTGACAACAGAAATCCCCTCTTCTACTACAACTCAAACGAGTCCTAGTTCTAGTCCCATTCATGAAAAGCTTTAAGGAAACTAAAAAGCTCTTGGTACATTATGAATGGTTTTCATCCATCAGTTTTGACTCACACGTAGATACCTACTCCTGGCGGTCGGTTATATCCTTACAAAGCAACACTCTGTCGAGAAATATTGAAGAGAAAAAAAGCTAAAAATACAGTCAACGACAAGATAGAAACAAAAACGCAGTTCCACCATAACTTAGCACAAATGTTACGTGAAAATTGCATTTTCAAAGTTCGTGAGCCCGACTAAATTGCAATTCGTGTGATTTTATTTTGTTTCTTTTATTTCGGATTCTGTAAAACGAAAATTTAAGGTGTGCATTGAGATTAATTGAAAAAAAAAATGGAATAAGAAAATCACCCCAAAAGGGGTACATACATCTTCTAACACCCCTCAACCAACCAACACCACCCAAGCATAGACCAGCCCCCTCACTGTCTTTTTATCATTCTCCATCTCTCATACATACATACTCCCTCGTCTCTTGTGCTCGCTCTCTCTCATCCTGTTTCTGTGCATTTTAATCGAAATATCGATTATTCATTTAAGTACACAGCTCATACCACATTATTACTGCCCCTCTGTTTGATCACTGTGTCTGTGCTTTTTTTTTGTATCTATGTGTGTTTAACAACAACAACATCAACCACCAACAACAGCAGTAACATCAACATCTCCAACCACACACAAGAAAAAAAAAATTAATCTAAATTGTGCCATTACTTGTATTATTTCCGTTTTCGTTTTTTGTGCTCTTGTCGTGCGTCTGTGTCCTGTTCTTATGTCTAATCTCGCTCTATCCTTATTTTCAGTTACGGCCTAGAGAAAAAAGAAAGAAAGCACAGTTTTTGTTTTTGAATCATTAACTGACAGGGCTGACAGATAGAACCAAAGAGAAACAGAAAAGAAACCAAAAATATACACAAAATCATAGGAAATCAACCAAGGAACGGTGTGTGTTCGTGGTCTTTAAGCAAAAAATGATATTGATTGCTGGTGTGGATAACTATATAAATGGTGAGTAAGGTTCATGAAGGGGCGCGTTTTGGGGGACTGTTGCCTTAGTGGTGAGCCTTCAAGGGTCTAAAAGTCATTGACAGGACAAAATTTACCACGAAAATTGTATCCACTACTGCGTATGAGGAATTTTTTTTGTTAAATTTTCATTTCCCTCCCACTGGACTTGAGAATGTGACTGGGATTCATTCAGAAGACCTCCGGCAATTGTAGCAGTAGCGCACACAAACATTCGTTAAGTGATTATTGGAAATATGAGTCATGAATGTATACCATTTGTTGACTGATCAATTGGAAACGCTTAATGTCGGCTTGAATGTGTGTTTCTGTTGCTATAGCCAGTGGGTAGACGGTTTCGGTTAATGGCGTGTAAGATATTTTGGAAATTACAATGAGTATTCACACGTAAACACGCCATGGAAAGTTTTCTTTCATTCGTCTCTCCAAAGAGACGATTGCGACTGTGGACTGTGTGGCTTATGTGTGAGTGAAGTATGTTGACGCTGAAATGGGATCTAGGTCACTTTCGCGAGATGAATCATTTTAGGCATGAGAATGAGGAAGTTTTGAATGGTGCTTGAAGTTAACAAAAAAAAAGGGAGAAACTCCAGTCGAGTGCTCAGCATTTTGAAGTAGTTCAGTTTTCCTTTCAGAAATGTATGCCATATTGACATTCTTTGAAGGGGGTGCAAGCATGAATTCATCATCTGCAGTTGAAAATGGAATTACTTTACATTTTCTGCATGAGGGAAGAGGAGGTTAAAACAGGCCAAAGTAAAATCGACTCACTTGCAATAGTGACTCTTGATGTGGGGAATACCGATCACAGAAATGGCACATTAATCTTCTGCAATGCAGAAGCGAATTCCTGGTTGTTCCGAAAAACGGAGTTTTATAGCAAATGTTCTTAGATTTATATATAAATTGGAGTCTGTCTAGACCGATGGCGAGGACTGCTGGCCTGACAGCTGGACTGGTGTGCGAATTAGAATTGAGTTCCAGAGGATGCCTTTAAGTTCCACACATGAAGAGGTAATAGCAAGTCATTCAATTTTTCCATTAAATATGTAGAACCTGAGTAAAATACAACATTTTAAGCAATTTTTGATAAAAAATACCTCTTGTCGGTTAATAAATATAAACTACTTATCCAGCAAGTTCTTTTCGTGCCGTATGTCAATTTTACCAGTATACACTTGACCAGTATCGTAGGGGCAGTAATCTGTTTCAACACAAGCGCCATTCGGTCACATCATTAATATGCGAAAATCAAAAGAAGCCTTCAAACAATTGTAGGTGTTACAACCAGAAATAATCCTTCTCTAGGGAATATGTTAGACAGAAATTTAAACCCAAACATTTGTTATGTCCTGACCTCAAATCTAGGTAAGGTTTGGTAAGGTTGGATGGTAGTCACACATAGGCTAGAGAATGCCCTGGCGTTACCACAAGGATTTAGTTGATTCTAATCCGCAAAGGATTTAGAGCTTTAAACCATGCGACGCTCCTCCGATGATCCTGATATAGATAATAGTTAGCTCTGTCATGTCGTTAAAAAACAGGGGCGCTTAAGTGGCTGTGCCGATGAGATGAAATAGCCTTGCAATTGCATAGAAAATTTTCAATGGTCTCTTCCTCGGCTTTGTCTCTGCAAAAGTCGACGTAGAGGTTCAGGGTGTACCTAGTCGGGAGGCGTGTATACCAATGGCGCAGTGCCTGGTTATAACACCAATAAGAGCTCCGACGTTCGTCCTGATCATATTTATCAGGTCAGGCGTTTTTGTTTTGCATAAAGAGTGGATACACTTTACACGTTTGGTGTGAGTAGATGCTTTGAAGTAGCGATAGGCATGGATGGCAGATTCCATACGGACAGAATGTTAAGTTGTGTGTTTTTTTTTTGAGTTGTGCCTTTTGTAATCCTTTTGAAATTCTCTGGGATGTCACTCTGTCCCTGGAAGTTAGACTAAGCTTAGGAATTTGACCGCCTTCTGTGGACAGGCAGTCACTCTCAGAGATTAATCTACAGTTTCAGCCAGGAAATTACTACAATGGTTCGGTAATCGGAAATATAGCACCTACACCTGCTTCCATTTCGTCAATTTAGCTGTGAAGTTTCGCAGATTACTTCCCAGTAAGATCTGGGGAAGTAAGGGAAAAGTTCTTTTCGACGAGGAGTTCAGGAATAATGAGGTTTTTGTAAATAGGCATATACTTGTTGAGGATCGTTGAGTTAGCAGACCGCAGCCATCTCAGCCTGGTAGCCGTATTAGCTGCTAACTGTCTCACTACTAGACATCTCGGTAGTATGTTGAGAAGGCGGCCGGTGGCGTGTGTCTACTTTCGATCCAAAAATAATGTTCACGGTCGCATCTCTGTCATCACTGGTTAAATAGTATTCAGTCATCATCATTTACTACATCCTGTGCAGTAGAAGCTTTTCAAACTTGGCCGTTCGCATTAGGCTTAAAGTTTTCAGTATGTTCAGTTCAGTATGGCTTTGACACACTCCACGAATCACGCGAGAGCTGTTAAAACTAGAACACTAACACTTCCTTATTTCTGTAGACGCACCCAAATGTTCGCATTTTTTCCACTTACTCCGGAGTCTGTACGGGCTGTTTGAGCAGATAATCCATAATTCCAGAGTGTCTAGGCTCCATCCGATTGTTTTGTCTGGACTATTTTCGGACTGTTACTTCAGTGAAAAAATAACACATCAGCTCTCCTTCTGCGCTCCATAACGAGTTCGACTGTAAACATGTTTACAACTTTCACGTGTTTACGACGACAGGACAGCTTTGTGAAGAAGGGAATGAGAACGCAGTAATCGATGGCTTATTTTGTCTTACTCCATTTATACTTTGACTACACATCATTCTGGTTAATGCAAATCTATGACTTCAAGTAGTTGTAGTGCGTAACATCTGTATTTTTAAAGGGTACCGCTTCAAGAGCAGTCAAACGGTTTATGCACTATGGGTACCTTTGCAGTGGTAACTTATTCTGAAGGAAATCTATAACTCCGCCATTGATTTCACAAAATCTCATTTACAAAAGTCTGGAGGTGTTAAATCCTACGATATAGGCGGTATGACGTGGATCGTAAAGATTTACCAAAAGAGCAAGAACTCCATCCATATTCTAATGACAGCTATTGAACATTTTGCGTGCAAGAAGTTCGTTTGGGTACTCGAACAGTTTTCTTGGAAAATAAAAAGTCGTCCAACTGCCCTTAACAAATTTAGCAAGTAATTTTGCACTTTCAGCAACTTGGATACAATATGAGCATTAACTTATACCAGTCCCGTCGTCGAAATACGACCATTGCACAGTCCGCCAAGCGATACCAAGAACGTCAATTGCTAAAGTAATTAGTGTAGTCGACTCATGTAACGAAGTTGTTCAAAAGAAAGTCGCTTTCAAATTCATTTTGTGAGTGAAGGGATTTCATACTGAAACCTGAAAATCACTCCTTCATATCTGAATAATTTTAACTGCTATTTCACTTCGTGTTGGCCTGTGGCATTGTGAGTACATATGCGCGTCGATTCCAATGCACTTGAACCTCGACGTCGAAGGTTCGATCCCTGGCTTGAGCGGCAAAAACATATACTAATTTCCCGCCCTTCCTGGTTCGAGTCACTGACGATGCTCAAAGAGTACATCTGTCTGACTCAAACTTGGCCGTTAGGATTCAGGATAAAACTGTTGGTCCCTTTCACTCGTGAGAGAACAATAGCATACACAACAACGAGTGGTTGCTGAGGAGGTAGGGAAATGCCCTGTACGGGTTATCACGCGACTCATTTTTTTATATTATGATATTGCAATTTCAAACTTTAAAATCAGCCAAGCAAATCCATTTTGAATTGAATATCCATAGACCAGTGTTGTTTACCAGTTTCCAACCAGACATAGGAGGTGTATTATGCCCATTTAAGGCTCTGCAAGGAAAAGCAACAAGTTGGCATGTCTTGACGGCATCTCCACTGAGCTGTAACGAGAACAGTGTTACCAAAGAGTTAATGACTCGTAGACTCACAATTTTTAAATTTGCCAAATTTTTTTAAGAACAAAATATTTTCATAACTTTCCAAGGTGTGAATACGCTTTATTATTTTCCAAACCCTTTCGTTTAAGATGTCTGAGTACTAGTACTGCACCCAGTAATGAGTCTGGCCAGGCTTCGAGACAGGAAAGGAATGTATGTGGAGGTTGACAACATTAGATTGTACACCTCTTTAGGTAAAATTGCGTCGGTTTTACAAGCGGAAACTTATGCAATCCAAATGGCAACAAATTGTGTGAATTGTGTAGGACAAGTGGACGAGTCGCCACATCTGTGTTTGTAATGACAGCCAGTCTGTACTTAAGGCCTTACACAACTCTTTAACCACTTCCGCGATAGTTCAGGAATACAAATGGTCTCTGAATTTGATTAGCAGTAAAAAATTCACTGAAACTCATCTGGGTCATCTATGACTATGCTCATCTATGAACTTGCTGGACAAGGATCAGAGGAAACTCTCTCAGGACCTGAACCTGGTCCAGACTACCTACGGCTTCCATTGATGGTTGGACCTGTCGAGAGCACAATCGCTGATGACACGACTCTCAAGGATGTAGACAGACTAAGTGTTTGCTCCCAAACGTCTGTACGAAATGAGCGGCATTCTTGTTGTCCCTTAACAAAAAAGACTGTAGACGACTTACAGTAATAAGGAGCCGCAACACCTTTGCCAAACACTGAAGGTTGCTGCCTGGCAGTATAATGGACCAGTCTTGAGTCGGAGTGATAGAGTATAGTACTAAAACCTCCAGCAAGGAAAAAATGTACTAGTTCCTTTTTCCACATAAGGAGGCATTATGTCATCAAAAACCTTTGTTGGGACACATTTCTTTTCAAATTACTCATTTTTAAGCTTCTGGGACTCATAAATAATTTAACCTGTGGTAACACTGAACGAGAAGATTCAACAATATTGGTTAGAGTTAATATTTCCACTTATTGAGTGTGTCTGGGAAGGTATGACTCTCAAGATTTCGTAAATGGGACTAGATATCCAAAAATTGGAGGTGTATCGCAGCGAATTTAAAAAAATACCTCGAGGGCACCTTAATGAAGGGATACTAAAATTGATATAAGCTAGCTCTATCATGCTGTTGTAAAACACGGAAGATTAGTGGCTGTATCGACAAGAGGAAATGATTTTGCAATTGGATAGAAAATCTTTTATGGTCTTCCCCTCGGCTCCATCTCTGCAGAAGTCGCTCCCCCTAGGGAATACATTGTATATTCGTGGCGCAATGCCCGGTCTGAATTTTCTGTTCATTGATTTTTAAAATGTATTGATTTTGACAGTGTAAGCCGAAAGTTTAATTGGAGTGCCTAACGCAGCAGTTGAATGAGGGATAAGCTTATTGATATTGTCAAGGCCACATAAGACGGATCCATATGCCACGAGTTCCATAGAGGTAGGTTTTCAGGCAAATAGAATCAAAGACATTATAAGACAAAACTGAATCCAATCATCGAACTTATCCCCTTTGGTAATAAGAGATATACATCGAGCAGCCCTGTCGACAGACAACTCTTACAGCGACTTACTTCCTTTGCAACATTATCAGATCCGTAGTCGTAGAGAGCAGTATTCATTATACTGCATTGCTCGTTTTATTTCATTAATCCTTCAATCTATTTCTTTATATTAAATAACCCTATTCAGGATATCAAATTTCGACGATTTTCAATCTACTGGTAAATGAACATAAATTATTTTTTTGGCTTGTATCTTTGCATACATTTATTGGAAGTCTTAAAAAAGCAGAAAACAATTTTACATGTGCATGTGATTTCCGCTCACTGGAATATCTGAAACCAAAAAATCCAACGGGTTTAGAAAGAGTACATGTTTGGCTCTGGTATGTACTAGGGTTTTTAATTTCGCAGACATTTTAACAAAATTGCGGAATTTTTTTTTTTGAAAATCGACTTTTTTTCAACCGCAAATAAATTTAAAAAGTAAAGAAGCCCTTCAGTCGTAGTATTGTGGCTATGTACGTTGACCCCAACTTCGACATCGTGGGTTCGATTCCTGCTTTGTCCGCCAAAAATTATTTTCACCGACCCAACTCTGTCGACTCACTGACAATGCTCAAAGAGTATTTCCGTCTAGCAAAATGTTCTCAAACATGGCCATTCGTAGTCGGCATGAAATTGTAGGTCCCTTCCACTCGTGAGGGAACAATAGCACGCGCAACACGAGTGGTTGCTGAGAAGCTGGGCTCTGGCCCCCTACGGGCTGTAGCGCCACGCTTATTATATTATATTTATTCCTAAACTCCGTTTTTGTGGCGTCATACACTGATTTGAGGAATGTGTTGATTGACCAATTCTATCATAATCATTTAATTCATAAGAAACTTCGCGAAAGAAAGAAATAAGCGGGAATTAGCGTTGCTCGGCCTTGAAGCTGATGTTGGCCCAGTTATCCGATACACAGATGAGGGTTTAAATATGAACATGTACATTAGTACCCAGGTCTTTCGATGATCTACAAGAGAAATACTCAATCAAGCGTTGTTTTAATTGCCGATCAGCAGAACGTCTGTTGTACTGAAACCAAATGTTTCAAATGCGATGCAAATGAACAGATTAAGATGATGGACAAGAATTCCTCACACTCCACAACAAATAAGTTACGGCAGCAAACGCCCAGCAAGGCTGCTGTTGCCGATGGACTGCCGACCGAAAAGCAGCTGGCGGTGATTCGTCAAGATACGTACACCAAGTCATTCCAATACGTACACCAAGTCATAAAATCTGGTACGTCTGCTTGGAATCTTAACATCTTTTGACTCCCGATACAAAAGAAAGGAGACAGTCTAAACTGTGCCAGTTACAAAGGCGTAAGACTCCTCAATATAGGATAGGAGATCTATTTCGGCGTTTTGTCTAAGCATGGTCCATTTAAATGCGGGTTCAGGCAATTTTCTATTTTTTGGCATCCCTGCAAAACTCATCTGCCGGCGTAGGATAATGATGGAGAACGCCCGTTGCTTCATCAAGGTCGGTAAGGATCATACCGATACTTTTGATGTCAAAAAAGACTTGAAACAAGGCAGTCTTGCGACTTTTTTAGCATAATTCTCGAGAAGATCGTGCGTGACTCAGACATCAACACTAGAGGCAAGATCTTCAACAAGTCTGTGCAAGTCCTCGCATATGCCGATGCTATTGTGGGAGCATTAGCGAGTATCGAGAAGAAAGCAGCTGTGTCTTGCGATGGATTAAAAAAACACAAAGTACTCACTGTCTACAAAATCACACCGACATCTTAGACAAAGTGTCACGTAGACAGGTGTAGCTAAAGACTTTATCTAAGCTCTGGCATAAATTTTGGAAATGAAATTACTGTCGATCTTCTTCTACTTCTTCTGGCGCTACAGTCCGGGGTGAACCTGGCCTCAGCCAACAAGCTTCTCCAGCTGGCACGATTCTTAGCCAGCTGCCTCCAATTTCCAAGTTGGTTGAGGTCCTTCTCCACTTGAGTGCGCCATCGGTTTCGTGATCGTCCTCTATTGCGTTGTCCCACTGGTTTTGAGTCGAAGACTCTTTGGGCTGGAGCAGTGTTGTCAATGCGCTCAACATGGCCTAGCCATCTTAGGCGTTGAATCCGTAGACGCCTGACTAGACTCATGTCGCTGTACAGTCGGTACAGTTCGTGGTTGAATCTTCTTCTCCAGAAACCTTCAACGCAAATAGGACCAACGACTAAACGCAGAACTTTTCTCTCAAAAGACTAAGTACGTCTACATCCGCTCTTGAGATAGTCCAGGCTTCCGCGCCATAGAGCAGGACAGGGATGATCAAGGTCTTATGTAATGTGAGTTTGGTCTTTCGAAAGAGGGCTCTACTACTCAACAACGCAAGAGTTATTCTGCGTTTAATCTCGGTACTGATGTTGTTCGTACTGTTAACTTGGGAGCAAAGGAAATGAAGTCCTTTACTACCTCGAAGTTGAAGCAGTCCTATGGTGACGTTATGATCGAGTCGTCGATGTTCTATGTCCTTTCTTGTTGACAGCATATACTTCGTTTTGACCTCATTCACCGCTAAACCCATACTTGCCGCCTCCGTTTAAATACCAGCAAACGCTTCATTGACGGCTCGCTGATTTCGACCAATCACTTCAATGTCATCGGCGTATGCTAACAGTTGCACGGACTTCTGGAAGATCGTGCCTCTAGTGTTGGCGTGTGAGTTTTTCACGATCTTCTTCAGGACGATGTTGAAGAAATCACAAAGCCGTTTCCCTTGTCTAAAACCTTTTTTGACATTGAAGGGCTGGGTGAGTTCGTTACCGGCCTTGATGGAACACCGAGATAGTTTTCCATTGTCATCCTGCACAACATGACGAGTTGGGCAGGAATGTTGAAACTAGACATGGCGTTGTATAGCTCGTCTCTATGTACACTGTCATATGCGGCCTTAAAGTCGACAAATAGGTGGTGGGTGTCGATCTGCATCTCTTGAGTCTGTTCCACGATCTGCAGAAGTGTGAATAGTTGGTCGATGATGGACTTCCCAGACCTAAAACTGCACTGATAAGGACCTATCAGGTTGTTGACGAATGGTTTCAGGCGCTCAAATAAAACGGCAGAAAAGATCTAGTAGGCGTTTAGAAGACTTATCCCCCGATAGTTGGGGAAGTCAAAAGGGTCTCCTTTCTTGTGGATCGGGCAAATGATACTAAGATTCCACTCGTCGGACATGCTTTCCTTCGACCATATCCTACAAATGAGCCGGTGCATGCGTCCAACCAGATTACTGCGGATATAAGACCAAAAATAACCATGGCCAATCGCTGTGTCTTTTACCTTAGACAGCAATTAAAAAATAAGGCCTTGTATCGGAGAACTAAGCTGTCTCTAAATAAGACCTTAATAGTCCCAGTCCTGCTGTATAGCATGGAGAATGTCAAATGAGGGTGAAGGAATTCTTGCTCACGAGAGGAGAATCCTTCGAATTATACTTGGTCTCGTTTACGAAAAAGGAGCTTAGAGTAAAGGCTGAACGAGGAACTAACGAAATACGAGTCAAATGAATTCTATAGTCATGTAGAGAGAAAGGACACCAATGCTCACGCTCTATGATGGCAATTTCACTGGCAGATATCCTAACGTTCAGGATTGGAAAGCCAACCCTTAGGCACAACTCGGTAGAGGAAGACCTCGCCTCCGTGTCGTAACCAAGTGGAAGGAGACCTTAACCAGCTGGGTGTACGAAACTAGAGGCATCTGGTAGCTGGAAAGAAATGTTGACTGTCTACACCGGATTGCAACGCCAGTCCAAAAAGAAAGTAGAAGTTGATAACTTGGTCGCCACAGCTGCCGAAGTATCAAACATTAAAGAGTGTGTGTTTCATAGACTTAAATATATCGAGCTGAAAAAGCCCATATTTGTCCTGTGAGGCCTATTAAACATCATTATTAAATAAAGCATTGCATGTATACCGACCTACTTTCGTATAGTATAATGGACTTCAACGAAATGACATAGTGAAGAGGGATCGATCACATCAGCACAAATATATATTGCTGGACAACCGGTTTAAAGAGTAAATGAACTGTAGTACCTCGGAAGTACTGTGTTGACCGATAGTGGAACCGATTTGTAGCAAGATGTGACTGAAACTGTTCCGCGCCAATGTTTTGTCCGTACTCCTTTATGGATGCAGAACGTGCAGAGTGTACACTACTATTACAAGAAACGTACACAGACTCGTCAATAGATGCCCACGTAACGTAACACAATGCGAATTCTCTGACCGGAAAGTCCGTCTAATGAACTTCTTCAAGAAAATAACGGGCCAGTAACCAATAGACATCAGTACACAACGACGGAAGTAGGTGTGGATTGAAAACACACTGCGAAAGGATGACGGCAGTATAACTAGCTCAACACAGGACTAAGAGGAGAAGAAGGCCTAGCCATCTGAAGCAGGAACGGTGAAGAGTAAAACGCTCCATTTGGGAAAAGTTGGAGAGAGTCGACCCGCATTTGCCAGAAATAGAATGCGATGGCGAGTGGGCGTAGTTGATCCCCTATGCTTCACAATTGATAAGAGGTAGGAAAGAAGAAATAAACCATCGCAAATTAGTTGCTTACCCCTCCAACCACACGTCCCAGCAAATTCTCAAAATTCATTAATTCACCGGTTCATTGAAACAGCTCCAACCTGCTCTTATATTCTTCACTCAATCAGGAACGGCTCAACTTAAGTATCATAAAGGTGCACAATTAAAAATGAATTACTTCATCTCTCTCTCTCTCTCGCACCCTCACTGCTGTGAACTTAATGCACACATAACCGCAGGCATACGCCGCGCCGGCAATACTTACGCACATCAAAATCAGAATCAAGAATAAAAACGGATTGCATAAGCTAGTGAGGATATCCCGTTTTCCCTTCTCGGGATTATCCCGATTCGTGACAACACACTCATCCCCAATCCCATTCAAGTATCTTTTTTCCCCACAGGAGGGGGCATTTCAAATGCAAAGTATTCCGGTTCTGGGAAGGACCTGTAATTGATTGCTAGTCCTTGAGCAGCTTTAAAAGAGTTCAAGTATAATACACACAGTGCACACTGATTTCACAGTTCACTGGAGCCCGTGCCCTGGAAAAGTGTTTCATAACCATTAAGCATTTCGACGAACCAGCTGTGGGGGGCCAGAGTGAACGGCAAAGTCACCGTAAGACTGTTTTGTTGACTGGATGAAGAAAAGGCGTCATTCCCTTAGCCAGTGAAACTGAACTTGTGTAACCAGCTGTTGAGTTCGATTCAAAATGCTAAATAGGACACACCTAATTGGGAGAATTTCGTTTCTTGGCTGTGCCACAAACAGAAGCATCAGTGAGACGTTCGTTGGGTTTGAATGACATTCTAAGGTTAAACTTCTGTGAGAACAGAAAATCGCTGCACTGTCCGTTGAACTCGTTGTTCAATAGCGATGAGAAGGGATCGAGCTGGAAAGTGGAGCGTTGCAAAGTTCCCCGTGCCAACTTACTGTGTGAACAGGATACATGACAACAAAAGCAAACCCGGCAGATGGCCTAGAAACTGAGACAAACTGTATGCTTGCCACAGAAGAATAGTTTCCTCCATGCTCGCAGCAAACGAATTCCACCAGCGGGCAAAAGTCCAGAGGGACACAGCGAGGAGCAAAAGGAAAAGACGGTACGTCGAACCTAGTCCTGTGAAATAGGCCATGTAACACTGCTTCTCTAACCCTTGTGCAAGGCTTGCGCTGTAGGAGGGGGTGGAAGAAGAAATTAATAATGCCACGTAGGTGTGCATGGACAGGAAGTTGGACTTACTCCGCGCGACGTAATTCAGGGTATGTATGTACCTGCAAGGATTTTTACCCTCCAGTGTGTAAGGTGGACAAACAGAGAAAACAACTGAGACACTGCACGTTTTGTTTTCGTGCATCGCGTGTTAAAGGGGGGTTGACTGCAAGTGAAAAGAAAATCTGTTGCAAATCTTTTACTTTTGTTCTTTTGAAAGACTTTACAAGGAAAACAGCATGATTCACAGTCGATTACACATTTAACGCCATTCAACATCGCGGTCACCTCAATTGAGCAAGCTTCGTATGTAACAATAGAAGCACTTTGCTGGAGTAATGCAGGTTCATCCATTTTATGGTTACTTGTGACTTGCATTTGGACGCGTTACTTTGACTCGATTCCCACAAGGCAATTTGCCGTAACTTTTCCGACACTAATTAAGTAGGTCATATTTTGAGCGCATTGTGTTAACGGATAAAGCCATTTTGTTTCACACGTGCAAGTGCGGATGCCGGCGCATCAAATCGACGACTATAGATCCTTTTTTCATACTAAGGCAGATCCTGTGTTAAATCGATTCGCAACTACTTTTTCATTGATTTTACGGCTAAAGAGCTTTTCCCTGTAACAGGACGACGACGCGCTGATTGTCCAAGCGTAGTCATTTTAATATATGTGTGTGATCTGCGCAGCCTGTCAAGGTGACGGGGATTTGCCGGTGCGTCCGAGACGAACAATACAAGGATCGCAGGAGTAGGCTTTTCGGAAAGGAAGTGGCGACTTCGATGCAAAAGCATAGCAGTTAGGAAAAAAATCTATGGCCTTAGGGAAAGATGGGCAATATCAACTGAAAACGACAAGCCCCACGCAAAGATAAATATAACAGCTGAACATATACTAGGCCTATTTAACAGCGTAGCATCATTGTGGTTCCGAGCCGAGAAAGTGAATAGTTTATGTTAAAGGACTCAAGCCTCTTGGTGTACGCAAACAGCAGACGTGGAGTGTCTTCTGGCTTTGAGCTAAATGATTCTGGACACATTACGTTGTTCCCAGATGGATATTGCATAGTGAATCTCGTGCCCGGCAAAGACTCTCTTCCTTGGCGGACGCAACAATCCACCCATCTACTTATTCAGATCCCCTTTTAGCTGCATGCTCCACCTTGTCTCTCGGGCTTAGAGTCGAAGAGGTCTTATATAGGGATATCTTGGTTCTTCGAGAAAGGGCTTTATTCCTCAGTGGCCTTCCAAGTCTAAAAATATAGCGATTGGCCTCGAAGTTATAGCCGACTGTAGTGACGTTTTGTCAAAGACGTCGGTGTTCTTGGACCTTTCTTGTAGACAACATATACTTTATCTTACCCTCATTGACCGCAAGCCCCATCCTGACCGCTTTCTTCTCGATGTTCACAAACGCCCCACTGACAGCCGGTTGTGTTCCGATGATGTCAATATCATTGACATATGCGAGTAGTTGCACAGATTTGTGGAAGATCGTGCCTCTGGTGTTGCCATTTGAGTTCCTTACAATCTTATTGGATGATGTTAAAAAAGTCGCATGACAGGGCGTCGCCTTGTCTAAATCCTTTTCTGAGATCAAAGGCGTCGGCACAATCTTTACAGACCTTGACGGAGCATCGAGCGTTCTTTATCGTCATTCTGCAAATACGGACGAGTTTTGCAGGTTTGCCAAATCTAGACAAGGCGCTGTATAACTCGCCTCTATAATCGCCTCACTATCATACACGGCCTTAAAGTCGATGAATAGGTGGTGGGTATCGACTTAAAACTCCTAAATTTTTTCCAAGATCTGCCGTAATGTGAATTTTTGATTAATAGGGGATTGGGCTGGCATGAGCCCGCATTGATATTGACCAATTAGGCTGTTGATTTAGGGTCTTAGACGCTTACACAGAACGGCAGAAAAGATTTTATACGATAAGCGGAGCACAGTTTATATTGTTTCCTTTCTTTAGGATCGGGCAAACGATGCTGAGATTCCATCTGTGGGGCATACTTTTACCCAACCAGATTTTATAGATGAGTTGGTGTATGCACCTGACCAAATAATCACCAGGTTCTTTGAAAGTTCGTCAAGCAGTCCATCGGCACCAACAGCCTTGTTAGACTCAAGCTTTGTTTGGAGGTTGGGAGGGCGGAATTCTTGTCCATCATCGCCTATATTGGGTGGAATATTCTGCCTAGCAGCGATATTTTAGTTGTCATCGCTATTTTACAGTCTACAAAAGTGGTATTTCCAAATGACCATCACCGACTGTAATTCTACTACGAGATGCCCATCCTTATCCTTATAAGCTTCCATTCGGTTTTTTCGAACTTAACATGTTCTTTTTACCTGAGGAAACGCTATAGCCTCATTTAAATTTCGATACTTGAAGAACTGTCCTGTGTTTAGGAGTATTGTCTCTTAAACTTGGAACCAGTTGCTATTTTACTCAGGTTTTTGAAATAGTAGGCCCCTAAGTGTGAGTACCTAAGGCTTGCCAGAGCGCTACAGGGGCAAAGAAGGTGATGGTTGTTGTTTCTATCTCCTCTTCATCTACGCAGCCTCCTTTCACCATTATGCAAGAGTGTATGTATGTCCGATTACGACGCAGATGACAGTCCTAAGTTTGAGTCAGCTGAGTCTGAATAGACAGACTACTTTTGGATCGTTTAAGATCTAGTGCTGCTCATATTTAATTTGTTTTAAGCAAGGTGGTGCCTTCTAGCCATTTATGGTGGGTTATTTCGTTTTTGTCAATCTGAAGTAGATGGTTTGTTGCAGCTTTTAGCATAGCGGGTGGACCTGCTCCTGGCGCTAGGTTGTACTAGACCTTGCGACCGACTTTGCAATTGCCCTGTGTGACGGAATGTACCGGCACCTACATGAGGATCAGACTGTCCAGGAATTTCATTGTGGTTTCGGAACCATCCAGCCTGTGGTAGTCAAATATCTTCTTCAAACTGGAAAGAGTGCTGGTGGAGGGAATCTTCTCGAAGATGGCTTGGTATAGTTGGTGCTCGGTGTCATAAGGAATTCGTTAAGAATAGTTCGGACAAACATTCGGAGTGTTTTTTGGTCTCGGGTCTAATGCTGGCTGTTGCTTGTTTGCTAAATACATAGTTCCAATGGAAGAAGATGCAAAAGTATGTTAAATTCTTCAGGGAGGCTTGTACATAGTTCCAATGTGCATACATAGTTCCAATGGAAGAAGATGCAAAAGTATGTTGAATTCTTCAGGGAGGCTTGTCAGCGCTCCGTTGATTTACCAGATGGCGCTTTGGCTACATTGCTCACAATTGCTTTGCGTCCAGCCACTTTCAGTGTGAATAGCAGTTCATTAACCTCTACTTTCTAATGAAGGGAGATTTTAGTGGATTACCCTGCTGGTGAATGAAAGCGCATCAGGTTGGGCGGGTGTAATTACCCTTATATCAATACTGTAGAATGCATCTTCTAAGTCCAGGGTGAATTCCTTATGTTCGAGAAATTTTTCTATCGTTCCTATCAGACGGATGGCCTTTTCCTTTCTTCAAAGTCTGCATGGTGGAGAACATTTTTCTTCTCTAGGGTTCTTAAGAGAAAGAAGTATGACTGTTAGACCACTCTCTTCAGGGATATGGAAACGTGAAGCCTCTGAATATATCCACCAACCATAGGATGATAAGATCTGCTGTTCTTTGAGGCTCCGCAGAGATGATCCTGGCAGGCTGCATCCATTCAAAATAAAGTCAGAATCAATTATAAATTGTTTTCAAATATGGAAGTGCAATATTTTTTTTTAATAAAGAGTACAGACTGTTTGAGATATTGTTAAAACTTTATTGTCCATTTTAAAGTACAATCAAAACATTTATGAATGAAACTCGACTTCGTTCATTTGACCACCGTGGGCACGTTTTCAACGACTCGGCCACATATTTTGAAACAGGCGCTGTTGAGTGTTCAAAGATGTGGCCTTAAATGGCACGAACGAGATAGCCAATCTACTGCCCATTTCTTGAGTTAACACTCTCACCATACTTATTCTTCAATAAATCGATTCTAATGTGGGCTGCGTTTCTTATGGCACCATCTTGTTTAAACCAGATGTCGTCCAAGTCCATAATTTCCAATTCGGGCCAAAATAATCGGTAACCATAGTACAATAACATGACGATCTTCGACAAAAAAATATGCCTCTGGCATGCAAACCACTCCAAAGAGTTATTTCTGTGGATGAAGTGGGTTTAAGGGTTAGGGGTATAACTCACTGATTGCTTGGATGATATTGGCCTTAAGTTGTTTTTGACACATTCATGTTGATTTAATTTTGTATGACGTTTGAAAATGCTTTGGATGCAATACGAGGATTCAAATCTGCACACTCTTTTGCAACGGGACCGGTGATGGCAGACCCTTTCATTTTGTCTTTTTCACTATCATGCCCGCATTATCTTCAAAATAAGTGAACATGCCGTCCTTTCTTCGGAGGGTTTCCATTGCCTGATGACAAAAGCTGGTATTATCTTCTTTCGTAACTTATGCATTCCCTTCTTGACTGTAACGACAAACATTTCACCAACACCTGAGCGGGCAGACAGTTTAGACGACTGTGCTTGAATCGTTTTCGGATTGTTGGCATGACATTGGACCTTCTCCGTTCTCCATAAAAAAAAATCTCAACGTGTCAAAATGACATTGACATCGCCAAGACGGCTGATTACACGATTTTTGAATTGATACACAAAATAGCGACTGTGGCATTCGTTAAAAATCATGTTTTCAGTTTTAGTAAAGAAAAATGTCGGTAAACATGGCTCTGTATCGCCCACCGTTGACAGAAGCCTTATTCCCAGTCTCATTTTCATGTTCCAAAATTGAGTTTCACAATCTCCGCCACAGCAATCCAGCTCAGTGCGCACCGTCCGACGACGAGTGTCCTGAATGTTGTCTACTAACTTATAACGCAAATTTGTCCTAAGCCCTACAATAGATCAAAATCAAAACCCAAAGAGGTTGTGAAGTTCCTTGTGGATACTTTCTTTAAAATTAAAATTAAGAACTTGTATACCTTACCAAAAAACTGCTATACGTACTTAAATGCCACTTTTCGTCTTTTCAGGATCTGTTGAAGCAACCACCCTTGTCGGAGCACTCTTTGGACTTGTAGCGTTAATGTTAGTATTTTTTTTATATATCAACCGTAAATGGTGTTTCCATGTATCAACGCACGGATTTGCTTGCTGTGACGACAACAATATCTCATCCAAATACGTTCAAAAGATTTGTAAGTTTTCCCATGATTTGCGTGTCAATTATTATTGAAATCACTTAAATTGTTTCCTTCGTTTGCAGCACGCAAGCGACGATATGAAAACACAAGTTCAGACTCTGAGGAGGAAATCTTACGACGTTTGCGTCTCCAGCAGTCACGCAGCATTCCAAATGGCCAATACACTGGCTATGGTATCAATCATCTAAATCCACTTGCGCAGAATTATAATTTCAGTGAACTCCAACACATCACCGTTGCGCCGAGGGATTCGTCCAAGGATCCATTGGCAATCGCTGAACGCGGCAAAGTGGGTATACCCTCATCGCACAGCGAGTGCAGTTCAAATGACTCAATCGAGGCGTCAATCGAAAGCAGTACGGGAATTTTGACAGGCGAAAAGAAAGGTTAGTATGCTGGTGATCAGATGTTTCTCTTCAAAAATGCAAATTACCGTGTCTGTTGACAAATGCTATTCATTTGGATTACTTGCTTTACGTGTCTTATGAATTATTGGGGGTTACGTTATGGGCGTGTAGGTCACATGGCCTTGTAGCGGCAGAGTAGAGATTTATATTGGTTTTCAGGAGACTCACGAGATTGTATGCGTATTGGTTTGGTTTTTGGTTGCTTATGAACTTAGTGTCACACAGCACTACAAATTAGGAGTCGATTTATCTACCCACTGTGCCATGAAGGCCACGCCGCTGGGTTGTTAGCCCTGCAAGCTGAACTTTCCCTTGCTTGCCTAGTCAGAGATTTGTTGCAGGCTTAAAATGCCGCTCGCATTCCAGAAGGCGCTATGGGCTAGCCTCAGCTGAGCATTTACTATGGTCGTTGGAAGCATTCCGCCAAGTTGCACAGATCTTTTTCACCTTCTGCATTCTTCCGCACAGATACGCTTAAATTCCGACAAGGGTTTTAGTTTCTTTTATCATCCTGCTTGCATAAAGAGCAAGATGATTAAAGAAGCATACTTGTGACCCGGCCTTTTATCGAAGGTTATACAGCATATACAGATAGGTATGTACGCCTTTTTAACTCGCCGGTCTACGTTCCAGCTGAGTTTGGGATATTAGATAACGCATAGGTACTTAGCGTTGGCAGATGGGGAGCGGTTCAGCATCGTTCGTAGGTTCTGGTTAGTAGTGAAGAGCATAAGTTCTGTTTGGTTACGTTTATACCAAGCCCTGGTACTTACTCTGGTGCACTACTTGACCTCATTAATCATGCACCGAAAGTTACCAATTACTAAGCTCCCGGGGTAGACCTTAGCCTCAATCCTCTCCAACTGAGTTGAGTACAGTAGAGTTTGTGGTTAAATATGCTCCTCAAAATAGGTTCAATGCAAACAGGACAAACGACCGCTTCCTTTCTTCCTCATTCGCTTCTACGATTTTCTATTCCTCAGCCTCGTAAAGCAGGACACGAATGATCGAGTTATAAGATCTCCACAACTCTACTTGTTCTTCAGACAAAGAGCTCTTCTACTCAATTGCGATTGGTAAGAGTTATTCTGCGTTTAATCTTGATGCTGATAGTATTGTTTACGCTTGCAGCCAAGATAGATAAATCGAATCCTTCATAACCAGTACGTTAAAGCTGTCTTAGTAATTTACTGCCCGAGGTCATGTTGTGCGCACTTTGCCGAAGACAACATGCACTTTTTTTTGCCGTCATTAACTTCTAAGCCCATTTTTTTCGTTTCCGTCCAATTCCAACAAGCTATCGACCAATCACATTAATGTCCTCCGCTTATGCTAGCAATTGAACGGGCTTCTGCCATATCATGCCTCTTGTGTTAGCCCATCACGCAGAATTAGAACCTAAGTCCATCGATTCTCCCTCATCGTCTTGGCATAATATTCCCTTTATCTGTGTTTTTCCAATCATTCTTCTTCTAGATCATGCTCACTTACCCCCCAAATCATCTGAGGGGAGTATATCATCAATAAAAGAGACTCGAATAGACAATCGTTCAACAATCGACAGACGTGCCAATGTTAATCAAACACGCTACCACAAGATATCTCCAACTCAACGCCAGGGTAGTCTAGACGATGTTCCCGACATAAACAGCAACAGCAACAACAACAACAACGAAGACGTAAGATTCAATCGCACCACCATGAACCATGAAGTCTGCGTTAACACCCTTCTCCTTGCAGTGTATTGTTGTCCTTTCACAAGAGCCACTTTTCGACACCAGCGACTTGAGATCGATCAAATCCGATGACCTCGCGCTACAAAACCAATGTTTTGGCAAAAGCGGAAGCATTGAAATCTCTCTGCTGTACGACGCCCCAATGCGAAAGATGACAGTGCACGTGCTGCAGGCCCGAGGGATTCCGACACGCGAGAATGGCCAACAGACCCACACTCAGGTGAGTTGCAACCGAAAGTTGTCCCAGTTCCGTCCATAGCCAAATCTTTTCTGGTCACTGCCTAGGTCCGACTCCTAATGCTGCCCAACAAGAAGCAGAAGCATAAGACTAAGATACGATCCGGTGACAGCCCTCAATTCATGGAGAGCTTCCTTCTGCACCGCGTCAATCCTGAGGAGGTCAATTCGATGGGACTGCGAATACGCCTGTATGGCTGCGAACGAATGCGAAAGGAGCGCCTTATCGGCGAGGCGGTGGTAAGTTTTGCCACCATCGATCTGGAGCTGGAGACTAATCTGTGGCTTCCCCTGGAACCGAGGAATACATCATCGGTAAGTGGGAGACATCAGTTTCCGGTTTCAGTATTTACGATGTGTCGGTTTCGATTTCAGATTGTAGGATCATCAAGTGATCTATTAAGTTTAGCAAGATCCGATAGTGCCGGCTCCACCACTTCAATGCAACATGGAGGTGTACCAGAGCTTCTCTTAGGCTTAGCATATAATGGCACCACGGGCCGACTAACAGTGGAAATTGTGAAAGGCAGCCATTTTCGTAGTTTATCAATGAATAAGGCCCCAGACACTTATGTTAAACTGTGTCTGGTCAGCAGTATAGGACAGGAAATAGCTAGAGCGAAGACATCAACCAGACGAGGGCAACCGAATCCGTTGTTCAAGGAAACTTTTGTATTTCAGGTATGCGAAGATAGATAATATTCTTAAAATTTAAACTACGCTCGTTGCTCTCTGCTTTAAGTTAATCACAGTTCTCTGTCAAGGAGATTATTATCTTTTTGAGACTAAGAGCATATTCAAATAAAACGTGCTCCACGTTCATTTCTACCGCGCTTACGGAGTGAAGAGAGGACAGACTCGAATGACAGTTTCTCTTGAATAGATATTCTCGCCACTACAACAATAGTCTGTGAGATCTATAAGGGAAGCTTTCCTGGAAACTGGGAGTCGTAGAATGTCGTCTTCCATCACTGTCACACTGTATTATTTGTGTCGCTCAGAGCTGGAATCGAACCTACGACGTTGAGGTTGGGGTCGACGCACATACCCACAACGCCACGGGCCACCACACTTACTATCTCAGTCTATTAAATTAAATACGTGTTAAATTCGCCGAGTTATATGCATTTTTCATGTCAAGCGTATTCACCGCGCAGAACTTTTTCCTGCCTCCAGCGTCTATATTCTATAGCCGATTGAAACTTAGGTATTTATGGCCGTTGGCTTTAATGATAGACTGATGGACTATGGTGATTTATTTCCCTTCTATGATTATGCGGTATTGTAGCTGGCAAGTTGGTTCTGGTCTTTAAGGCGTTTTGAGCTTCGCGGTTATAATTGTGTACGCCTAAATTTTGGTTCAATTGTGTACAATGATCCAGCACTGTTTTTTGCTGAACTAATAAAATCACTGAAGGCTATTACTTGTGACTAAAAACCAGACAACAGAAAATATTCTTAATCAAACCTCCAGCGTGAGTTGTACCTAAAGCCACATTTTTTTAATGAAAGATGGCCTTGAGAGTGAATATTTAGAAGTGCATCAAGAGCAGAGCAAGCCAGCGTCTATTTTAGCAGCCAACTGGTTCTCTGAATTAACGCATATCTCACAACAAGATGGCCAAGCATTTTAGCATCCAGCTTATGTAGCTGCCAGGGCACCGTGAAATATCAGAGCGGTCTAGAATGCTCACTCATCTTGATGAGAATAAGTACGTCAAATTTCACAACTCTTATCTGCGTTATAACTGGGCCTTTCCTACAATGACCATACACCTTCCTTCTTCTTTGTCCCTCTTGAAAAAGATTTACCTGATATATCTGATTAATTTGATAGCCTTAATTGATCAGATATTTGTCAGGTTAGGACCACATATGGGCTGATGGACAATTATTGGTACACCATCGAGGTCGGTAACGATCTCATCGAGACCTCTTTCTTTTTGCCTAGGTACACACTTGTTAGTCCACTTATTGAATAAACAAGTTGACCATCCACTGTCTTTACTGTCGCTACTCTCCAACAAAATCATTCATAATCACTGGCCAACACTAGAGACACGATCTCCCAAAACTCCAAGCAATGTCTAGCATTTTTAGATGACTATGTATCACAACTCTATCAAGTTGGATTAATGGTTCGAGTAGTTGATACAACACATTGACTATTACAGTCCTGGACAGTGTCATCCGCAATTTTAAGCGGATGATGAAAATCTTGATCTTTCGTGATTATCTGGAGCCATTTAGTTCATGAACAATATGACTCTTGTCTGAGGAGTCTTCTTCTTCAGGCGAACAAAAGCCAGAATATATTTTTCGCTTCAAAAATCTCATTTTTACAAGTGATAAGAGAGTTTGAATATCGATCGTATCGAAAACTTCTTCTTCTTCTTCGTGTGGCCGGGGTGGACCTGGGCATCAACCAAAAAGTCTCTCCAACTAGCGCGATCTCTGGCTAGCTGTCTCCAGTTTCGCACACCAAGTTGGTTTAGGTCCTCCTCCACTTTGGGAGCGCCACCTTAAACGCGGGCGTCCTCTGTTGCGTTGACCGACAGGTTCGGATTCGAAGATTCTTCGGGCGGGAGCTGTGGTGTCCATCCGCTCTACCTGCCCTAGCCACCGTAGGCGTTGGATCCGTAGACGCCTAACTAGACTCATGTCGCTGTATAGCCCGTACAGTTCCTGGTTGAATCTTCTCCTCCAGAACCCGTCAAAACAAAAAGGACCAAAGGTCGTGCGTAGAACTTTTCTCTCAAAGAGACCAAGGACTTCTTCATCCGCTTTCGAGATTGTCTATGCCTCCGCGGCGTATAGCAGGACAGGGATGATCAGGGTCTTATATAGAGTCAACTTGGTTCTTCGAGAGAGGGCTCTATTACTCAATTGCCTTTTGAGTCCAAAGAAACAGCAGTTGGCAAGAGTTATCCTAAGTTTGATCTCGGTAATAATGTTGTTTGCACAATTTACTCGAGAGCCGAGGTAGGTGAAGTCCTTGGCTACCTCGAAGTTATAGCTGTCCAATGTGAGGCTCTGGCCAAGACGTCGATGTTGTATGTCCTCTTTTGAGGACAGCATTTACTTCGTTTTGACCTCATTCACCGCCAGACCCATTTTAGGAAATGCCTCATTGACGGCTCGCTGAGTTTTGCTAATCACAATGTCATCTGCGTATGCTAACAACTGCACGGACTTCTGCAAGATTGTGCCTCTAGTGCTGGCGTGTGATTTTGCACGATCTTCTCCAGGACGATGTTAAAGAAATCACATGACAGTGCGTCGCCTTGTCTAAAACCTTTTTTGACATTGAAGGTCTCGGTGAGTTCGTTACCGACCTTGATGGAGCAGCGAGAGTTCTCCATCGTCATCCTGCACAGCCTGACGAGTTTGGCAGGAATGTCAAAACTAGACATGGCGTTGTATAGCTCGTCTCTATGCACGCTGTCATATGCGGCCTTGAAATCGACGAACAGATGGTGAGTGTCGATTTGCATTTCTTGGGTCTTTTCCAGAATTTGCCGTAGAGTGAATATCTGTTCTATTGTGGTCTTTCCTGGCCTGAAGCCACACTGATAAGGAGCTGTGAGATTATTAATGAACGGTTTCAGGTGGGTACACAATACGGCAGAAAAAATCTTGTACGCGATGTTAAGGAGACTTATCAATCTATAGTTGGCGCAGTTAAAGGGGTCTCCTTTCTTGTGGATCGGGAAAACAATACTGAGACTCCACTCGTCGGGCATGCTTTCCTCAGACCATATCTCACAGATGAGCTGGTGCATACGCCCTGCCAGATCATCTCCACCTGTCTTAAATAGCAGCGGACAGACCAGGAGCTTTGTTAGACTTCAGTCTTGATGCTACTTTGAAAAATTATTTTAGTTTTGAATGACTTATCACACAGCCCTTGAAAGTCATACATCTTAACCTCCGTAGCTTTATATTTTTATTTTAATTCTTAGAATCAAATGCAAACATAATCCTCATTTCAGGTGGCACTATTTCAACTAAACGATGTAACACTTATGGTTTCCGTCTATGCAAAACGTAACATGAAACGCAACGAAATGGTCGGCTGGTTTAGCCTGGGCCTAAACTCATCCGGACCAGAAGAGGTGGCGCACTGGTGTGACGTTAGAGAGATGGCCAAGGGTGAATTGCTCGCACGATGGCATGTCTTAGTCGATTCCTGATTCGAATAGCTAGGGCTCCCATCACGCCGTGGGAGCGGCATAAGCCTTTTAGGATTTGCATCTAAAGACAAAACAAAATCGAAAAAATCACAAGATGGCACTGATTCCGTCGCTGTTGATATCGAGCAGGGATATGAGCTCAATTTTGTTTGAAACAACACGCGAAAACTGTTCAATGGTAAAGAAAAATACAATAACAACCGCAACAACAACAACAACAACAACAACAAAATATGGTACATTTATGGTGGCAAAGTAATAGCAATTGAATATGATTTCCAATTTATTTCATTCACTTCTTCTGGTATTTTGGAAGTATCTTTGTCAGTTTTGATTCAGATGAATTTTTTTCAGTTGTTGTTCAGCATTTGAACGTTTACATGGCACACACAATTCAACAAAACAGAATGCACGCACAGTTAATTTGTTTATTTTTTTACACAAACTAACTTTATTTACATTTGAATAGAGCATGAAAATCATAAGTAAAATGAAAATATCAATATTTTATACTTAAAAAAGGGAAAAAACCGAAAAAACTAGAACCAAGTAACAAAATATTTGTATATGCAAACAATAACGTTAGATAAAGAAAATATAAAAGAAATATATATACATACTATATATTAACATGCATATTTGTGATAAATTAAATATAATCTAAATTTAAAAGAAAACCGGACGGTGTAGAGGAGAAACAAGTGAATTTGAGGTAAGCCAATTTAGAAGAAAAACACAAACAACACACACAAACATAAAAACAAAATGCTCGACTTTGGGCTTCTTATGGCACACAAACAAACAAACAAACACACACCCACACTTAAGACACGTAGGAGAGAAAAAAAAAGTAAATTTTTTGAAAACTTTTCAAACTATAGTAAATCTCAAGACTTTATGAGAGAGACAACTTTTTGTAATGATCCATGTGATTGTTATTTTTTCTTGGATCAAAAAACCGGAGGCGTGGGACTATGACATTTTGTGATTTTAACTAACGTTCACACAGACAACATTAATTTTTTTTTAATTTTTTGCAAGATAAATAAAACAAAATTGAACGAACGAACTTAAGTGAAATTTTTTTAGCTGAGATGTGATGAGTGGACGCAATTTTGGTGCATTCAAGGGTTTTTGATATAAATCAACAAAGGGAAAGTACCGGTTGTCGCCTTTGATAGAGCTTTCGCGGTCTACTTATACTGAACTCTCAAACGAAATAGGGAGAATAAAGTCCCTTTAAATGCATACACTCGAACTTACAGAATCGGAACACAGCGGTGTACCTATCATTTAGGAGAAACTTAGTTATTGAAGGTTATCAATTTGTTCAAATCCAACATATAGGGCCACTCTAGGATTTTAGAAAGCTGATTTTTAATGCTTGGATATCATCCTCTAAGAGTATGGTTTTCACAAATCTCCAATTCAAGACGGCTTTCGAATTTTAGTGCAAGCCCAACTGCAAAATTTGTCATGATTTTATGCTATTCAAAATTCCAAGCGTATGAACTTGAAAGATAACTGATACATTTTCCAACAGATTTACTTGAAGTATTGCATATGGCTTGAAAAAAACAATACATAGGGCCTATTTAGAAACGCAAACTTTGCATGTACCATAAAGCAAACAATTGTAAATCGCAGAAGCGCAAATATTTTTGCGAACCGCTGACTTTGAGGGAAAGGTGCTCGTTTCAGAGAAGAAAATGTGAGAAGAAGAAGAAAAGTTAAAATTGAGTTTTAAGTTTTCCAAATAACTACTAAAGGCACATTAAAATGAATTAAGAAGCGCATTGTGTTGCATTTATTAGTTCTTTTTTTTAATTAAATAAACAGAAAACGCATTTCTGTGTTTAATATGATAACATATGTATGAATTATCGCGGTAATCACTATGCTGAAAGCAATGACATTATAGCATCTCGTTTGCGTTTCCGAATAGGCCCATACATTGTCTACGGTAGGACATAGGATTTTTTATATGGCATAACATTAATATATTGAAAATACAAAGGTGTTTAGTATAAATCAAAAAATGGACGCCAAATTTTGAAATTAATCGCATGAAATTGTGGTGGCCATCAACATCGACGTCGTAGGTTTGATTCCGGGTCCGTTCATTTCGGGTCATTTTAACGGTCCCACCTCTTTCGAGTCACTGACAATGCTCAAAGGGTATTTCCTGTCTAAAAAAATCTTCCCAAACTTAGCCGTTCGGAATCGGCATATAACTGTGGGTCCCTTCCACTCGGGAGAGAATACAACACAAATGGTTGCCTTCTACGGGCCGTAGCGCCACGCATATTATTATATTATTATAATCTCGATTAATTTTGTAGTATGCTAAAAAAAGCTAGTTGTTTTGAATTGTGCCCTAATTCGCTTGTGAAAAATCAGATGCAGAAATGGTTGTAATCCGAAATGTTACGATTGGCGGACTCAAAGCATTAGTGACAATTTGTGTCAGTTAACAGCAGACTTTTCTTCGAAGTCACTCGCTAAATAGTTCGGATTTCGAAACTCGCATTTCGAAACACACAGCATATTGTACTTGAACTTCTATACTGGACGTATTTTAAATGTCTTCTGTGTCGTTTGACCAATTTTATTCGCAAAACTTATTCGTTCTGATTACTAATGAGATATATACGTTCTGTTTTCTGTGTTACCAGAGACCGTGATTTTGATGTTTGTTTCTTATTTTCTTTAGGTCATTTTACCCCATTCAGAACTTTGATTTAGATTGTTTAGAGCTTATAATACTATATGGCCGACTATGAAGTTTAAAACGATGTGTCCATAAGGATAATTTTGTTCAGTCCCGGAACTGGTTTCAATACAGACAGTAATTCAGAAAAAATAAATTCCCAAACAGAAACGATCAAAGATTTGGAAACAGTAGTTGTCCACAAAATCGTAATTTAGCTGACTTGTAGGTGCTTCCGATTCGTGAGGCTATAAACTCTCTTTCTTTGAACAAGTACAAGACCTGAACTGAAACATAGTCAGGTCTACCGATAATGTTTAATCGACTTTGAGAGACCGAATTACTTACAGTTTTTTACAACTTATTCATTAATTTTATTTATACGGAAATCGTTCAGGCTTGGATTAGCAGTGTGTATTTTAATTGGCATCGTTGAGTGTTGCGGTTTTCTAGACTTTGTAAAATTGGATTATATCTCTTCCACAGTTGTGTGGGGCTTCTTGATCTGACACATGTACAGTTGTTTTTTAAGAACTAACTTCCTATTTCGTATACAATGAGACGTTTTCCCAAGCAAGGCTAGATATTCTCCATTTTGGGAAGATTACTTAGGCTGCAATAGATGGGATACGTTGTGGGATACATTTTTATGAATTTATTTATAAGCTGTTTTAAAAATGGGCAATAGTGATATGATGCATGGGCACACGTGCAGGAGTACGCCTTACACAAGATCCTTTTGAACCTATAGTGATGCCCTGACTGGGACTGATGTCTACTTATTCCCGTGAAACCGTTTTTGTGTATTCTCTCTTCGTTCAGTCATTCTGACAAATTGCTGAACCTGAAAAAGTGATTTAAACGTTAAGCCCGTGTCATTGTGCTTCGACCACAATCCATTTGAACCTCGCCGTCTAGGTTCGATTCCTGGTCTGTACGACGGAAAATAATTTTCACTTTCCCACCTCTTTCGTGTCACTGACAATGTCAAAGGAGTATTCACGTCTAGAAAAATATTCCCAAACTTGGCCGTTCGAAGGCGGCATAAAACAGAATGATCCTTCCACTCTTGAGGGAGCAACAGGAGTATTTTCTGAGAAGCTAGGCCATGGACCTCTACGGACTGAAGCGCTCCCATATTGTATCTTAATTGACAGAGATACCATAATTAGTCTTGAGATATACCTATTATTGTTTCGTGCTACTTCAGAGAGTTATTTCGCATTAGAGCTCCGATTACGATATTGTACTTAGTAGCTTTCTGCCATATTGAACGTTTTTGTCGGATTTAGAATTGAAGTTCTCTTTCAGTAGGATATGGAGATTCCCCTAGTACATGAATTGGTGCGCCCACGTTCTTCTTGACATCTGCCAGAGGATCCATTCGAACACCTGGGTTGGGTTGATTTCGATTAGTTTCCTAGCAAGTTCATCTGCTGTCTCTTTTACTGCTATGTCTATAGTATAGCCAGCATGGAGTAATCGATTGCTGCGTGCTGACAACCTAGAGTTCTTCGAGACAGCATGGGACCAGCGTGGACTTGAATTTCTTCAGCCGAAATTGCTTCAATGGTCGCTTAACTGTCAATAAGAAATGTCAGAAAATGTCACTCGGTGGCATTTGTGCAACATTGATGTCATTCTGATCGCTTCTTGGACAGCCAGTAACCCCTTTTCAAAACGGTGGTATAAAAAGAATCAACAGTACCTTTTATGTCGCTACTGTTTAATTATCGGTGCTTCACCTGTCAGCCTAATGGCTGGAAGCTTTTTTGTGACTGTGCCGAGATCTACATACTTTAAGGGCTACAGTTGAAATTTCTGCATTCCTTACCACTCTCTCTCTGGTCTCGTTAAGAGTTAAGATGCTTGCTACTCACTATACCCTGCAGGGTGGTTCCAAGATTACATTCAAGTGTTGATAGCCTGGTTTCCTAGGAGGCTTACAATGGTCTCATATCCTTGTGATAGACGCTCTGGAAGACACGCCCATCTTCCAGTCTCTTAATAAAGCTCTTCGCTCGTGATTTATGGATTCTATCTTCAGCTTCTGCAGACATTAATGTATGGGACTGAGTTTGCAGATACGGTCATGACACCGATTTCGAACAGTTATCAATTGTACATCATCAACATACGCTCGTGTTTTGAAAAAAATCGGTTTGGTGAACGTTGACGTTTGTGAAATGTGAAATTTTGATGGCAGTCCAAGCTACTGATCACTGATTATATCTTCAACGCCATGTAAGTAGACTTCAATTATTCGATATTGAATACCAAATGTGTGTACTATGTGTTGTACATGTCTTATTTGTTGTGTTCATGTATTCATGTGGTCCTTCTTGTTGTCATTGGTGTTGTCAATGTGAGCTTCTTACTACTGTTTATAGTCAGTAGATGTATGTGCTTTTAGGATTCACTTTATTGTCCTTCTGTTATTTTTGGGTAGGCCTATAACATGGCTGTTGTGCCGAAGAGCAGCTGTGGTATAATAATGCTTTAATCTTTAATAGAGGTCTCCATTAGACCTTTTGTAAATTCTCTGTGTAGCCACTGAAAGAGGAGATAAGTATTAGTTTGTGTGAATACAGGAATAGTTCTAGCATTTAGGTTAGGTTAGGTTAGGTTGTAGTGAAACTCACTGAATCAGGTGTGACACACTTATATCCTGGTTAGATCTGTTGTCATTACTATTATTATTGTTGAGTGTCCATTGCACCGCGACCGATAGGGCTATTGTATCCATTTACTCTTTTAAGTTAGCCTCTTGTACAGTTCTGCACAGAGTGTTTGTTGTATTGAGGGTTATGGTTGCGTTGATCTCGTGCTAAGGAGTTTTGTGCTCCTACCCAGCACTTTTTGGGAAATATATGGTTATGAAATGAAATATTTCCTTCCCACATTTTGTGTTCCGGTAACCTCCCTTTCAATTACGAAATTCGCCTACTACCAGTACCAGCGGAATTCAAGCATGCAATAAAGCTTCAGCTAATGTTCCTACCCCAGGACCAATTACTAAACAACGTGATATTTTCTGTTTTTGGAACACCGGTTCCAACTTGTATATTCACAAGAGATAACTGGTACCCAATTCCCCATTGATTTTTCAAGCTTCTGCCTTTTGAGGTTGCAGCCACCACAGACACCGTTCGACTTTTGCACGCATTGGGCACAGGCGATGAAATGAAGCTACTACTAATTTTATCTCTGGTAGTAGTCCCGCTTCGCCAGACGGTAAACCTGTACAACACAGAGCCCTTTATTAAGAGAATCATAGATTTCTAGAGGGGTAATCTATGCACAGTTTCTGTTTTTCCTTGTTGCCATGAACGTAGAGGGTTCACGAAGCCTTAAACTTGGTTCACCTGCGTTTTTCTTTTTGCACTTCTGCCACAGATAGAGGTCATTAAACTAGACCATTGCCACTGCTTGCGCTTACGGCAGACACAATATTCTATGAAAGTAGTCAGTCGTGTAGCTTCAGTTTGAGAATAGTTCAGAATAGGAACAATGACACACTACTGTTAGAGTTCAGGGGGGTTCTCCTTAAATTCGTAAAATTATGATCCTTTCTTAACTCTGAAAATTCTGGTTTAAAAGTAACGTTTTAATATATCGGTATTTGAAAGTGTTGTTTGGCAATGAGATCCTCTCTTCGAATTACTTCGACAAAGAACTGCACAATCACGTAAATATCTTGCAAAAGTCTGTGTTAACGAAGTGAACATCACAATCTGTGCATTCCACTCACGCCAACGTGAATAATTATTTTTTGTGAAACTAAACTAACGAATTTGGTATAATATGAGCTCATAGCTTGTATTCAGCTACTTGTGCTGGTAAACAATTTTTTTGGAAACAATGCATCAGTGCACTTTGGCACTGACATGAAAAACAAATGAAAAACAAAAATAAGTAAAATCAACTATATAGAACTATACATATATGTATTATTCAATTTATATCGTAACGCTTATATTTTAGTTTTCTTTATACCAAAATATGAAACTCTTTTATAAAATATATAAATAGATGTTCGGTTTATTTTTTTTTGCGTTTTAGTTTTCTTTTTAAATGTATGTGTAAAAATACAAAAAATTAATAATTTTAAAATATATCTTATAAGACTACCTTTTTATACGAGTAATGGTACCTCTAATTTGTTTACAAGTGATATAGTAGATATTGAAAACAAAAGAAAATATATGAATATCTAAACTGAATTGAAGAGTATTGGATAAATTCGGTAGCTTTTGAAAAATTCATGTTGCAACATTGTACCTAAGTATCAACATTTTTTGAAAATAAAACAAAACAAAAACGCACAAATATTTAATACAAAAGAAAACCATTTTAAACGTATAATACCAAATATTTAAGTCTAAACAAAATGAGATAAATTAAAAAAATTACACTTTCATAGGTTAACTAATTGTGAATTAAATTAAATTTATAAATATCCCTACAAATGTATGTGTATATTTTTTGATAAAAATGAAAAATTAAAATACTTACGTTTATTTTATACTACCTCTCAACTGAGTTGTTTTGTTATTGTGTATAAGAGAAATGAAAAAAAAAAAAAAACAAATGAAATAAATATATTTACATACATAATTCATTTATGAAATTATTCAAGATATTTTTAAATAAAATAAATTTTCTATTTACAAAAACAAAGTTTATAGGATATGCTCATGGTTAATGGAATGATAAATAATCTATATATATTTTTTCCCAACAATTTTTACCCAAAAACTGGATGTTGTTAAGTGAAACTATTTTCCTTTCTCAATCAAATCAAACATTCAATTTATCAATTTCATATAAAATCAAATTCAATGTTAGAGTATATTTTTTTGTCAGTTAAATATCGTAAACAAATTCCGATTTAAATTAAAATTTAAAAAAAATAAGAAAAAAAAAAAACGAATAATAAAACCCATATTAAAAAGCTAGAGTTAAATGAAAAATACGTGGTAATTGAAAATACAAAAACCAAAAATGTTAACAATGAACGAAGCGAATAAATCGTTATGAATTAACATTGCATAGACTGAGATTCAGCCTTTCGAAATGGCCAAGTTGGGGAGGGGTTTTGAAGATAATGGCGAATAGATCTGTTTTTTATGTCTAAATATTTACTATGTAAAGCAAATGAAACAAAATTAAATTTTTAAAGTCCAAGCGATTGTAAGCATTGATAAGAGTAATTTAGTTTTTTTTTTATAAATGTTTCTGTGTTGTAAGCATGCTTATAAACGTAATATCTATTCAGTGCGTAAGTGTAGTTAAAATGCTTAGTGAATTTATGAGGAAAGCTTTAATTACAATTTAACTTGTGATTCTTCATGATTTTGTCCATTTCGAATTCTAGGTGAGAGAAACTAGAGAGAAAGTTTATCGTTGTATGTATTTGTATCTTTTTATTTTGTGATTGTATCGGCAGTAGGCTAATTTGAATTATTTTGTTTGTCTTCAAGCTTGAGCAAACTTTAAGGTGCCAATGATCATCAAGAGATAAAGTGTACGACGACCCTATTTGTTAGTGAAATTCAAATATCAGCCTCTCTTGAGGTATAATTCAATTTCATACAGACCTCAAGTCTTTTAACGCTGATTAGTTCTGACCAATTGAAATGGATTCATTATGATTTTTGTCTCCACGTTAAGCGTACTGGATGAAATCAATTGGAAGATGGCAGATGGGAGTTACTAAATATGACGTTATTCGGATATTTCTTTTGGTTCCGATGTCCAGAAACTCTTTTCAGTCTCATTGGACAGAAATTTAAAAGTTTTGGTCCATTGTGCGCCTAGTCTATCTGGATTCCTTCTCTCAGTTCCAAACAATCCCAATTTGCCCAATTAGCTGGTTCTTCAGTTCTACACAGCTAAAGTCCGTCAGTTCTTCTCGAAATGCTTTTCTAGAAACAGTCAAGTTTTTTAAAAGTCGTTATGTGATGTCTACCAATGACACAGCAACCGGAGCCCTTACTCCTCCTTAGTGTAGCTGCGTTGTGCAGACCAGGCTATATAAAGAATGATTTTTTAAAAGCTATAGGAAAGTTTTTTTTTAAAAAAAAACGCATAAAATTCAGAAAAATGCATGAAATCTTTATTTTAATCGTGAGTACGTTCCATATAATTTAATGTTTGAATATTATTTCATGTAAATGTTGACGTTGACTGCGTCTCAAATGGTCCATCTTTCCAACATTTCGGCCGGTATCTCACGAATAAATGCTTCAATGTTGTCTTTCAATGCGTCAATTGAGAGGGCCTGTCTGTATAGACATGAGCTTTAACATAGGATATCATCTCATGGTAGCGCTCACCATTCACAGTTACGTTACGATTCGCACCATCTTTGAAGAAGTGCGGTCCAATGATGCCACCAGCCTATAAACCGCACAAAACTGTGACCTTTTCTGTATAGCTCTTGCAATGCTTGTGGCAGATATTCACCCCAAAATCGACAATTCTGCTTATTTACGTACCCATTGAGCCAAAAATGAGCTTCGTAGCGGAACACAATTTTGCGGAAGAAGCGCGCAATGAACTTTCTTAACAGAGCACGCAATTTGATAATAAAATTCAATAATTTGCAAGCGTTGTTCGTTTGTAAGACGATTCATGCTTAAATTATAGACCAAACTGAAGTGACACAAAACACGAAACGTGAGTCAGCTGTTTAAACCAGTGTTGCTGAAAAACCACCCTTTAGTTGAGATTCTTTTCAGGGATTCGTCGCTCAGTTTTCTCCTTATCGTAATCTCTTATGCGATTGCAAGGAATTCCTCTAACTCCAAGCCTATGTCTAAAAGACAGTCCCCTTATCATTACCTTGGTTGCCAGTGTGCAGCAAAGGGTCACCGAATTTACTAAGGAGTCGCATTGCCACCCTGTCTCCATAGATCTAACTGCCGGCTTTAATGGCAGCATTTCTGATAAAAGTTGTGAGTCGATGGCAGGAAAGGTCAGGATGTCCTTGAGTGTTGCCGTCGGTATTGCTAAAGTAAGCTGATCTTTGAAGTTTGGTGAGCTAGGTAAGGATATATTTTATCTCCAAGGCTTTATGCCTACGGCGTTGACAACCTCTGGTTTGGGATTCCATGTTACAGCGGAGGCTAGCTGGCACAACTACGTCTGCCTTCTTCACACCGTCCTCTGTATTATCTCTACAACTGAGTTTGAAATCAAGCATAACACTTAGATATATCTTTGAGATTCTAGGTTTAACTCCAATCTTAGTTGGACGTATAACCTCAAAAACAGTTGCAGTGTCTTCGGGGTTCGAATCCGAACCTGTGGGGCAACGCAACAGAGGACACACGAGTCTAAGTTAGCGCACATAAGTGGAGAAGGACATCAACTCGTCGTGCGAAACAAGGTACAGCTATCTAGAGATCGTGCAAGTTAGAGAGGCTTGTTGGTTGATGCTCAGGTTCACAAGAAGAAGGACGTGAGGCTAATGCGTCTGTAGTCCTTGGCAGTGGCTCACCTTGCCTGAAAATTACTTGACGAGTGTTCCCTGGTAAGAGCCTCTCCGGCATCCATATGTTTTTGAATTGACTACAAACTTGATTCCTCAAACGACGTCCCTTGTATCAAACACAAACATTCGCGGTAATTACTCCAGGAGATCTTTTCTGGAAATCTGAATTCGTTTTTTAAAGAGTGGACAACTCAATGAGACCTCCCCTAGCGAGGCTTTCGTCCTAGACTTTTCTATTAGTGAATGTTTTTTGTCTCCTAATTTTTAAGCCTGGCAATACCGATTTAGCAACCTGGGTGAGAGGCGAGTGCTTCAGTGAACATCAGGCATTCTAGACACCTTGGAACTAATAACCACTTAGTAAAGGACTGCCGGTTCGACAAACACTGGTTACAATAGGTGTAAGATCTGTCGATCTATTTTACAGCGCTTTCCATGAATTCATCTCATGGCACAACAATATATTGTGGTTTACTACGCTTGTTTTGAAGACTTAAAGATCAGAATTCTTCTCCTTATCATTTTAACCAGCCATACATTAATTATCTTCCACATTTATGTGTGTGGATTTTATAAAGACATAATTCCATACAGAGAATTATTAAGTCTTTTCTGTAAATTAAGCGTGAAAAACAACATTTAAAATATAAAAACAACAACAGAAACTCTATTGTTGATAATTCTTTTCCTTTCCTTTTGTAAGTGTTTTTTGAGACTGCTGTTTTCGGAATCGAAAAATTTGTAATTTTAACTAAAAAAAGGAAATCCTTAAACAAAACTTAAATTGGTTTATAAAACAATTCGAAAAAAAAATATACAAAATTAAGAACAAAATTATATTATAGGATATATCTAAATGCTATGAATGCGAAAGTAAATTTATAAATTTGTAAATTCCGAGATTTATTAAAGAAAAAAAAAAAAAACAAATGAAATTTAAATAAATAAATAAAAACCTTATTTAGCCTTTTCCAAATCCGATGTGTCTTTAATAAGTTAATTGCATGATTAGTGAATTTAAAATGAGAAAATAAATAAATTACATAAGCAAGTATTAAGTAAAACTAAAATAAAACAAATTCTTAGTGTAATCTCTTGTGACTATCTGTTTAATTTTGCACATAGATTAACACGATTTACTATAAATATTACTCTTAATTATGAAATATTTACAATAAAATTCATTACGCAAATCAAACCAAACAAAACAAAAAACATATATATATTTCAAGATCAGTACTCGAATTTCATACAGATACATTTAATCTCTTATTATAAAACTAGAACTTATTGAAATTGAAATTGAAATAAAAAAATTTGATACTTGTATATAAGCAAAAAGAACATTAAAAAAACACAAGAGAAAAAAAAAAAACAAAATCTATACCAGTTCAGAAGCTCTTTTTTATAAATAAAGTATGAATAATAATAGAAGAAATGTGGAAGAGAAGAAGAAACAAAAATAAAAAGAAGAACATTTTATGTAACAATTGCCAATGAAATAAATGAAAATAAGAAAAGAATCAACTATTCAGAGAATGGTGTTCTTTATTTATTGTTTTGATTTTCGATAATGGTGTGGAACACATAGTCGATTGACGGGCCGGAAGCTGTGCTGGTACGTGCCGCACTGTCACAGTACTCTGGACAGGATCTTGTCGGCGATGTTACGTAAGCATACAAATCTGTAAATGTTGCAAGAGATTGTACCGACATTTTCGTGGATGGGGCATCGACGTCGAGTATTAATTCAACATGATCGTATTACGTACTGCCATTCTGAACCTGTGTCCGTGGAGAGCTTTCAATAAAACTTTATTATTTTTCCACTACAGTCGTATGTTGGGATCGGTCCAGCAATAGACAAATTCGTTGCTAAGAATCCGCATAGGCTAAGATGTTAAGAATCTATACTGTATAACATCGGCTAGCTGTGCTGAGGTGTGTTTGCTTTTTTTCCAAGGACGTCAGATGATGGTCGTGCCGCAGATTACGGACGAATTGATGGTAACGTGCAATGACTCTCAATAGTCTGTTATGTGAGTTAAATAGGATCTTACGATTATTGACATGAACCTCTTGGCAAGCGGTGTTTAGGCAGACAAGTTCGTAGATAGTTCGGATTTATAGAAGTTTCTTGGGAGCATCAATTCTATGTCTGTGTTGTTATTTGCAGTCAGAGCGGTGAATCGATTTCTTGAGAAGATGTTCTTCGTGTTTCGAGGTATGCAGAACTCTTACCACCTGTAATATGATGCCAAGATGCATTTGGTCTGTTTACCAAAACAAGTGCACACCTAGACGTGTTCTTGGACCAGTTGCGGAAACAAAGCCTTGATGATGAGCCAGTCGAACTTTCTCGGCAACTAGCCTCGGAGATTCATTTCAATTATCTGGTCGGGGGAGGGGAGAAATTGCGCTCTTATTCAATTGGGACCAGTTGCTTACCGATAGGCTCGTCGGCGGTCGGGGCAAGACGCCCATCCCCACGATGTGGAAAAGGGTGGCCCTGCAGGTGGGCCGGTGCAGGCTTGTGACGAAAAAGACGATCTCGATGTACGAGAAGAGTTCGAACTTTAGGACGTGCGTGCACGCGTATGTTGTCTGGACGCAGTCTACTCCCCGCTGCTCCTGTTGCAGAGAGTGCACTCGTCGATGCGGTCTTTCTCCGGCAGTAGCAGTGTCTGCGGCATGATCATCGAGATCTTGTCGAAGTGGAAGTCGAATCTGGTCCGGTTTACGTCGATCTCGAGGCCACTGTGATCGTCCCCGGCGTTCCGGCCCCCTGGTGAAGGTGTTCACCTGCACGTCGGTGGGACATTGGCTGGAGGATCGCGTACGGCTTATGGTTCGGTTCAGCGCATTAGTCACCTTGACCCAGAAATTCCCGACGGGCTGGTTGGCCGGCAGCACGAAGTCTACGCGCTCGCTAGTGTGCAAGGCGAAGGACCCCACCGGCTTCGAAGTCGTCGGCGGCTATCATGTACAAGTCGTGCCCGTCTATGGAGAACTCCATTGGGATTTTGTTGACTCCGTTGTAGATCAGCCGAAAGCAAAAGTGGTAGGTCAGCGCCCTTGTGCGAGGACCAGCCCTTTTCGACGATGAGGTAGGTGTTCGCTACACGCTGCAGGTTGTAACCCCAGTCGGAGATGACAACGCTGATCCAGTGCGGATTGACCCTCGCCGGCAGCTTGACGATCATGGTGCCGTAGATGCCTTATCCCCGCTGCCAGCTGCTGTGACTGTGGTAGATGTTGGTGCCGTGGTTGCTAGACACGAACTTGTAGCGGTACATCTTCTCTCGGGGTATCTCCGCCTGGGTCACGAACGGCATCTATCCCGTGCCAGTGAATGGAGAAGCCATCCGTGGGGTTGTAAGGACGTTCACGAGGACCGGGCAGCTGGCGGTTTATGGAAAGTATTGGCATTTGGGGGCTGCAGGCCTGCGCGTTTTATGTCTCGAAGTTTTCGATGTAGAACTGGTAGTAGCACACCACACACCAGCTGGCCGTTTGTCGAGCCCGCACGATTGCACGGGTGAGGACCTCTGACGTCGTTGTTGCGGACGAGAATGAGCTTACAAAACCCGTCGCTTGCAGCAGCTGCCAAGCGGATGATTCGGTTGAACTTATTGTCTGTGCAGGCGAACTGAATCGAAGGGAAAATGTACCTTTGTACCCATATTTTATCGTTATCGCGAAAGCAATTGGTGTGGAAAAAGGACCAGCTATTGCGTTGAAATGAAAACACAAAGATTCTGGTAGCCCTCAGGTGGTACATGATGTATGCGATCTTGTGCATGTCAATGATCCGTTCCAAAAGCTTTCAAAATGATTCCTAAGCCTTCTGTGGACATCAATAAGAGCCTTATATTCGATTCTATTAAAATCACCATAAAAATTGTTGGAAAAGGATCCAAAAAAGAGCAAGAGTAGTGGTTAAATCTCGAAGAAATCATTTAAAAATACCTAAGAAGCCCTACTAAACCATCAAAACACATCACACCCTCCTCCTTCGCCCCAAAATAGCCACGCCCAACAGAAATAAGTACAAAAAACTTAGAAAATGCACAAAACAACTCGAAAACCTGGGGAAAATTTGAAAAAAATCGAAAAATTTACTATCGATCGGATGGGTAACCGAGTTATATAAGGGTGCCCCACCGTGGAGAGAGCGCAGTGTGTTGGTGACCGTCACGGGGTGCGCATCGGAAATATTTTTTTTTTTTGTGATTTTGGTTTTGTGATTTTTTTTGTGAAGTGTTCTCTTCTCCCTACCCTCTTCCTAGCCCCTCCCTACCCTCTTTCTACCTTCTCCCTAGCCTTACCCCACTTGCATGACCCATCCGCCGCCCACCTAGCACGATGGATGCGCGAAGATTGGATGACCAACCGCGCATTTCCCGCACGACAATCACTGACTGCGATGCACCTTGACTGACGTGAAGAAAGATGGTTCAGGTGTTGCAACATGGTGCAAGTGTTCATGTTTTTTTTTATGTTCTTGCATAATTCGTCGTCGAGTGCAAGTCTGCCTTCGCGCTTCGGGGACTAGTACCCACCACTACACATCAGCCAAGTGTTTTTTTGTATTTGACCCTTGATCGAAAGTATTGGTATGCATGTGTATGATGGTTCGCCTATTGAATCATGCTCAGGTAATGGCGTGAAGGTAAGGACATGCTTTTTACGCGGTGACGCATTCCACTTTGAAACGACCAGAAATATTACTCAAGCGAATCTTGAAAAAGCCTTTTCTGTTGTGCTGTGGGGGTCGGGCACATTCTTGCATCGTCCGTCGTCAGATGTCAGATGTCACACACTCCGTCGATATGCCTAAGTGTCTCCGTACAAACATCGTTTAAAAGCGGGCCACCTCCACCCATGGATTACGGTTCGGTTATCGGTTCGGTACAGGCTGTAAGCAGACACCAATGCATCATCAATGGTCACAAGCGACCCATCGAAGCCCAGCATCAAGGGACAGCTGAGCAGAATGTGCACATGGATATTGGGTATATTAAACCATTTTCTTTGTTTTTTTTTCTATTTTTATTTCTTATTCCCATGTATGGTATATATAAGCATACACATATCCATCGTATTAAGTCGCATAGAGTCATTCGTCTCGTTCGCAAATTAACATGCTATCATGAATTCCGTTCTGAGCAACCATCGGGCATCTGTGAATACTTAGCTTTTTTCTACATTTTTATAATATTTTCCATTAACCCCCCTCGGGAACCGAACAGGTGTCCTTGAGGCTACGTAGGGGACCCCTCAGGGCCCGAACAGGTGTCCTGAGGCTAGGCAGGACTTTTCTCTTCTCGTTTCAGGTTTGTTCTTACATTTCCGGGGATTTCTTTTTCTTTTGCTCTTCTATCTCCAGGTACATCTCGGTCGCTTTCTCTGCTCACTCCTTGTTTACGCGTATATCTTATCTATTCTCTAGATCTTAGTTTCGTATTGAATTGTTTAGAGACTCATATCCATATTCGCGCGAATAGTCTTTCAGAACTATGATTTTTTTTTATGGCAGTTCGAAGGCATTCGTGGTTTGGGAGAGGGGTTGGGTTCCGCTTGCGGCTTGTCTACCCATGTTGCAGGTCGGCTGTTAATCGCCGATTATGCCTATGAGCGTAGATGAGCGCTTGAGCGTGAGTGAGCAACAGGCAATGTTATTTGCCTGTCTCGTCGTATTGTAGTATTTGCAGTGGCATTTGCAGTAGTCGTAGTCCTTGTAGTACTAGTATAATTTGTAGTTCGTTTAGTTTTTTTTTTACAAACAAACAAGCACTTGAGCAGGAAACTGTCGCCGCGTGGTAAGATTCAGGGTGAGCAGACATATATTATATTTTATACAACGTAATACAGGGTCTCACAATCTTTCCGGCGCGATTGGTCTTTGAGAACTATGATCCGGAAGCGTTCGGAGCTGGATATAGATTAGGGCTCTTAGCTCCCAGGCTCATAGCTTGTCTACCCAATAACAGGCTCTTCGGCTGTTATTGGCCTATGGGGCCTATGGTCGTGGATGAGTTCTTGAGCATGGCTTAGCTACGGACAAGGTTAATTGTCTGTTTAGTCGTAGTGTAGCATTTGCAGTAGAATTTATAGTAGTGTTGTAATAGTTATAGTTGTTAGTGTGGTTGTAGTAGTAGTAGTAGTAGTAGTAGGAGTATTAGTAGTCGTAGTTGTACTTGATTTAGGAGTCGTTGGCAATCCAGGGATTAGCGAAAGAGCCGTCAGATTGTGCATTATGAGTAGGCCAATCGGGTTTAGTGATATGAGCTCTTTTTTTCGCGTACATTTCGTCACAAGTATATATTTCTATTTACTTCGTTAGCTCCCACACAGGCATCCTTGAGGAAGGCAACAGACTACGGTATTAGCGCTCCGCATCGCGATATGTCGGTTCTTATCGGTAATTTTTTTTTTGAGTATGCATGCAAGTGTTTTTTTTTTAGATTCATACATAGGAATTTATCAGGGCAGGGTTAGCTTATTTAGATAGATAGGTAGGAATATAGGACAGGGTGTATACATAGTAATTTATTAAGATAGGCCTTCAGGACCCGAACTTGTGTCCTTGAAGATAGGTAGGAGAACCCTCAAGGGCCCAAACAGGTGTCCTCGATGATAGGTAGGGGAACCCTCAAGGGCCCAAACAGACGCCTTTGAGGATAGGTAGGGCCTTCCACTTTTTAAGTTCGGACGTGTCGGTCTATAGTTTATTTCTTCATGCATTAAAATTGTTCCGTCCAGAACGTATCGTTCAGTGCACTGACTCGCAAAACGCTTTCGCATTCGCTAATCGTAAGTCGTTGTCGTTCGGGCGTGTCGCGTCGGTTCGGTTGCAGCCCTCCTCCGGCACAAACTGCCTTTAAAGCAGGATATACAAATTGCGATTTATTTTTACGTTCAGCTTGCTTCTAAGCTGAGTGGATGGATGAATCACAGACATTAGACTTCGATTTATACTTTCTTTCTGTTTCCATTTGTGTGTAGTCAGCTCACATTTTAACAGTGGCAAGCAAAGGATTTGCTACTGTAAAAGTCCTTAAGATAAGATTGGTCATACCCAAGTAAGCTGCTGATCGAAACACACATTAAATAAAGTATTGGGCCGACAGTTCAATATCTCCACCAGTAAAAATTCACATTAACACTGAAAACACAAACTATTCCTCAGGATTAAAACGTGCAATAGGTGCCGGTACGATCCTGAAAAGGACGATTGGTTCTGTGGTCAGGTGCAGTTCAAACTCTCAGGATCCATTAATACATACAAAAACATGCAAAATAGTGTGTGCAGGTCTTTGAAAGGACTAATAGGCCCGCTGTGGCAGTAGAAAGATTAACTCAAAAACTAATAAAATTTCACGACCCCGGGTATGTAAAATTGATGGAAATTTCTGATGTCGCAAAATGCTTTCCATTGCATCAGGATCGATTAATACACGTAAGAAAACATGGAAACAGGTGTGCGCGATGCATTGGTAGGCCTAATAGGGCCGCTGTGGCAGTTGGAAGATAAGGCAGGGAATCCATCCGAAATCCCTTACTAACCACTGCTTGGGTTTTGCGGTCAAAATCTCAATGTTGCCGGATGTAGTTCAAACTCTCAGGATCGATTAATACACACACCAGGACATGCAAAAAGGTGTGCGCAAGTCGTTGGAAGGCCTAATAGGGCCGCTGTGGCAGTTGGAAGATGAGGCAGGGAATCCATCCGAAATGCCTTACTAACCACTGCTTGGATTTTGCGGTCAAAATCTCAATGTTGCCGGATGTGTTTAAAACTCTCAGGATCGATTAATACACACACCAGGACATGCATAAAGGTGTGCGCAAGTCGTTGGTAGGCCTAATAGGGCCGCTGTGGCAGTTGGAAGATGAGGCAGGGAATCCATCCGAAATGCCTTACTAACCACTGCTTGGATTTTGCGGTCAAAATCTCAATGTTGCTGGATGTACTTCAAACTCTCGGGATCGATTAATACACACAACAGGACATGCAAAAAGGTGTGCGCGAGTCATTGGAAGGCCTAATAGGGCCGCTGTGGCAGTTGGAAGATGAGGCAGGGAATCCATCCGAAATGGATTTTGCGGTAAAAATCTCAATGTTGCCGGATGTACTTCAAACTCTCAGGATCGATTAATACACACACCAGGATATGCAAAAAGGTGTGCGCGAGTCATTGGTAGGCCTAATAGGGCCGCTGTGGCAGTGGAAAGATGAGGCAGGGAATCCATCCAAAATGCCTTACTAACCACTGCTTGGATTTTGCGGTCAAAATCTCAATGTTGCTGGATGTACTTCAAACTCTCAGGATCGATTAATACACACAACAGGACATGCAAAAAGGTGTGCGCGAGTCATTGGAAGGCCTAATAGGGCCGCTGTGGCAGTTGGAAGATGAGGCAGGGAATCCATCCGAAATGCCTTACTTACCACTGCTTGGATTTTGCGGTAAGAATCTCAATGTTGCCGGATGTACTTCAAACTCTCAGGATCGATTAATACACACACCAGGACATGCAAAAAGGTGTGCGCGAGTCATTGGTAGGCCTAATAGGGCCGCTGTGGCAGTTGGAAGATGAGGCAGGGAATCCATCCGAAATGCCTTACTAACCACTGCTTGGATTTTGCGGTCAAAATCTCAATGTTGCTGGATGTACTTCAAACTCTCAGGATCGATTAATACACACACCAGGACATGCAAAAAGGTGTGCACGAGTCATTGGAAGACCTAATAGGGCCGCTGTGGCAGTTGGAAGATGAGGCAGGGAATCCATCCGAAATGCCTTACTAACCACTGCTTGGATTTTGCGGTAAGAATCTCAATGTTGCCGGATGTACTTCAAACTCTCAGGATCGATTAATACACACACCAGGACATGCAAAAAGGTGTGCGCGAGTCATTGGTAGGCCTAATAGGGCCGCTGTGGCAGTTGGAAGATGAGGCAGGGAATCCATCCGAAATGCCTTACTAACCACTGCTTGGATTTTGCGGTCAAAATCTCAATGTTGCTGGATGTACTTCAAACTCTCAGGATCGATTAATACACACACTAGGACATGCAAAAAGGTGTGCGCGAGTCATTGGAAGGCCTAATAGGGCCGCTGTGGCAGTTGGAAGATGAGGCAGGGCATCCATCCGAAATGCCTTACTAACCACTGCTTGGATTTTGCGGTCAAAATCTCAATGTTGCCGGATGTGTTTAAAACTCTCATTATCGATTAATACACACACCAGGACATGCATAAAGGTGTGCGCAAGTCGTTGGTAGGCCTAATAGGGCCGCTGTGGCAGTGGAAAGATGAGGCAGGGAATCCATCCAAAATGCCTTACTAACCACTGCTTGGATTTTGCGGTCAAAATCTCAATGTTGCTGGATGTACTTCAAACTCTCAGGATCGATTAATACACACAACAGGACATGTAAAAAGGTGTGCGCGAGTCATTGGTAGGCCTAATAGGGCCGCTGTGGCAGTTGGAGGATGAGGCAGGGAATCCATCCGAAATGGATTTTGCGGTAAAAATCTCAATGTTGCCGGATGTACTTCAAACTCTCAGGATCGATTAATACACACACCAGGATATGCAAAAAGGTGTGCGCGAGTCATTGGTAGGCCTAATAGGGCCGCTGTGGCAGTTGGAAGATGAGGCAGGGAATCCATCCGAAATGCCTTACTAACCACTGCTTGGATTTTGCGGTAAGAATCTCAATGTTGCCGGATGTACTTCAAACTCTCAGGATCGATTAATACACACACCAGGACATGCAAAAGGGTGTGCGCCAGTCATTGGAAGGCCTAATAGAGCCGCTGTGGCAGTTGGAAGATGAGGCAGGGAATCCATCCGAAATGCCTTACTAACCACTGCTTGGATTTTGCGGTCAAAATCTCAATGTTGCCGGATGTACTTCAAACTCTCGGGATCGATTAATACACACACCAGGACATGCAAAAAGGTGTGCGCGAGTCATTGGAAGGCCTAATAGGGCCGCTGTGGCAGTTGGAAGATGAGGCAGGGAATCCATCCGAAATGGATTTTGCGGTAAAAATCTCAATGTTGCCGGATGTACTTCAAACTCTCAGGATCGATTAATACACACACCAGGATATGCAAAAAGGTGTACGCGAGTCATTGGTATTCCTAATAGGGCCGCTGTGGCAGTTGGAAGATGAGGCAGGGAGTCCATCCGAAATGCTTTACCACTGCTTGGATTTTGCGGTAAGAATCTCAATGTTGCCGGATGTACTTCAAACTCTCAGGATCGATTAATACACACACCAGGACATGCAAAAGGGTGTGCGCCAGTCATTGGAAGGCCTAATAGGGCCGCTGTGGCAGTTGGAAGATGAGGCAGGGAATCCATCCGAAATGCCTTACTAACCACTGCTTGGATTTTGCGGTCAAAATCTCAATGTTGCTGGATGTACTTCAAACTCTCAGGATCGATTAATACACACACCAGGACATGCAAAAAGGTGTGCGCGAGTCATTGGAAGGCCTAATAGGGCCGCTGTGGCAGTTGGAAGATGAGGCAGGGAATCCATCCGAAATGGATTTTGCGGTAAAAATCTCAATGTTGCCGGATGTACTGCAAACTCTCAGGATCGATTAATACACACACCAGGATATGCAAAAAGGTGTGCGCGTGTCATTGGTAGGCCCAATAGGGCCGCTGTGGCAGTTGGAAGATGAGGCAGGGAATCCATCCGAAATGCCTTACTAACCACTGCTTGGATTTTGCGGTCAAAATCTCAATGTTGCCGGATGTACTTCAAACTCTCAGGATCGATTAATACACACACCAGGACATGCAAAAAGGTGTGCGCGAGTCATTGGAAGGCCTAATAGGGCCGTTGTGGCAGTTGGAAGATGAGGCAGGGAATCCATCCGAAATGGATTTTGCGGTAAAAATCTCAATGTTGCCGGATGTACTTCAAACTCTCAGGATCGATTAATACATACACCAGGACATGCAAAAAGGTGTGCGCGAGTCATTGGTAGGCCTAATAGGGCCGCTGTGGCAGTTGGAAGATGAGGCAGGGAATCCATCCGAAATGCCTTACTAACCACTGCTTGGATTTTGCGGTCAAAATCTCAATGTTGCCGGATGTACTTCAAACTCTCAGGATCGATTAATACACACACCAGGACATGCAAAAAGGTGTGCGCGAGTCATTGGAAGGCCTAATAGGGCCGCTGTGGCAGTTGGAAGATGAGGCAGGGAATCCATCCGAAATGGATTTTGCGGTAAAAATCTCAATGTTGCCGGATGTACTTCAAACTCTCAGGATCGATTAATACACACACCAGGACATGCAAAAAGGTGTGCGCGAGTCATTGGTAGGCCTAATAGGGCCGCTGTGGCAGTTCGAAGATGAGGCAGGGAATCCATCCGAAATGCCTTACTAACCACTGCTTGGATTTTGCGGTAAAAATCTCAATGTTGCCGGATGTACTTCAAACTCTCAGTATCGATTAATACACACACCAGGACATGGAAAAGGTGTGCGCGAGTCATTGGTAGGCCTAATAGGGCCGCTGTGGCAGTTGGAAGATGAGGCAGGGAATCCATCCGAAATGCCTTACTAACCACTGCTTGGATTTTGCGGTCAAAATCTCAATGTTGCCGGATGTACTTCAAACTCTCAGGATCGATTAATACACACACCAGGACATGCAAAAAGGTGTGCGCGAGTCATTGGAAGGCCTAATAGGGCCGCTGTGGCAGTTGGAAGATGAGGCAGGGAATCCATCCGAAATGGATTTTGCGGTAAAAATCTCAATGTTGCCGGATGTACTTCAAACTCTCAGGATCGATTAATACACACACCAGGACATGCAAAAAGGTGTGCGCGAGTCATTGGTAGGCCTAATAGGGCCGCTGTGGCAGTTCGAAGATGAGGCAGGGAATCCATCCGAAATGCCTTACTAACCACTGCTTGGATTTTGCGGTCAAAATCTCAATGTTGCCGGATGTACTTCAAACTCTCAGGATCGATTAATACACACACCAGGACATGCAAAAAGGTGTGCGCGAGTCATTGGAAGGCCTAATAGGGCCGCTGTGGCAGTTGGAAGATGAGGCAGGGAATCCATCCGAAATGGATTTTGCGGTAAAAATCTCAATGTTGCCGGATGTACTTCAAACTCTCAGGATCGATTAATACACACACCAGGACATGCAAAAAGGTGTGCGCGAGTCATTGGTAGGCCTAATAGGGCCGCTGTGGCAGTTGGAAGATGAGGCAGGGAATTCATCCGAAATGCCTTACTAACCACTGCTTGGATTTTGCGGTAAAAATCTCAATGTTGCCGGATGTACTTCAAACTCTCAGTATCGATTAATACACACACCAGGACATGCAAAAGGTGTGCGCGAGTCATTGGTAGGCCTAATAGGGCCGCTGTGGCAGTTGGAAGATGAGGCAGGGAATCCATCCGAAATGCCTTACTAACCACTGCTTGGATTTTGCGGTCAAAATCTCAATGTTGCCGGATGTACTTCAAACTCTCAGGATCGATTAATACACATACCAGGACATGCAAAAAGGTGTGCGCGAGTCATTGGAAGGCCTAATAGGGCCGCTGTGGCAGTTGGAAGATGAGGCAGGGAATCCATCCGAAATGGATTTTGCGGTAAAAATCTCAATGTTGCCGGATGTACTTCAAACTCTCAGGATCGATTAATACACACACCAGGATATGCAAAAAGGTGTGCGCGAGTCATTGGAAGGCCTAATAGGGCCGCTGTGGCAGTTGGAAGATGAGGCAGGGAATCCATCCGAAATGCCTTACTAACCACTGCTTGGATTTTGCGGTCAAAATCTCAATGTTGCCGGATGTGTTTAAAACTCTCAGGATCGATTAATACACTCACCAGGACATGCATAAAGGTGTGCGCAAGTCGTTGGTAGGACTAATAGGGCCGCTGTGGCAGTGGAAAGATGAGGCAGGGAATCCATCCAAAATGCCTTACTAACCACTGCTTGGATTTTGCGGTCAAAATCTCAATGTTGCTGGATGTACTTCAAACTCTCAGGATTGATTAATACACACAACAGGACATGCAAAAAGGTGTGCGCGAGTCATTGGAAGGCCTAATAGGGCCGCTGTGGCAGTTGGAAGATGAGGCAGGGAATCCATCCGAAATGCCTTACCACTGCTTGGATTTTGCGGTAAGAATCTCAATGTTGCCGGATGTACTTCAAACTCTGAGGATCGATTAATACACACACCAGGACATGCAAAAGGGTGTGCGCCAGTCATTGGAAGGCCTAATAGGGCCGCTGTGGCAGTTGGAAGATGAGGCAGGGAATCCATCCGAAATGCCTTACTAACCACTGCTTGGATTTTGCGGTCAAAATCTCAATGTTGCTGGATGTACTTCAAACTCTCAGGATCGATTAATACACACACCAGGACATGCAAAAAGGTGTGCGCGAGTCATTGGAAGGCCTAATAGGGCCGCTGTGGCAGTTTTAAGATGAGGCAGGGAATCCATCCGAAATGGATTTTGCGGTAAAAATCTCAATGTTGCCGGATGTACTTCAAACTCTCAGGATCGATTAATACACACACCACGACATGCAAAAAGGTGTGCGCAAGTCGTTGGTAGGCCTAATAGGGCCGCTGTGGCAGTGGGAAGAATAGCTCGTAAAATGATTAAATTTCACGACCCCGGGTATGTAAAATTGATTGAAATTTCTGATGTCGCGAAATGCTTTCCATTGCATCAGGAGCGATTAATACACGTAAGAAAACATGGAAACAGGTGTGCGCGAGTCATTGGTAGGCCTAATAGGGCCGCTGTGGCAGTTGGAAGATGAGGCAGGGAATCCATCCGAAATGCCTTACTAACCACTGCTTGGATTTTGCGGTCAAAATCTCAATGTTGCTGGATGTACTTCAAACTCTCAGGATCGATTAATACACACACCAGGACATGCAAAAAGGTGTGCGCGAGTCATTGGAAGGCCTAATAGGGCCGCTGTGGCAGTTGGAAGATGAGGCAGGGAATCCATCCGTTCAATGTTGCCGGATGTACTTCAAACTCTCAGGATCGATTAATACACACACCAGAACATGCAATAACGTGTGCGCAAGTCGTTGGTAGGCCTAATAGGGCCGCTGTGGCAGTTGGAAGATGAGGCAAGGAATCCATCCGAAATGCCTTACTAACCACTGCTTGGATTTTGCGGTCAAAATCTCAATGTTGCCGGATGTACTTCAAACTCTCAGGATCGATTAATACACACACCAGGACATGCAAAAGGGTGTGCGCCAGTCATTGGAAGGCCTAATAGGGCCGCTGTGGCAGTTGGAAGATGAGGGTCTGTTAATACACACAACAGGACATGCAAAACGGTGTGCGCAAGTCGGTGGTAGGCCTACGACGGCCGCTGTGGCAGATGGAAGATGAGCCGTGAAATCCATCAGAATTGCCTTACTAACCACTGCTTAGATTTTGCGGTCAAAAACTGAATGTTGCCGGATGCCCTCCAAACTCTCAGGATCTGCTAATACACACACCAGGACATGCAAAATGGTGTGCGCAAGTCGCTGGTAGCCCTAGTAGGGCCGCTGTGGCAGATGGAAGATGAGGCAGGGAATCCATCCGAAATGCCTTACTAACCACTGCTTGGATTTTGCGGTCAAAAACTGAATGTTGTCGGATGCCCTCCAAACTCTCAGGATCTGTTAATACACACACCAGGACATGCAAAACGGTGTGCGCAAGTCGCTGGTAGCCCTAATAGGGCCGCTGTGGCAGATGGAAGATGAGTCGTGAAATCCATCAGAATTGCCTTACTAACCACTGCTTATATTTTGCGGTCAAAAACTGAATGTTGCCGGATGCCCTCCAAACTCTCAGGATCTGTTAATACACACAAGTCGCTGGTAGCCCTAATAGGGCCGCTGTGGCAGATGGAAGATGAGCCGTGAAATCCATCAGAATTGCCTTACTAACCACTGCTTAGATTTTGCAGTCAAAAACTAAATGTTGCCGGATGCCCTCCAAACTCTCAGGATCTGTTAATACACACACCAGGACATGCAAAACGGTGTGCGCAAGTCGCTGGTAGCACTAATAGGGCCGCTGTGGCAGATGGAAGATGAGCCGTGAAATCCATCAGAAATGCCTTACCACTGCTTAGATTTTGCGGTCAAAAACTGAATGTTGCCGGATGCCTTCCAAACTCTCAGGATCTGTTAATACACACACCAGGACATGCAAAACGGTGTGCGCAAGTCGCTGGTAGCCCTAATAGGGCCGCTGTGGCAGAAGGAAGATGAGCCGTGAAACCCACCAGAATTGCCTTACTAACCACTGCTTAGATTTTTCGGTCAAAAACTGAATGTTGCCGGATGCCCTCCAAGCTCTCAGGATCTGTTAATACACACACCAGAACATGCAAAACGGTGTGCGCAAGTCGCTGGTAGCCCTAATAGGGCCGCTGTGGCAGTTGGAAGATGAGCCGTAAAATCCATCAGAATTGCCTTACTGACCACTGCTTAGATTTTGCGGTCAAAAACTGAATGTTGCCGGATGCCCTCCAAACTCTCAGGATCTGTTAATACACACACCAGGACATGCAAAACGGTGTGCGCAAGTCGCTGGTAGCCCTAATAGGGCCGCTGTGGCAGATGGAAGATGAGCCGTGAAACCCACCAGAATTGCCTTACTAACCACTCCTTAGATTTTTCGGTCAAAAACTGAATGTTGCCGGATGCCCTCCAAACTCTCAGGATCTGTTAATACACACACCAGGACATGCAAAACGGTGTGCGCAAGTCGCTGGTAGCCCTAATAGGGCCGCTGTGGCAGATGGAAGATGAGCCGTGAAATCCATCAGAAATGCCTTACCACTGCTTAGATTTTGCGGTCAAAAACTGAATGTTGCCGGATGCCCTCCAAACTCTCAGGATCTGTTAATACACACATCAGGACATGCAAAATGGTGTGCGCAAGTCACTGGTAGCCCTAATAGGGCCGCTGTGGCAGATGGAAGATGAGCCGTAAAATCCATCAGAATTGCCTTACTAACCACTGCTTAGATTTTGCGGTCAAAAACTTAATACTGCCGGATGTACTTCAAACTCTCAGGACCGATTAATACACACACCAGGACATGCAAAAAGGTGTGCGCGAGTCATTGGAAGGCCTAATAGGGCCGCTGTGGCAGTGGGAAGAATAACTCGTAAAATGATTAAATTTCAAAAAAAAACCAACGGTTACGAACCGACAACAGGCCTCGGATATGGACGGATTCAAAGTTGACGACCCCAGCAAACGATCAAAGGACAATGATTTTCGGTTCTGCACGTGGAATGTGAGGTCCCTGAACAGACCACGTGCAGCCGATGAACTCGCGGAGGCCCTGGACTGCTACAAAGCAGACGTCACCGCCATCCAGGAGATGCGATGGGATGGGCCGGGCAAAAGGAAGATGAGAAACTGCGACATCTACTACGGTGATTGCTACAAAGAGGGAAGGCAGCGCTTATTTGGATGCGGATTCGTTGTTCGAGGCAGACTTAGGCAAAAAGTCTTAAGCTTTGATTATATCAGCGAGCGCCTCATAACAATCCGCATCAAGGCTAAATTCGGGAACATCAGCCTGATCTGCGCACACGCCCCGACGGAGGAGAAGGATGACGATAGCAAGGATGACTTCTATGATCTCCTAGAAAGAACATACGATCGATGCCCCAGCTATGACACCAAGATCGTTCTAGGAGATTTCAACGCACAGCTGGGCAAGGAAGAAATCTTTGCTAGAGTCATCGGAAAACACAGCCTGCACGACAACACATCCGGAAACGGACTCAGGCTGGTAGATTTCGCCTCGGGGCGTAACCTCTCTGTGATGAGCACGCGGTTCCCACACCTCAACATCCATAAGGGGACCTGGCGGTCTCCTGATCAATCAACCGTCAACCAGATTGATCACGTTGCGATCGACGTCAGACACTCCTCCAATATTCTCGATGTCCGAACGTTCCGAGGAGCCAACATCGACTCGGACCATTTCCTTGTTGTAGCCAAGGTAAGGATGAGGATATCGAGAGAAGTACGGAGTCGAGAAAGAACACTACGGTTTGACGTCGGAAAGCTACAATCGCAATCGACCGCTAGGAACTTTGCCGACCGAGTCTCCCTGAAACTCTCTGAAAGTTCGACGCTGCCTGCACATTCAATAGAAGAAGAATGGAAACGTTGTCAAAAAGCCATCAAAGAAGCTGCCACTGATGTGCTGGGTTTCACGACACCACCCAGAAGGAACCCATGGTTTGATGACGAGTGCAGGCAGGTACATGCAGCCAAGCAGGAGGCCTACAAGGCAACGCTGCATCGAACAACGAGAGCTGTTCGTGAGCTCTACGAACAGAAGAGAAGGGAAGAGCACCGGCTTCTCAGAAGAAAAAAGAAAGAGCATGAGAAGCGCGCGGTCGTGGAGATGGAGAGGTGTTACGACAGGAAGGAGGTCCGAAAGTTTTACCAAAAGGTAAAACAAGTATCAGGAAGATATAGACCTCGGACCGAAGCCTGCAGGGACGAAAATGGACAACTAGTAGTAGAATCGCAGTCGATGCTGAGAATTTGGAAAAATCATTTCTGTAGACTGTTAAACGGCGATGACGACACAAATTCCGCTGTCAGGCAGAATGTTTCACTCAATTTGGACGATGATGAACACGAATTCCGTCCCCCCGACTTAGACGAAGTCAAGAAAGCGATTACTAGACTGAAGTCGAACAAAGCTGCTGGAGCGGACGGATTGTCCGCGGAACTGTTTAAGGCAGCTGGAGATGACCTGGTTGGGCGCATGCACCAGCTCATCTGTAAGATATGGTCGGAGGAAAGCATGCCCGATGAGTGGAATCTCAGCGTCGTTTGTCCGGTCCACAAGAAAGGAGACCCCTTTGACTGCGCCAACTATAGAGGGATCAGCCTCCTTAACATCGCTTATAAGATACTCTCTGCCGTTCTGTGTGAACGCCTGAAACCCTTTGTCAACAACCTGATAGGTCCTTATCAGTGCGGTTTCAGGCCAGGAAAGTCCACTATCGATCAAATTTTCACATTACGGCAGATCCTGGAAAAGACTCAAGAGATGCAGATCGACACCCACCACCTATTTGTCGATTTCAAGGCCGCATATGACAGCGTGCATAGAGACGAGCTATACAGCGCCATGTCTAGTTTTGACATTCCTGCCAAACTCGTCAGGTTGTGCAGGATGACGATGGAGAACTCTCGCTGCTCCATCAAGGTCGGTAACGAACTCACCGAGACCTTCAATGTCAAAAAAGGTTTTAGGCAAGGCGACACGCTGTCATGTGACTTCTTTAATATCATACTTCAGAAGATCGTGCGAAACTCAAACGTAAACACCCGAGGCACGATCTTCCAAAAGTCCGTTCAACTCCTTGCTTACGCGGACGACATTGACGTGATTGGACGAACACAGCGAGCCGTCAATGAGGCGTTTGCTAGTATTGAAGCGGAAGCGGCTAAAATGGGTCTAGCGGTAAACCAGGGCAAAACAAAGTACATGCTGTCATCACGGAAGGACGCACAACATCGACGTCTCGGACAGAGCGTCATATTGGGCAGCAGAAACTTTGAGGTAGTCAAGGACTTCGTCTACCTAGGCTCCGGAGTAAATAGGGACAACAACACCAGTACCGAGATCAAGCGCAGAATTACTCTTGCCAATCGCTGTTTCTTTGGGCTCAAGAGGCAATTGAGTAACAGAGCCATCTCTCGAAACACCAAATTGAGCTTGTATAAAACCCTGATCATCCCAGTCCTGCTCTATGGCGCAGAGACATGGACGCTATTGAAAGCGGATGAAGAAGCTTTTGGTTGTTTTGAGAGAAAAGTTCTGCGTACGATCTTTGGTCCTGTTTGCGTTGATGGCGTTTGGAGGAGAAGGTTCAACCACGAACTATACGGGCTGTACAGCGGCATGCACCTAGTTAAGCGTCTTCGGATCCAACGCTTAAGATGGCTAGGTCATGTAGAGCGGATGGACACCACAGCTCCGGCCCGAAGAGTCTTCGACACCGAGCCATTGGGACAGCGCAACAGAGGACGTCCTCGCACTAGATGGCGCACGCAAGTTGAAAAGGACCTCAACAAACTTGGTGTGCGCTACTGGAGGCAGCTGGCGAAAGATCGTGCTGGCTGGAGAGGCATGTTAGTTGAGGCCCAGGTCCACCCCGGACTGTAGCGCCAATCAAGAATAGGGCCGCTGTGGCAGTTGGAAGATGAGGCAGGGAATCCATCCGAAATGCCTTACTCACTGCTTGGATTTTGCGGTCAAAATCTCAATGTTGCCGGATGTACTTCAAACTCTCAGGATCGATTAATACACACACCAGGACATGCAAAAAGGTGTGCGCAAATCGTTGGTAGGCCTAATATTGCCGCTGTGGCAGTGGGAAGAATAACTCGTAAAATGATTAAATTTCACGACCCCGGGTATGTAAAATTGATTGAAATTTCTGATGTCGCGAAATGCTTTCCATTGCATCAGGATCGATTAATACACGTAAGAAAACATGGAAACATGTGTGCGCGAGTCATTGGTAGGCCTAATAGGGCCGCTGTGGCAGTTGGAAGATGAGGCAGGGAATCCATCCGAAATGCCTTACTAACCACTGCTTGGATTTTGCGGTAAAAATCTCAATGTTGCCGGATGTACTTCAAAATCTCAGGATCGATTAACACACACACCAGGACATGCAAAAGGTGTGCGCAAGTCGCTGGTAGGCCTAATAGGGCCGCTGTGGCAGTTGGAAGATGAGGCAGGGAATCCATCCGAAATGCCTTACTAAACACTGCTTGGATTTTGCGGTCAAAATCTCAATGTTGCCGGATGTGCTTCAAACTCTCAGGATCGATTAATACACACACCAGGACATGCAAAAAGGTGTGCGCGAGTCATTGGAAGGCCTAATAGGGCCGCTGTGGCAGTTGGAAGATGAGGCAGGCAATCCATCCGAAATGCCTTACTAACCACTGCTTGGATTTTGCGGTCAAAATCTCAATGTTGCCGGATGTACTTCAAACTCTCAGGATCGATTAATACACACACCAGGACATGCAAAAAGGTGTGCGCGAGTCATTGGAAGGCCTAATATGGCCGCTGTGGCAGTTGGAAGATGAGGCAGGGAATCCATCCGAAATGCCTTACTAAACACTGCTTGGCTTTTGCGGTCAAAATCTCAATGTTGCCGGATGTACTTCAAACTCTCAAGATCGATTATTACACACACCAGAACATGCAAAAAGGTGTGCGCAAGTCGTTGGTAGGCCTAATAGGGCCGCTGTGGCAGTGGGAAGAATAACTCGTAAAATGATTAAATTTCACCACCCCGGGTATGTAAAATTGATTGAAATTTCTGATGTCGCGAAATGCTTTCCATTGCATCAGGATCGATTAATACACGTAAGATAACATGGAAACAGGTGTGCGCGAGTCATTGGTAGGCCCAATAGGGCCGCTGTGGCAGTTGGAAGATGAGGCAGGGAATCCATCCGAAATGCCTTACTAACCACTGCTTGGATTTTGCGGTCAAAATCTCAATGTTGCCGGATGTACTTCAAACTCTCAGGATCGATTAATACACACACCAGGACATGCAAAAAGGTGTGCGCGAGTCATTGGAAGGCCTAATAGGGCCGCTGTGGCAGTTGGAAGATGAGGCAGGGAATCCATCCGAAATGCCTTACTAACCAATGCTTGGATCTTGCGGTCAAAATCTCAATACTGCCGGATGTACTTCAAACTCTCAGGATCGATTAATACACACACCAGGACATGCAAAAAGGTGTGCGCGAGTCATTGGAAGGCCTAATAGTGCCGCTGTGGCAGTTGGAAGATGAGGCAGGGAATCCATCCGAAATGCCTTACTAACCACTGCTTGGATTTTGCGGTCAAAATCTCAGTGTTGCCGGATGTACTTCAAACTCTCAGAATCGATTAATACACACACCAGGACATGCAAAAAGGTGTGCACGAGTCATTGGAAGGCCTAATAGGGCCGCTGTGGCAGTTGGAAGATGAGGCAGGGAATCCATCCGAAATGGCCTTACTAACCACTGCTTGGATCTTGCGGTCAAAATCTCAATGTTGCCGGATGTACTTCAAACTCTCAGGATCGATTAATACACACACCAGGACATGCAAAAAGGTGTGCGCAAGTCGTTGGTAGGCCTAATAGGGCCGCTGTGGCAGTGGGAAGAATAGCCCGTAAATGATTACATTTCACGACCCCGGTATGTAAAATTGATTGAAATTTCTGATGTCGCGAAATGCTTTCCATTGCATCAGGATCGATTAATACACGTAAGATAACATGGAAACAGGTGTGCGCGAGTCATTGGAAGGCCTAATAGGGCCGCTGTGGCAGTTGGAAGATGAGGCAGGGAATCCATCGGAAATGCCTTACTCACTGCTTGGATTTTGCGGTCAAAATCTCAATGTTGCCGGATGTACTTCAAACTCTCAGGATCGATTAATGCACACACCAGGACATGCAAAAAGGTGTGCGCAAATCGTTGGTAGGCCTAATATTGCCGCTGTGGCAGTGGGAAGAATAACTCGTAAAATGATTAAATTTCACGACCCCGGGTATGTAAAATTGATTGAAATTTCTGATGTCGCGAAATGCTTTCCATTGCATCAGGATCGATTAATACACGTAAGAAAACATGGAAACATGTGTGCGCGAGTCATTGGTAGGCCTAATAGGGCCGCTGTGGCAGTTGGAAGATGAGGCAGGGAATCCATCCGAAATGCCTTACTAACCACTGCTTGGATTTTGCGGTAAAAATCTCAATGTTGCCGGATGTACTTCAAAATCTCAGCATCGATTAACACACACACCAGGACATGCAAAAGGTGTGCGCAAGTCGCTGGTAGGCCTAATAGGGCCGCTGTGGCAGTTGGAAGATGAGGCAGGGAATCCATCCGAAATGCCTTACTAACCACTGCTTGGATTTTGCGGTCAAAATCTCAATGTTGCCGGATGTACTTCAAACTCTCAGGATCGATTAATACACACACCAGGACATGCAAAAAGGTGTGCGCGAGTCATTGGAAGGCCTAATAGGGCCGCTGTGGCAGTTGGAAGATGAGGCAGGCAATCCATCCGAAATGCCTTACTAAACACTGCTTGGATTTTGCGGTCAAAATCTCAATGTTGCCGGATGTACTTCAAACTCTCAGGATCGATTAATACACACACCAGGACATGCAAAAAGGTGTGCGCGAGTCATTGGAAGACCTAATAGGGCCGCTGTGGCAGTTGGAAGATGAGGCAGGGAATCCATCCGAAATGCCTTACTAACCACTGCTTGGATTTTGCGGTCAAAATCTCAATGTTGCCGGATGTACTTCAAACTCTCAGGATCGATTAATACACACACCAGGACATGTAAAAAGGTGTGCGCGAGTCATTGGAAGACCTAATAGGGCCGCTGTGGCAGTTGGAAGATGAGGCAGGGAATCCATCCGAAATGCCTTACTAACCACTGCTTGGATTTTGCGGTCAAAATCTCAATGTTGCCGGATGTACTTCAAACTCTCAGGATCGATTAATACACACACCAGGACATGCAAAAAGGTGTGCACGAGTCATTGGAAGGCCTAATAGGGCCGCTGTGGCAGTTGGAAGATGAGGCAGGGAATCCATCCGAAATGCCTTACTAACCACTGCTTGGATTTTGCGGTCAAAATCTCAATGTTGCCGGATGTACTTCAAACTCTCAGGATCGATTAATACACACACCAGGACATGCAAAAAGGTGTGCGCGAGTCATTGGAAGGCCTAATAGGGCCGCTGTGGCAGTTGGAAGATGAGGCAGGGAATCCATCCGAAATGCCTTACTAACCACTGCTTGGATCTTGCGGTCAAAATCTCAATGTTGCCGGATGTACTTCAAACTCTCAGGATCGATTAATACACACACCAGGACATGCAAAAAGGTGTGCGCAAGTCGTTGGTAGGCCTAATAGGGCCGCTGTGGCAGTGGGAAGAATAACTCGTAAAATGATTAAATTTCACGACCCCGGGTATGTAAAATTGATTGAAATTTCTGATGTCGCGAAATGCTTTCCATTGCATCAGGAGCGATTAATACACGTAAGAAAACATGCAAAAAGGTGTGGGCGAGTCATTTGAAGGCCTAATAGGGCCGCTGTGGCAGTTGGAAGATGAGGCAGGGAATCCATCCGAAATGCCTTACTAACCACTGCTTGGATTTTGCGGTCAAAATCTCAGTGTTGCCGGATGTACTTCAAACTCTCAGGATCGATTAATACACACACCACGACATGCAAAAAGGTGTGCGCAAGTCGTTGGTAGGCCTAATAGGGCCGCTGTGGCAGTGGGAAGAATAGCTCGTAAAATGATTACATTTCACGACCCCGGGTATGTAAAATTGATTGAAATTTCTGATGTCGCGAAATGCTTTCCATTGCATCAGGATCGATTAATACACGTAAGATAACATGGAAACAGGTGTGCGCGATGCATTGGTAGGCCCAATAGGGCCGCTGTGGCAGTTGGAAGATGTGGCAAGGACTCCATCCGAAATGCCTTACTAACCACTGCTTGGATTTTGCGGTCAAAATCTCAATGTTGCCGGATGTACTTCAAACTCTCAGGATCGATTAATACACACACCAGGACATGCAAAAGAGTGTGCGCCAGTCATTGGAAGGCCTAATAGGGCCGCTGTGGCAGTTGGAAGATGTGGCAAGGAATCCATCCGAAATGCCTTACTAACCACTGCTTGGATTTTGCGGTCAAAATCTCAATGTTGCCGGATGTACTTCAAACTCTCAGGATCGATTAATACACACACCAGGACATGCAAAAGAGTGTGCGCCAGTCATTGGAAGGCCTAATAGGGCCGCTGTGGCAGTTGGAAGATGAGGCAGGGAATCCATCCCAAATGCCTTACTAACCACTGCTTGGATTTTGCGGTCAAAATCTCAATGTTGCCGGATGTACTTCAAACTCTCAGGATCGATTAATACACACACCAGGACATGCAAAAAGGTGTGCGCGAGTCATTGGAAGGCCTAATAGGGCCGCTGTGGCAGTTGGAAGATGTGGCAAGGAATCCATCCGAAATGCCTTACTAACCACCGCTTGGATTTTGCGGTCAAAATCTCAATGTTGCCGTATGTACTTCATACTCTCAGGATCGATTAATACACACACCGGAACATGCAAAAAGGTGTGCGCAAGTCGTTGGTAGGCCTAATAGGGCCGCTGTGGCGGTGGGAAGAATAACTCGTAAAATGATTAAATTTCACGACCCCGGGTATGTAAAATTGATTGAAATTTCTGATGTCGCGAAATGCTTTCCATTGCATCAGGATCGATTAATACACGTAAGATAACATGGAAACAGGTGTGCGCGATGCATTGGTAGGCCCAATAGGGCCGCTGTGGCAGTTGGATGATGAGACAGGGAATCCATCCGAAATGCCTTACTAACCACTGCTTGGATTTTGCGGTCAAAATCTCAGTGTTGCCGGATGTACTTCAAACTCTCAGGATCGATCAATACACACACCAGGCCATGCAAAAAGGTGTGCGCGAGTCATTGGTAGGCCTAATAGGGGCGCTGTGGCAGTTGGAAGATGAGGCAGGGAATCCATCCGAAATGCCTTACTAACCACTGCTTGGATTTTGCGGTCAAAATCTCAATGTTGCCGGATGTACTTCAAACTCTCAGGATCGATTAATACACACACCAGGACATGCAAAAAGGTGTGCACGAGTCATTGGAAGGCCTAATAGGGCCGCTGTGGCAGTTGGAAGATGAGGCAGGGAATCCATCCGAAATGCCTTACTAACCACTGCTTGGATTTTGCGGTCAAAATCTCAGTGTTGCCGGATGTACTTCAAACTCTCAGGATCGATTAATACACACACCACGACATGCAAAAAGGTGTGCGCAAGTCGTTGGTAGGCCTAATAGGGCCGCTGTGGCAGTGGGAAGAATAGCTCGTAAAATGATTACATTTCACGACCCCGGGTATGTAAAATTGATTGAAATTTCTGATGTCGCGAAATGCTTTCCATTGCATCAGGATCGATTAATACACGTAAGATAACATGGAAACAGGTGTGCGCGATGCATTGGTATTCCCAATAGGGCCGCTGTGGCAGTTGGAAGATGTGGCAAGGAATCCATCCGAAATGCCTTACTAACCACTGCTTGGATTTTGCGGTCAAAATCTCAATGTTGCCGGATGTACTTCAAACTCTCAGGATCGATTAATACACACACCAGGACATGCAAAAGAGTGTGCGCCAGTCATTGGAAGGCCTAATAGGGCCGCTGTGGCAGTTGGAAGATGTGGCAAGGAATCCATCCGAAATGCCTTACTAACCACTGCTTGGATTTTGCGGTCAAAATCTCAATGTTGCCGGATGTACTTCAAACTCTCAGGATCGATTAATACACACACCAGGACATGCAAAGAGTGTGCGCCAGTCATTGGAAGGCCTAATAGGGCCGCTGTGGCAGTTGGAAGATGAGCAGGGAATCCATCCCAAATGCCTTACTAACCACTGCTTGGATTTTGCGGTCAAATCTCAATGTTGCCGGATGTACTTCAAACTCTCAGGATCGATTAATACACACACCAGGACATGCAAAAAGGTGTGCGCGAGTCATTGGAAGGCCTAATAGGGCCGCTGTGGCAGTTGGAAGATGTGGCAAGGAATCCATCCGAAATGCCTTACTAACCACCGCTTGGATTTTGCGGTCAAAATCTCAATGTTGCCGGATGTACTTCATACTCTCAGGATCGATTAATACACACACCGGAACATGCAAAAAGGAGTGCGCAAGTCGTTGGTAGGCCTAATAGGGCCGCTGTGGCAGTGGGAAGAATAACTCGTAAG
>OU744316.1:61339022-61396927 GCA_916610145.1 Eristalis arbustorum | reverse complement strand
GCAACATTGCGATTTTGACTGCAAAATCCAAGCAGTGGTTAGTAAGGCATTTCGGATGGATTCCTTGCCTCATCTTCCAACTGCCACAGCGGCCCTATTAGGCCTTCCAACGACTTGCGCACAACTTTTTGCATGTCCTGGTGTGTGTATTAATCGATCCTGAGAGTTTGAAGTACATCCGGCAACATTGAGATTTTGGCCGCAAAATCCAAGCATTTCGGATGGATTCCCTGCCTCATCTCCCAACTGCCAAAGCGGCCCTATTAGCCCTACCAATGCATCGCGCACACCTGTTTCCATGTTTTCTAACGTGTATTAATCGATCCTGATGCAATGGAAAGCATTTCGCGACTTCAGAAATTTCAATCAATTTTATATACCCGGGGTCGTGAAATTTAAGCATTTTACTAGTGATTCTTCCCACTGCCACAGCGGCCCTATTAGGCCTTCCAATGACTCGCGCACACCTTTTTGCATGTCCTGGTGTGTGTATTAATCGATCCTGAGTCTTTGAAGTACATCCGGCAACATTGAGACTTTGACTGCAAAATCCAAGCAGTGGTTAGTAAGGCATTTCGGATGGATTCCCTGCCTCATCTTCCAACTGCCACAGCGGCCCTATTAGGCCTACCAACGACTAGCACACGCCTTTTTGCATGTCCTGGTGTGTGTATTAATCGATCCTGAGAGTAGTAGTAGTAGAGTAGTAGAGAGTAGAGTTGAAGTACATCCGGCAACATTGAGATTTTGACCGCAAAATCCAAGCAGTGGTTAGTAAGGCATTTCGGATGGATTCCCTGCCCCATCTTCCAACTGCCACAGCGGCCTTATTAATCCTTCCAATGACACGCACACACCTTTTTGCATGTCCTGGTGTGTGTATTAATCGATCCTGAGTCTTTGAAGTACATCCGGCAACATTGAGCTTTTGACCGCAAAATCCAAGCAGTGGTTAGTAAGGCATTTCGGATGGATTCCCTGCTTCATCTTCCAACTGCCACAGCGGCCCTATTAGGCCTACCAACGACTAGCGCACACCTTTTTGCATGTCCTGGTGTGTGTATTAATCGATCCTGAGAGTTTGAAGTACATCCGGCAACATTGAGATTTTGACCGCAAAATCCAAGCAGTGGTTAGTAAGGCATTTCGGATGGATTCCCTGCCTCATCTTCCAACTGCCACAGCGGTCCTATTAGGCCTACCAATGCATCGCGCACACCTGTTTCCATGTTTTCTAACGTGTATTAATCGATCCTGATGCAATGGAAAGCATTTCGCGACTTCAGAAATTTCAATCAATTTTATATACCCGGGGTCGTGAAATTTAAGCATTTTACTAGTGATTCTTCCCACTGCCACAGCGGCCCTATTAGGCCTTCCAATGACTCGCGCACACCTTTTTGCATGTCCTGGTGTGTGTATTAATCGATCCTGAGTCTTTGAAGTACATCCGGCAACATTGAGACTTTGACTGCAAAATCCAAGCAGTGGTTAGTAAGGCATTTCGGATGGATTCCCTGCCTCATCTTCCAACTGCCACAGCAGCCCTATTAGGCCTTCCAATGACTCGCGCACACCTTTTTGCATGTCCTGGTGTGTGTATTAGTCGATCCTGAGAGTTTGAAGTACATCCGGCAACATTGAGATTTTGGCCGCAAAATCCAAGCATTTCGGATGGATTCCCTGCCTCATCTTCCAACTACCACAGCGGCCCTATTAGGCCTTCCAATGACTCGCACACACCTTTTTGCATGTCCTGGTGTGTGTAGTAATCGATCCTGAGTCTTTGAAGTACATCCGGCAACATTGAGACTTTGACTGCAAAATCCAAGCAGTGGTTAGTAAGGCATTTCGGATGGATTCCCTGCCTCATCTTCCAACTGCCACAGCAGCCCTATTAGGCCTTCCAATGACTCGCGCACACCTTTTTGCATGTCCTGGTGTGTGTATTAATCGATCCTGAGTCTTTGAAGTACATCCGGCAACATTGAGGCTTTGACTGCAAAATCCAAGCAGTGGTTAGTAAGGCATTTCGGATGGATTCCCTGCCTCATCTTCCAACTGCCACAGCGGCCCTATTAGGCCTTCCAATGACTCGCGCACACCTTTTTGCATGTCCTGGTGTGTGTATTAGTCGATCCTGAGAGTTTGAAGTACATCCGGCAACATTGAGATTTTGACCGCAAAATCCAAGCAGCGGTTCGTAGGGCATTTCGGATGGATTCCCTGCCCCCATCTTCCAACTGCCACAGCGGCCTTTTTAATCCTTCCAATGACTCGCGCACACCTTTTTGCTTGTCCTGGTGTGTGTATTAGTCGATCCTGAGAGTTTGAAGTACATCCGGCAACATTGAGATTTTGACCGCAAAGTCCAAGCAGTGGTTAGTAGGGCATTTCGGATGGATTCCCTGCCCCATCTTCCAACTGCCACAGCGGCCTTATTAATCCTTCCAATGACTCGCGCACACCTTTTTGCATGTCCTGGTGTGTGTATAAATCGATCCTGTGTCTTTGAAGTACATCCGGCAACATTGAGATTTTGACCGCAAGATCCAAGCAGTGGTTAGAAAAGCATTTCGGATGGATTCCCTGCCTCATCTTCCAACTGCCACAGCGGCCCTATTAGGCCTACCAATGCATCGCGCACACCTGTTTCCATGTTTTCTTACGCGTATTAATCGATCCTGATGCAATGGAAAGCATTTCGCGACAACAGAAATTGCAATCAATTTTACATACCCGGGGTCGTGAAATTTAATCATTTTACGAGTTATTCTTTCCACTGCCACAGCGGCCCTATTAGGCCTTCCAATGACTCGCGCACACCTTTCTGCATGTCCTGGTGTGTGTATTAATCGATCCTAAGTCTTTGAAGTACATCCGGCAACATTGAGACTTTGACTGCAAAATCCAAGCAGTGGTGTTAGTAAGGCATTTCGGATGGATTCCCTGCCTCATCTTCCAACTGCCACAGCAGCCCTATTAGGCCTACCAATGCATCGCGCACACCTGTTTCCATGTTTTCTTACCCGTATTAATCGATCCTGATGCAATGGAAAGCATTTTGCGACAATCAGGGTAAGGCTGTGTCTCCAATAAGAAACTATACCTACCAAAATAGGAACATTGGGAATGGAAATACAGCCAAACCTCTGTAATTGGAACATCCTTAAATCGAATTTTCTATAATTCAAACCAGATATCTGAAAAATATTAGCTTCAGTGGCTATTTGAATTTGTGGGGCTTATCCTTCTCACCCAATGAGTGAGAGATTTGTACTCTCACTCTTATAAATGTACAGTTTAAATTTTAGTAGTGAAACGAAATGAAAAAGAGATGGGCAATCGCGAGAATCGGCGGATACACTCAATTTAGAGATCTCCCTCCGACTTGAAGAATCGGCGAATACACACAATCGTTGGCGATTGGAATCGGACCTACAAGAATCGAAAATCAACAATCGACTTCGCTCAATTCGAATTAGAATAATTGCGATTGCTACAACAATAGAATTATTCGATTGTTTTTATTCGCAAATGCCCATCGCTAATTCTGATACGCTTACTATCCCGATCTGCTTTATCAGGGAGGACCACCTTCACATATCTTGAAAAAATCGAATTCTATTGGAAGTTAGTCTGCTCGAACATCTAAGGGAGCTGTCATTAGTCTGTGTCTGACATTTTGTATGGCTTGTTCTTGTTCTTTTACTGGCCAGAATGTTCGGCTTATAAGGCGGGGTTCTAAAAATCCCCAGAAAACTGTTGGAATATGCATTTATTTTCACAATGTATTGCACACAACAACACAAACCAGATCAGCTCTGCTCAGCTTAGCGGACTGCAAGAAGAAGAAAGAAAGGAACAATCGAAAAACAACCTTCTCGTCATCGTACCAACACCCGTCGCACGAATGGCAGTTGACACAACATCTCGGTCGCAACTACCGCTATCCAGCGCACTATGAAATGGGGTGTGGCTTGCTTATGTTATCTCTGGCGATCATTTGTTTTTTATTTTTGGGTCGCAATCACTGCTATCGCTTTCGAGAATACACCCTGTACAGTGACGTATAGGCCATTTTATATTATGTCGTAGAAATGTGACATCTCCGTTCGTAGGGAAGTCCAACTCTTCCCCTCTTTCCACAAACAGGAGTACAATGTGAACGTTCCTAATTGACAGAAATAAGAGGGCAAAGAGATATCCATCTTCGGCCATTTTTTTCTCCTAGTCCACATGAGAGATTAATGGGTGAGCAGTGGAAATTTCTTGTAAATGACAAAACTTTCAAAACCATGGATCCACCACAATATGGCGGCCGATTCGTGGATTTTGTGGGATAAGAGCCACAGATTCATGGATTTTGTGGGAAAATCATGTGAAGTTGGCCACAACCATGTTCTATTGCTCGAAGAGTCTTTTTACGCCTTTTTGCATGTCCTGGTGTGTGTATTAATCGATCCTGAGAGTTTGAAGTACATCCGGCAACTTTGAGATTTTGACCGAAAAATCCAAGCAGTGGTTAGTATGGCATTTCGGATGGATTCCCTGCCTCGTCTTCCAACTGCCACAGCGGCCCTATTTGGCCTACCAACGACTCGCGCATACCTGTTTCCATGTTTTCTTACGTGTATTTTTCGATACTGATTCATTTCAAAGCATTTCGCCACATCGAAAATTTCAATCAATTTGACATAGCCGGCATCGTCGAATTTGTTCGTTTTTCACCCTCATCTTTCAAATGCCACAGCGGCCCTATTTGGCCTACCAACGACTCGCGCATACCTGTTTCCATCTTTTGTTACGTGTATTATTCGATACTGATTCATTTCAAAGCATTACGCCACATCGAAAATTTCAATCAATTTGACATAGCCGGCATCGTCGAATTTGTTCGTTTTTCACCCTCATCTTTCAAATGCCACAGCGGCCCTATTTGGCCTACCAACGACTCGCGCATACCTGTTTCCATGTTTTCTTACGTGTATTTTTCGATACTGATTCATTTCAAAGCATTTCGCCACATCGAAAATTTCAATCAATTTGACATAGCCGGCATCGTCGAATTTGTTCGTTTTTCACCCTCATCTTTCAAATGCCACAGCGGCCCCATTTGGCCTACCAACGACTCGCGCATACCTGTTTCCATGTTTTCTTACGTGTATTATTCGATACTGATTCATTTCAAAGCATTTCGCCACATCGAAAATTTCAATCAATTTGACATAGCCGGCATCGTCGACAGCGGCCCTATTTGGCCTACCAACGACTCGGGCATACCTGTTTCCATGTTTTCTTACGTGTATTATTCGATACTGATTCATTTCAAAGCATTTCGCCACATCGAAAAATTCAATCAATTTGACATAGCCGGCATCGTCGAATTTGTTCGTTTTTCACCCTCATCTTTCAAATGCCACAGCGGCCCTATTTGGCCTACCAACGACTCGCGCATACCTGTTTCCATGTTTTCTTACGTGTATTATTCGATACTGATTCATTTCAAAGCATTTCGAGACATCGAAAATTTCAATCAATTTGACATAGTTCGTTTTTCACCCTCATCTTTCAAATGCCACAGCGGCCCTATTTGGCCTACCAACGACTCGCGCATACCTGTATCCATGTTTTCTTACGTGTATTATTCGATACTGATTCATTTCAAAGCATTTCGCCACATCGAAAATTTCAATCAATTTGACATAGCCGGCATCGTCGAATTTGTTCGTTTTTCACCCTCATCTTTCAAATGCCACAGCGGCCCTGTTTGGCCTACCAACGACTCGCGCACACCTGTTTCCATGTTTTCTTACGTGTATTATTCGATACTGATTCATTTCAAAGCATTTCGAGACATCGAAAATTTCAATCAATTTGACATAGTTCGTTTTTCACCCTCATCTTTCAAATGCCACAGCGGCCCTATTTGGCCTACCAACGACTCGCGCATACCTGTATCCATGTTTTCTTACGTGTATTATTCGATACTGATTCATTTCAAAGCATTTCGCCACATCGAAAATTTCAATCAATTTGACATAGCCGGCATCGTCGAATTTGTTCGTTTTTCACCCTCATCTTTCAAATGCCACAGCGGCCCTATTTGGCCTACCAACGACTCGCGCACACCTGTTTCCATGTTTTCTTACGTGTATTATTCGATACTGATTCATTTCAAAGCATTTCGCCACATCGAAAATTTCAATCAATTTGACATAGCCGGCATCGTCGAATTTGTTCGTTTTTCACCCTCATCTTTCAAATGCCACAGCGGCCCTATTTGGCCTACCAACGACTCGCGCATACCTGTTTCCATGTTTTCTTACGTGTATTATTCGATACTGATTCATTTCAAAGCATTTCGAGACATCGAAAATTTCAATCAATTTGACATAGCCGGCATCGTCGAATTTGTTCGTTTTTCACCCTCATCTTTCAAATGCCACAGCGGCCCTATTTGGCCTACCAACGACTCGCGCACACCTGTTTCCATGTTTTCTTACGTGTATTATTCGATACTGATTCATTTCAAAGCATTTCGCCACATCGAAAATTTCAATCAATTTGACATAGCCGGCATCGTCGAATTTGTTCGTTTTTCACCCTCATCTTTCAAATGCCACAGCGGCCCTATTTGGCCTACCAACGACTCGCGCATACCTGTTTCCATGTTTTCTTACGTGTATTATTCGATACTGATTCATTTCAAAGCATTTCGCCACATCGAAAATTTCAATCAATTTGACATAGTTCGTTTTTCACCCTCATCTTTCAAATGCCACAGCGGCCCTATTTGGCCTACCAACGACTCGCGCATACCTGTATCCATGTTTTCTTACGTGTATTATTCGATACTGATTCATTTCAAAGCATTTCGCCACATCGAAAATTTCAATCAATTTGACATAGCCGGCATCGTCGAATTTGTTCGTTTTTCACCCTCATCTTTCAAATGCCACAGCGGCCCTATTTGGCCCACCAACGACTCGCGCATACCTGTTTCCATGTTTTCTTACGTGTATTATTCGATACTGATTCATTTCAAAGCATTTCGCCACACCGAAAATTTCAATCAATTTGACATAGCCGGCATCGTCGAATTTGTTCGTTTTTCACTCTCATCTTTCAAATGCCACAGCGGCCCTATTTGGCCTACCAACGACTCGCGCACACCTGTTTCCATGTTTTCTTACGTGTATTATTCGATACTGATTCATTTCAAAGCATTTCGCCACATCGAAAATTTCAATCAATTTGACATAGCCGCCATCGTCGAATTTGTTCGTTTTTCACCCTCATCTTTCAAATGCCACAGCGGCCCTATTTGGCCTACCAACGACTCGCGCATACCTGTTTCCATGTTTTCTTACGTATATTATTCGATACTGATTCATTTCCAAGCATTTCGCCACATCGAAGATTTCAATCAATTTGACATAGCCGGCATCGTCGAATTTGTTCGTTTTTCACCCTCATCTTTCAAATGCCACAGCGGCCCTATTTGGCCTACCAACGACTCGCGCATACCTGTTTCCATGTTTTCTTACGTGTATTATTCGATACTGATTCATTTCAAAGCATTTCGGCACATCGAAAATTTCAATCAATTTGACATAGCCGGCATCGTCGAATTTGTTCGTTTTTCACCCTCATCTTTCAAATGCCACAGCGGCCCTATTTGGCCTACCAACGACTCGCGCATACCTGTTTCCATGTTTTCTTACGTGTATTATTCGATACTGATTCATTTCAAAGCATTTCGCCACATCGAAAATTTCAATCAATTTGACATAGCCGGCATCGTCGAATTTGTTCGTTTTTCACCCTCATCTTTCAAATGCTACAGCGGCCCTATTTGGCCTACCAACGACTCGCGCATACCTGTTTCCATGTTTTCTTACGTGTATTATTCGATACTGATTCAAAGCATTTCGCCACATCGAAAATTTCAATCAATTTGACATAGCCGGCATCGTCGAATTTGTTCGTTTTTCACCCTCATCTTTCAAATGCCACAGCGGCCCTATTTGGCCTACCAACGACTCGCGCATACCTGTATCCATGTTTTCTTACGTGTATTATTCGATACTGATTCATTTCAAAGCATTTCGCCACATCGAAAATTTCAATCAATTTGACATAGCCGGCATCGTCGAATTTGTTCGTTTTTCACCCTCATCTTTCAAATGCCACAGCGGCTCTATTTGGCCCACCAACGACTCGCGCATACCTGTTTCCATGTTTTCTTACGTGTATTATTCGATACTGATTCATTTCAAAGCATTTCGCCACACCGAAAATTTCAATCAATTTGACATAGCCGGCATCGTCGAATTTGTTCGTTTTTCACTCTCATCTTTCAAATGCCACAGCGGCCCTATTTGGCCTACCAACGACTCGCGCACACCTGTTTCCATGTTTTCTTACGTGTATTATTCGATACTGATTCATTTCAAAGCATTTCGCCACATCGAAAATTTCAATCAATTTGACATAGCCGGCATCGTCGAATTTGTTCGTTTTTCACCCTCATCTTTCAAATGCCACAGCGGCTCTATTTGGCCCACCAACGACTCGCGCATACCTGTTTCCATGTTTTCTTACGTGTATTATTCGATACTGATTCATTTCAAAGCATTTCGCCACACCGAAAATTTCAATCAATTTGACATAGCCGGCATCGTCGAATTTGTTCGTTTTTCACCCTCATCTTTCAAATGCCACAGCGGCCCTATTTGGCCTACCAACGAGTCGCGCATACCTGTTTCCATGTTTTCTTACGTATATTATTCGATACTGATTCATTTCCAAGCATTTCGCCACATCGAAGATTTCAATCAATTTGACATAGCCGGCATCGTCGAATTTGTTCGTTTTTCACCCTCATCTTTCAAATGCCACAGCGGCCCTATTTGGCCTACCAACGACTCGCGCATACCTGTTTCCATGTTTTCTTACGTGTATTATTCGATACTGATTCATTTCAAAGCATTTCGGCACATCGAAAATTTCAATCAATTTGACATAGCCGGCATCGTCGAATTTGTTCGTTTTTCACCCTCATCTTTCAAATGCCACAGCGGCCCTATTTGGCCTACCAACGACTCGCGCATACCTGTTTCCATGTTTTCTTACGTGTATTATTCGATACTGATTCATTTCAAAGCATTTCGCCACATCGAAAATTTCAATCAATTTGACATAGCCGGCATCGTCGAATTTGTTCGTTTTTCACCCTCATCTTTCAAATGCCACAGCGGCCCTATTTGGCCTACCAACGACTCGCGCATACCTGTTTCCATGTTTTCTTACGTGTATTATTCGATACTGATTCATTTCAAAGCATTTCGCCACATCGAAAATTTCAATCAATTTGACATAGCCGGCATCGTCGAATTTGTTCGTTTTTCACCCTCATCTTTCAAATGCTACAGCGGCCCTATTTGGCCTACCAACGACTCGCGCATACCTGTTTCCATGTTTTCTTACGTGTATTATTCGATACTGATTCAAAGCATTTCGCCACATCGAAAATTTCAATCAATTTGACATAGCCGGCATCGTCGAATTTGTTCGTTTTTCACCCTCATCTTTCAAATGCCACAGCGGCCCTATTTGGCCTACCAACGACTCGCGCATACCTGTATCCATGTTTTCTTACGTGTATTATTCGATGCTGATTCATTTCAAAGCATTTCGCCACATCGAAAATTTCAATCAATTTGACATAGCCGGCATCGTCGAATTTGTTCGTTTTTCACCCTCATCTTTCAAATGCCACAGCGGCTCTATTTGGCCCACCAACGACTCGCGCATACCTGTTTCCATGTTTTCTTACGTGTATTATTCGATACTGATTCATTTCAAAGCATTTCGCCACACCGAAAATTTCAATCAATTTGACATAGCCGGCATCGTCGAATTTGTTCGTTTTTCACCCTCATCTTTCAAATGCCACAGCGGCCCTATTTGGCCTACCAACGACTCGCGCACACCTATTTCCATGTTTTCTTACGTGTATTATTCGATACTGATTCATTTCAAAGCATTTCGCCACATCGAAAATTTCAATCAATTTGACATAGCCGCCATCGTCGAATTTGTTCGTTTTTCACCCTCATCTTTCAAATGCCACAGCGGCCCTATTTGGCCTACCAACGAGTCGCGCATACCTGTTTCCATGTTTTCTTACGTATATTATTCGATACTGATTCATTTCCAAGCATTTCGCCACATCGAAGATTTCACTCAATTTGACATAGCCGGCATCGTCGAATTTGTTCGTTTTTCACCCTCATCTTTCAAATGCCACAGCGGCCCTATTTGGCCTACCAACGACTCGCGCATACCTGTTTCCATGTTTTCTTACGTGTATTATTCGATACTGACTCATTTCAAAGCATTTCGGCACATCGAAAATTTCAATCAATTTGACATAGCCGGCATCGTCGAATTTGTTCGTTTTTCACCCTCATCTTTCAAATGCCACAGCGGCCCTATTTGGCCTACCAACGACTCGCGCATACCTGTTTCCATGTTTTCTTACGTGTATTATTCGATACTGACTCATTTCAAAGCATTTCGGCACATCGAAAATTTCAATCAATTTGACATAGCATCTTTCAAATGCCACAGCGGCCCTATTTGGCCTACCAACGACTCGCGCATACCTGTTTCCATGTTTTCTTACGTGTATTATTCGATACTGATTCATTTCCAAGCATTTCGCCACATCGAAGATTTCACTCAATTTGACATAGCCGGCATCGTCGAATTTGTTCGTTTTTCACCCTCATCTTTCAAATGCCACAGCGGCCCTATTTGGCCTACCAACGACTCGCGCACACCTATTTCCATGTTTTCTTACGTGTATTATTCGATACTGATTCATTTCAAAGCATTTCGCCACATCGAAAATTTCAATCAATTTGACATAGCCGCCATCGTCGAATTTGTTCGTTTTTCACCCTCATCTTTCAAATGCCACAGCGGCCCTATTTGGCCTACCAACGAGTCGCGCATACCTGTTTCCATGTTTTCTTACGTGTATTATTCGATACTGATTCATTTCAAAGCATTTCGAGACATCGAAAATTTCAATCAATTTGACATAGTTCGTTTTTCACCCTCATCTTTCAAATGCCACAGCGGCCCTATTTGGCCTACCAACGACTCGCGCATACCTGTATCCATGTTTTCTTACGTGTATTATTCGATACTGATTCATTTCAAAGCATTTCGCCACATCGAAAATTTCAATCAATTTGACATAGCCGGCATCGTCGAATTTGTTCGTTTTTCACCCTCATCTTTCAAATGCCACAGCGGCCCTATTTGGCCTACCAACGACTCGCGCATACCTGTATCCATGTTTTCTTACGTGTATTATTCGATACTGATTCATTTCAAAGCATTTCGCCACATCGAAAATTTCAATCAATTTGACATAGCCGGCATCGTCGAATTTGTTCGTTTTTCACCCTCATCTTTCAAATGCCACAGCGGCCCTATTTGGCCTACCAACGACTCGCGCACACCTGTTTCCATGTTTTCTTACGTGTATTATTCGATACTGATTCATTTCAAAGCATTTCGCCACATCGAAAATTTCAATCAATTTGACATAGCCGGCATCGTCGAATTTGTTCGTTTTTCACCCTCATCTTTCAAATGCCACAGCGGCCCTATTTGGCCTACCAACGACTCGCGCATACCTGTTTCCATGTTTTCTTACGTGTATTATTCGATACTGATTCATTTCAAAGCATTTCGAGACATCGAAAATTTCAATCAATTTGACATAGCCGGCATCGTCGAATTTGTTCGTTTTTCACCCTCATCTTTCAAATGCCACAGCGGCCCTATTTGGCCTACCAACGACTCGCGCACACCTGTTTCCATGTTTTCTTACGTGTATTATTCGATACTGATTCATTTCAAAGCATTTCGCCACATCGAAAATTTCAATCAATTTGACATAGCCGGCATCGTCGAATTTGTTCGTTTTTCACCCTCATCTTTCAAATGCCACAGCGGCCCTATTTGGCCTACCAACGACTCGCGCATACCTGTTTCCATGTTTTCTTACGTGTATTATTCGATACTGATTCATTTCAAAGCATTTCGCCACATCGAAAATTTCAATCAATTTGACATAGTTCGTTTTTCACCCTCATCTTTCAAATGCCACAGCGGCCCTATTTGGCCTACCAACGACTCGCGCATACCTGTATCCATGTTTTCTTACGTGTATTATTCGATACTGATTCATTTCAAAGCATTTCGCCACATCGAAAATTTCAATCAATTTGACATAGCCGGCATCGTCGAATTTGTTCGTTTTTCACCCTCATCTTTCAAATGCCACAGCGGCCCTATTTGGCCCACCAACGACTCGCGCATACCTGTTTCCATGTTTTCTTACGTGTATTATTCGATACTGATTCATTTCAAAGCATTTCGCCACACCGAAAATTTCAATCAATTTGACATAGCCGGCATCGTCGAATTTGTTCGTTTTTCACTCTCATCTTTCAAATGCCACAGCGGCCCTATTTGGCCTACCAACGACTCGCGCACACCTGTTTCCATGTTTTCTTACGTGTATTATTCGATACTGATTCATTTCAAAGCATTTCGCCACATCGAAAATTTCAATCAATTTGACATAGCCGCCATCGTCGAATTTGTTCGTTTTTCACCCTCATCTTTCAAATGCCACAGCGGCCCTATTTGGCCTACCAACGAGTCGCGCATACCTGTTTCCATGTTTTCTTACGTATATTATTCGATACTGATTCATTTCCAAGCATTTCGCCACATCGAAGATTTCAATCAATTTGACATAGCCGGCATCGTCGAATTTGTTCGTTTTTCACCCTCATCTTTCAAATGCCACAGCGGCCCTATTTGGCCTACCAACGACTCGCGCATACCTGTTTCCATGTTTTCTTACGTGTATTATTCGATACTGATTCATTTCAAAGCATTTCGCCACATCGAAAATTTCAATCAATTTGACATAGCCGGCATCGTCGAATTTGTTCGTTTTTCACCCTCATCTTTCAAATGCTACAGCGGCCCTATTTGGCCTACCAACGACTCGCGCATACCTGTTTCCATGTTTTCTTACGTGTATTATTCGATACTGATTCATTTCAAAGCATTTCGCCACATCGAAAATTTCAATCAATTTGACATAGCCGGCATCGTCGAATTTGTTCGTTTTTCACCCTCATCTTTCAAATGCCACAGCGGCCCTATTTGGCCTACCAACGACTCGCGCATACCTGTATCCATGTTTTCTTACGTGTATTATTCGATACTGATACATTTCAAAGCATTTCGCCACATCGAAAATTTCAATCAATTTGACATAGCCGGCATCGTCGAATTTGTTCGTTTTTCACCCTCATCTTTCAAATGCCACAGCGGCTCTATTTGGCCCACCAACGACTCGCGCATACCTGTTTCCATGTTTTCTTACGTGTATTATTCGATACTGATTCATTTCAAAGCATTTCGCCACACCGAAAATTTCAATCAATTTGACATAGCCGGCATCGTCGAATTTGTTCGTTTTTCACCCTCATCTTTCAAATGCCACAGCGGCCCTATTTGGCCTACCAACGAGTCGCGCATACCTGTTTCCATGTTTTCTTACGTATATTATTCGATACTGATTCATTTCCAAGCATTTCGCCACATCGAAGATTTCAATCAATTTGACATAGCCGGCATCGTCGAATTTGTTCGTTTTTCACCCTCATCTTTCAAATGCCACAGCGGCCCTATTTGGCCTACCAACGACTCGCGCATACCTGTTTCCATGTTTTCTTACGTGTATTATTCGATACTGATTCATTTCAAAGCATTTCGGCACATCGAAAATTTCAATCAATTTGACATAGCCGGCATCGTCGAATTTGTTCGTTTTTCACCCTCATCTTTCAAATGCCACAGCGGCCCTATTTGGCCTACCAACGACTCGCGCATACCTGTTTCCATGTTTTCTTACGTGTATTATTCGATACTGATTCATTTCAAAGCATTTCGCCACATCGAAAATTTCAATCAATTTGACATAGCCGGCATCGTCGAATTTGTTCGTTTTTCACCCTCATCTTTCAAATGCCACAGCGGCCCTATTTGGCCTACCAACGACTCGCGCATACCTGTTTCCATGTTTTCTTACGTGTATTATTCGATACTGATTCATTTCAAAGCATTTCGCCACATCGAAAATTTCAATCAATTTGACATAGCCGGCATCGTCGAATTTGTTCGTTTTTCACCCTCATCTTTCAAATGCTACAGCGGCCCTATTTGGCCTACCAACGACTCGCGCATACCTGTTTCCATGTTTTCTTACGTGTATTATTCGATACTGATTCAAAGCATTTCGCCACATCGAAAATTTCAATCAATTTGACATAGCCGGCATCGTCGAATTTGTTCGTTTTTCACCCTCATCTTTCAAATGCCACAGCGGCCCTATTTGGCCTACCAACGACTCGCGCATACCTGTATCCATGTTTTCTTACGTGTATTATTCGATGCTGATTCATTTCAAAGCATTTCGCCACATCGAAAATTTCAATCAATTTGACATAGCCGGCATCGTCGAATTTGTTCGTTTTTCACCCTCATCTTTCAAATGCCACAGCGGCTCTATTTGGCCCACCAACGACTCGCGCATACCTGTTTCCATGTTTTCTTACGTGTATTATTCGATACTGATTCATTTCAAAGCATTTCGCCACACCGAAAATTTCAATCAATTTGACATAGCCGGCATCGTCGAATTTGTTCGTTTTTCACCCTCATCTTTCAAATGCCACAGCGGCCCTATTTGGCCTACCAACGACTCGCGCACACCTATTTCCATGTTTTCTTACGTGTATTATTCGATACTGATTCATTTCAAAGCATTTCGCCACATCGAAAATTTCAATCAATTTGACATAGCCGCCATCGTCGAATTTGTTCGTTTTTCACCCTCATCTTTCAAATGCCACAGCGGCCCTATTTGGCCTACCAACGAGTCGCGCATACCTGTTTCCATGTTTTCTTACGTATATTATTCGATACTGATTCATTTCCAAGCATTTCGCCACATCGAAGATTTCACTCAATTTGACATAGCCGGCATCGTCGAATTTGTTCGTTTTTCACCCTCATCTTTCAAATGCCACAGCGGCCCTATTTGGCCTACCAACGACTCGCGCATACCTGTTTCCATGTTTTCTTACGTGTATTATTCGATACTGATTCATTTCAAAGCATTTCGGCACATCGAAAATTTCAATCAATTTGACATAGCCGGCATCGTCGAATTTGTTCGTTTTTCACCCTCATCTTTCAAATGCCACAGCGGCCCTATTTGGCCTACCAACGACTCGCGCATACCTGTTTCCATGTTTTCTTACGTGTATTATTCGATACTGATTCAAAGCATTTCGCCACATCGAAAATTTCAATCAATTTGACATAGCCGGCATCGTCGAATTTGTTCGTTTTTCACCCTCATCTTTCAAATGCCACAGCGGTCCTATTTGGCCTACCAACGACTCGCGCATACCTGTTTCCATGTTTTCTTACGTGTATTATTCGATACTGATTCATTTCAAAGCATTTCGCCACATCGAAAATTTCAATCAATTTGACATAGCCGGCATCGTCGAATGTGTTCGTTTTTCACCCTCATCTTTCAAATGCCACAGCGGCCCTATTTGGCCTACCAACGACTCGCGCATACCTGTTTCCATGTTTTCTTACGTGTATTATTCGATACTGATTCATTTCAAAGCATTTCGCCACATCGAAAATTTCAATCAATTTGACATAGCCGGCATCGTCGAATTTGTTCGTTTTTCGCCCTCATCTTTCAAATGCCACAGCGGCCCTATTTGGCCTACCAACGACTCGCGCATACCTGTTTCCATATTTTCTTACGTGTATTATTCGATACTGATTCATTTCAAAGCATTTCGCCACATCGAAAATTTCAATAAATTTGACATAGCCGGCATCGTCGAATTTGTTCGTTTTTCACCCTCATCTTTCAAATGCCACAGCGACCCTATTTTGCCTACCAACGACTCGCGCATACCTGTTTCCATGTTTTCTTACGTGTATTATTCGATACTGATTCATTTCAAAGCATTTCGCCACATCGAAAATTTCAATCAATTTGACATAGCCGGCATCGTCGAATTTGTTCGTTTTTCACCCTCATCTTTCAAATGCCACAGCGGCCCTATTTGGCCTACCAACAACACGCGCATACCTATTTCCATGTTTTCTTACGTGTATTATTCGATACTGATTCATTTCAAAGCATTTCGCCACATCGAAAATTTCAATCAATTTGACATAGCCGCCATCGTCGAATTTGTTCGTTTTTCACCCTCATCTTTCAAATGCCACAGCGGCCCTATTTGGCCTACCAACGACTCGCGCATACCTGTTTCCATGTTTTCTTACGTGTATTATTCGATACTGATTCATTTCAAAGCATTTCGCCACATCGAAAATTTCAATCAATTTGACATAGCCGGCATCGTCGAATTCGTTCGTTTTTCACCCTCATCTTTCAAATGCTACAGCGGCCCTATTTGGCCTACCAACGACTCGCGCATACCTGTTTCCATGTTTTCTTACGTGTATTATTCGATACTGATTCATTTCAAAGCATTTCGCCACATCGAAAATTTCAATCAATTCGACACATCGTCGAATTTGTTCGTTTTTCACCCTCATCTTTCAAATGCCACAGCGGCCCTATTTGGCCTACCAACGAGTCGCGCATACCTGTTTCCATGTTTTCTTATGTGTATTATTCGATACTGATTCATTTCAAAGCATTTCTCCACATCGAAAATTTCAATCAATTTGACATAGCCGGCATCGTCGAATTTGTTCGTTTTTCACCCTCATCTTTCAAATGCCACAGCGGCCTTATTTGGCCTACCAACGACTCGCGCACACCTGTTTCCATGTTTTCTTACGTGTATTATTCGGTACTGATTCATTTCAAAGCATTTCGCCACATCGAAAATTTCAATCAATTTGACATAGCCGGCATCGTCGAATTTGTTCGTTTTTCACCCTCATCTTTCAAATGCCACAGCGGCCCTATTTGGCCTACCAACGACTCGCGCATAGCTGTTTCCATGTTTTCTTACGTGTATTATTCGATACTGATTCATTTCAAAGCATTTCGCCACATCGAAAATTTCAATCAATTTGACATAGCCGGCATCGTCGAATTTGTTCGTTTTTCACCCTCATCTTTCAAATGCCACAGCGGCCCTACTTGGTCTACCAACGACTCGCGCACACCTGTTTCCATGTTTTCTTACGTGTATTATTCGGTACTGATTCATTTCAAAGCATTTCGCCACATCGAAAATTTCAATCAATTTGACATAGCCGGCATCGTCGAATTTGTTCGTTTTTCACCCTCATCTTTCAAATGCCACAGCGGCCCTATTTGGCCTACCAACGACTCGCGCAAACCTGTTTCCATGTTTTCTTACGTGTATTTCTCGATACTGATTCATTTCAAAGCATTTCGCCACATCGAAAATTTCAATCAATTTGACATAGCCGGCATCGTCGAATTTGTACGTTTTTCACCCTCATCTTTCAAATGCCACAGCGGCCCTATTTGGCCTACCAACGACTCGCGCATACCTGTTTCCATGTTTTCTTACGTGTATTATTCGGTACTGATTCATTTCAAAGCATTTCGCCACATCGAAAATTTCAATCAATTTGACATAGCCGGCATCGTCGAATTTGTTCGTTTTTCACCCTCATCTTTCAAATGCCACAGCGGCCCTACTTGGTCTACCAACGACTCGCGCACACCTGTTTCCATGTTTTCTTACGTGTATTATTCGATACTGTTTCATTTCAAAGCATTTCGCCACATCGAAAATTTCAATCAATTTGACATAGCCGGCATCGTCGAATTTGTTCGTTTTTCACCCTCATCTTTCAAATGCCACAGCGGCCCTGTTTGGCCTACCAACGACTCGCGCATACCTGTTTCCATGTTTTCTTACGTGTATTATTCGATACTGATTCATTTCAAAGCATTTCGCCACATCGAAAATTTCAATCAATTTGACATAGCCGGCATCGTCGAATTTGTTCGTTTTTCACCCTCATCTTTCAAATGCCACAGCGGCCCCTTTTTGCCTACCAACGGCTCGCGCATACCTGTTTCCATGTTTTCTTACGTGTATTATTCGATACTGATTCATTTCAAAGCATTTCGCCACATCGAAAATTTCAATCAATTTGACATACCCGGCATCGTCGAATTTGTTCGTTTTTCACCCTCATCTTTCAAATGCCACAGCGGCCCTACGTGGTCTACCAACGACTCGCGCATACCTGTTTCCATGTTTTCTTACGTGTATTATTCGATACTGATTCATTTCAAAGCATTTCGCCACATCGAAAATTTCAATCAATTCGACACATCGTCGAATTTGTTCGTTTTTCACCCTCATCTTTCAAATGCTACAGCGGTCCTATTTGGCCTACCAACGACTCGCGCATACCTGTTTCCATGTTTTCTTACGTTTATTATTCGATACTGATTCATTTCAAAGCATTTCTCCACATCGAAAATTTCAATCAATTTGACATAGCCGGCATCGTCGAATTCGTTCGTTTTTCACCCTCATCTTTCAAATGCTACAGCGGCCCTATTTGGCCTACCAACGACTCGCGCATACCTGTTTCCATGTTTTCTTACGTGTATTATTCGATACTGATTCATTTCAAAGCATTTCGCCACATCGAAAATTTCAATCAATTCGACACATCGTCGAATTTGTTCGTTTTTCACCCTCATCTTTCAAATGCCACAGCGGCCCTATTTGGCCTACCAACGAGTCGCGCATACCTGTTTCCATGTTTTCTTATGTGTATTATTCGATACTGATTCATTTCAAAGCATTTCTCCACATCGAAAATTTCAATCAATTTGACATAGCCGGCATTGTCGAATTTGTTCGTTTTTCACCCTCATCTTTCAAATGCCACAGCGGCCCTATTTGGCCTACCAACGACTCGCGCATACCTGTTTCCATGTTTTCTTACGTGTATTATTCGATACTGATTCATTTCAAAGCATTTCGCCACATCGAAAATTTCAATCAATTTGACATAGCCGGCATCGTCGAATTTGTTCGTTTTTCACCCTCATCTTTCAAATGCCACAGCGGCCTTATTTGGCCTACCAACGACTCGCGCGTACCTGTTTCCATGTTTTCTTACGTGTATTATTCGGTACTGATTCATTTCAAAGCATTTCGCCACATCGAAAATTTCAATCAATTTGACATAGCCGGCATCGTCGAATTTGTTCGTTTTTCACCCTCATCTTTCAAATGCCACAGCGGCCCTATTTGGCCTACCAACGACTCGCGCATACCTGTTTCCATGTTTTCTTACGTGTATTATTCGATACTGATTCATTTCAAAGCATTTCGCCACATCGAAAATTTCAATCAATTTGACATAGCCGGCATCGTCGAATTTGTTCGTTTTTCACCCTCATCTTTCAAATGCCACAGCGGCCCTATTTGGCCTACCAACGACTCGCGCATACCTGTTTCCATGTTCTCTTACGTGTATTATTCGATACTGATTCATTTCAAAGCATTTCGCCACATCGAAAATTTCAATCAATTTGACATAGCCGGCATCGTCGAATTTGTTCGTTTTTCACCCTCATCTTTCAAATGCTACAGCGGCCCTATTTGGCCTACCAACGACTCGCGCATACCTGTTTCCATGTTTTCTTACGTGTATTATTCGATACTGATTCATTTCAAAGCATTTCGGCACATCGAAAATTTCAATCAATTTGACATAGCCGGCATCGTCGAATTTGTTCGTTTTTCACCCACATCTTTCAAATGCCACAGCGGCCCTATTTGGCCTACCAACGACTCGCGCATACCTGTTTCCATGTTTTCTTACGTGTATTATTCGATACTGATTCATTTCAAAGCATTTCGCCACATCGAAAATTTCAATCAATTTGACATAGCCGGCATCGTCGAATTTGTTCGTTTTTCACCCTCATCTTTCAAATGCTACAGCGGCCCTATTTGGCCTACCAACGACTCGCGCATACCTGTTTCCATGTTTTCTTACGTGTATTATTCGATACTGATTCATTTCAAAGCATTTCGCCACATCGAAAATTTCAATCAATTTGACATAGCCGGCATCGTCGAATTTGTTCGTTTTTCACCCTCATCTTTCAAATGCCACAGCGGCCCTATTTGGCCTACCAACGACTCGCGCATACCTGTTTCCATGTTTTCTTACGTGTATTATTCGATACTGATTCATTTCAAAGCATTTCGCCACATCGAAAATTTCAATCAATTTGACATACCCGGCATCGTCGAATTTGTTCGTTTTTCACCCTCATCTTCCAAATGCCACAGCAGCCCTATTTGGCCTACCAACGACTCGCGCATACCTGTTTCCATGTTTTCTTACGTGTATTATTCGATACTGATTCATTTCAAAGCATTTCGCCACATCGAAAATTTCAATCAATTTGACATAGCCGGCATCGTCGAATTTGTTCGTTTTTCACCCTCATCTTTCAAATGCCACAGCGGCCCTATTTGGCCTACCAACGACTCGCGCATACCTGTTTCCATGTTTTCTTACGTGTATTATTCGATACTGATTCATTTCAAAGCATTTCGCTACATCGAAAATTTCAATCAATTTGACATAGCCGGCATCGTCGAATTTGTTCGTTTTTCACCCTCATCTTTCAAATGCCACAGCGGCCCTACGTGGTCTACCAACGACTCGCGCACACCTGTTTCCATGTTTTCTTACGTGTATTATTCGATACTGATTCATTTCAAAGCATTTCGCCACATCGAAAATTTCAATCAATTTGACATAGCCGGCATCGTCGAATTTGTTCGTTTTTCACCCTCATCTTTCAAATGCCACAGCGGCCCTATTTGGCCTACCAACGACTCGCGCATACCTGTTTCCATGTTTTCTTACGTGTATTATTCGATACTGTTTCATTTCAAAGCATTTCGCCACATCGAAAATTGCAATCAATTTGACATAGCCGGCATCGTCGAATTTGTTCGTTTTTCACCCTCATCTTTCAAATGCCACAGCGGCCCTATTTTGCCTACCAACGACTCGCGCATACCTGTTTCCATGTTTTCTTACGTGTATTATTCGATACTGATTCATTTTAAAGCATTTCGCCACATCGAAAATTTCAATCAATTTGACATAGCCGGCATCGTCGAATTTGTTCGTTTTTCACCCTCATCTTTCAAATGCCACAGCGGCCCCTTTTTGCCTACCAACGACTCGCGCATACCTGTTTCCATGTTTTCTTACGTGTATTATTCGATACTGATTCATTTCAAAGCATTTCGCCACATCGAAAATTTCAATCAATTTGACATAGCCGGCATCGTCGAATTTGTTCGTTTTTCACCCTCATCTTTCAAATGCCACAGCGGCCCTACGTGGTCTACCAACGACTCGCGCATACCTGTTTCCATGCTTTCTTACGTGTATTATTCGATACTGATTCATTTCAAAGCATTTCGCCACATCGAAAATTTCAATCAATTTGACATAGCCGGCATCGTCGAATTTGTTCGTTTTTCACCCTCATCTTTCAAATGCCACAGCGGCCCTACGTGGTCTACCAACGACTCGCGCACACCTGTTTCCATGTTTTCTTACGTGTATTATTCGATACTGATTCATTTCAAAGCATTTCGCCACATCGAAAATTTCAATCAATTTGACATAGCCGGCATCGTCGAATTTGTTCGTTTTTCACCCTCATCTTTCAAATGCCACAGCGGTCCTATTTGGCCTACCAACGACTCGCGCATACCTGTTTCCATGTTTTCTTACGTGTATTATTCGATACTGATTAATTTCAAAGCATTTCGCCACATCGAAAATTTCAATCAATTTGACATAGCCGGCATCGTCGAATTTGTTCGTTTTTCACCCTCATCTTTCAAATGCCACAGCGGCCCTATTTGGCCTACCAACGACTCGCGCATACCTGTTTCCATGTTTTCTTACGTGTATTATTCGATACTGATTCATTTCAAAGCATTTCGCCACATCGAAAATTGCAATCAATTTGACATAGCCGGCATCGTCGAATTTGTTCGTTTTTCACCCTCATCTTTCAAATGCCACAGCGGCCCTATTTGGCCTACCAACGACTCGCGCATACCTGTTTCCATGTTTTCTTACGTGTATTATTCGATACTGATTCATTTTAAAGCATTTCGCCACATCGAAAATTTCAATCAATTTGACATAGCCGGCATCGTCGAATTTGTTCGTTTTTCACCCTCATCTTTCAAATGCCACAGCGGCCCTACTTGGTCTACCAACGACTCGCGCACACCTGTTTCCATGTTTTCTTACGTCTATTATTCGATACTGATTCATTTCAAAGCATTTCGCCACATCGAAAATATCAATCAATTCGACACATCGTCGAATTTGTTCGTTTTTCACCCTCATCTTTTAAATGCCACAGCGGCCCTATTTGGCCTACCAACGACTCGCGCATACCTGTTTCCATGTTTTCTTACGTGTATTATTCGATACTGTTTCATTTCAAAGCATTTCGCCACATCGAAAATTGCAATCAATTTGACATAGCCGGCATCGTCGAATTTGTTCGTTTTTCACCCTCATCTTTCAAATGCCACAGTGGCCCTATTTGGCCTACCAACGACTCGCGCATACCTGTTTCCATGTTTTCTTACGTGTATTATTCGATACTGATTCATTTCAAAGCATTTCGCCACATCGAAAATTTCAATCAATTTGACATAGCCGGCATCGTCGAATTTGTTCGTTTTTCACCCTCATCTTTCAAATGCCACAGCTGCCCTATTTGGCCTACCAACGACTCGCGCATACCTGTTTCCATGTTTTCTTACGTGTATTATTCGATACTGATTCATTTCAAAGCATTTAGCCACATCGAAAATTTCAATCAATTTGACATAGCCGGCATCGTCGAATTTGTTCGTTTTTCACCCTCATCTTTCAAATGCCACAGCGGCCCTATTTGGCCTACCAACGACTCGCGCATACCTGTTTCCATGTTTTCTTACGTATATTATTCGATACTGATTCATTTCAAAGCATTTAGCCACATCGAAAATTTCAATCAATTTGACATAGCCGGCATCGTCGAATTTGTTCGTTTTTCACCCTCATCTTTCAAATGCCACAGCGGCCCTATTTGGCCTACCAACGACTCGCGCACACCTGTTTCCATGTTTTCTTACGTGTATTATTCGATACTGATTCATTTCAAAGCATTTCGCCACATCGAAAATTTCAATCAATTTGACATAGCCGGCATCGTCGAATTTGTTCGTTTTTCACCCTCATCTTTCAAATGCCACAGCGGCCCTATTTGGCCTACCAACGACTCGCGCATACCTGTTTCCATGTTTTCTTACGTGTATTATTCGATACTGATTCATTTCAAAGCATTTCGCCACATCGAAAATTTCAATCAATTTGACATAGCCGGCATCGTCGAATTTGTTCGTTTTTCACCCTCATCTTTCAAATGCCACAGCGGCCCTATTTGGCCTACCAACGACTCGCGCATACCTGTTTCCATGTTTTCTTACGTGTATTATTCGATACTGATTCATTTCAAGCATTTCGCCACATCGAAAATTTCAATCAATTTGACATAGCCGGCATCGTCGAATTTGTTCGTTTTTCACCCTCATCTTTCAAATGCTACAGCGGCCCTATTTGGCCTACCAACGACTCGCGCATACCTGTTTCCATGTTTTCTTACGTGTATTATTCGATACTGATTCATTTCAAAGCATTTCGCCACATCGAAAATTTCAATCAATTTGACATAGCCGGCATCGTCGAATTTGTTCGTTTTCCACCCTCATCTTTCAAATGCCACAGCGGCCCTATTTGGCCTACCAACGACTCGCGCATACCTGTTTCCATGTTTTCTTACGTGTATTATTCGATACTGATTCATTTCAAAGCATTTCGCCACATCGAAAATTTCAATCAATTTGACATAGCCGGCATCGTCGAATTTGTTCGTTTTTCACCCTCATCTTTCAAATGCCACAGCGGCCCTATTTGGCCTACCAACGACTCGCGCATACCTGTTTCCATGTTTTCTTACGTGTATTATTCGATACTGATTCATTTCAAAGCATTTCGCCACATCGAAAATTTCAATCAATTTGACATAGCCGGCATCGTCGAATTTGTTCGTTTTTCACCCTCATCTTTCAAATGCCACAGCGGCCCTATTTGGCCTACCAACGACTCGCGCATACCTTTTTGCATGTCCTGGTGTGTGTATTTATCGATCCTGAGAGTTTGGAGTACATCCAGCAACATTGAGATTTTGACCGCAAAATCCAAGCAGTGGTTAGTAAGGCATTTCGGATGGATTCCTTGCCTCATCTTCCAACTGCCACAGTGGCCCTATTAGGCCTTCCAATGACTCGCGCACACCTTTTTGCATGTCCTGGTGTGTGTATTAATCGATCCTGAGAGTTTGAAGTACATCCGGCAACATTGAGATTTTGACCGCAAGATCCAAGCAGTGGTTAGTAAGGCATTTCGGATGGATTCCCTGCCTCATCTTCCAACTGCCACAGCGGCCCTATTAGGCCTACCAATGCATCGCGCACACCTGTTTCCATGTTTTCTTACGCGTATTAATCGATCCTGATGCAATGGAAAGCATTTCGCGACAACAGAAATTTCAATCAATTTTACATACCCGGGGTCGTGAAATTTAATCATTTTACGAGTGATTCTTCCCACTGCCACAGCGGCCCTATTTGGCCTACCAACGACTTGCGCACACCTTTTTGCATGTCCTGGTGTGTGTATTAATCGATCCTGAGAGTTTGAAGTACATCCGACAACATTGAGATTTTGACCGCAAGATGCAAGCAGTGGTTAGTAAGGCATTTCGGATGGATTCCCTGCCCCATCTTCCAACTGCCACAGCGGCCTTATTAATCCTTCCAATGACTCGCGCACACCTTTTTGCATGTCCTGGTGTGTGTATTAATCGATCCTGAGTCTTTGAAGTACATCCGGCAACATTGAGACTTTGACTGCAAAATCCAAGCAGTGGTTAGTAAGGCATTTCGGATGGATTCCCTGCCTCATCTTCCAACTGCCACAGCGGCCCTATTAGGCCTTCCAATGACTCGCGCACACCTTTTTGCATGTCCTGGTGTGTTTATTAGTCGATCCTGAGAGTTTGAAGTACATCCGGCAACATTGAGATTTTGACCGCAAGATCCAAGCAGTGGTTAGTAAGGCATTTCGGATGGATTCCCCGCCTCATCTTCCAACTGCCACAGCGACCCTATTGGGTCTTCCAATGACTCGCGCACACCTTTTTGCATGTCCTGGTGTGTGTATTCATCGATCCTGAGAGTTTGAAGTACATCCGACAACATTGAGATTTTGACCGCAAGATGCAAGCAGTGGTTAGTAAGGCATTTCGGATGGATTCCCTGCCTCATCTTCCAACTGCCACAGCGGCCCTATTGGGCCTTCCAATGACTCGCACACACCTTTTTGCATGTCCTGGTGTGTGTATTAGTCGATCCTGAGAGTTTGAAGTACATCCGGCAACATTGAGATTTTGACCGCAAACTCCAAGCAGTGGTTAGTAAGGCATTTCGGATGGATTCCCTGCCTCATCTTCCAACTGCCACAGCGGCCGTATTAGGCCTTTCAATGACTCGCGCACACCTTTTTAAATGTCCTGGTGTGTGTATTAATCGATCCTGAGAGTTTGAAGTACATCCGGCAACATTGAGATTTTGACCGCAAAATCCAAGCAGTGGTTAGTAAGGCATTTCGAATGGATTCCCTGCCTCTTCTTCCAACTGCCACAGTGGCCCTATTAGGCCTGCCAATGCATCGCGCACACCTGTTTCCATGTTTTCTTACGTGTATTAATCGAACCGGATGCAATGGAAAGCATTTCGCGACATCAGAAATTTCAATCAATTTTACATACCCGGGGTCGTGAAATTTAATCATTTTACGAGTGATTCTTTCCACTGCCACAGCGGCCCTATTAGGCCTTCCAATGACTCGCACACACCTTTTTGCATGTCCTGGTGTGTGTATTAATCGATCTTGAGAGTTTGAAGTACATCCGGCAACATTGAGATTTTGACCGCAAAATCCAAGCAGTGGTTAGTTAGGCATTTCGGATGGATTCCCTGCCTCCCTTCCAACTGCCACAGCGGCCCTATTAGGCCTACCAACGACTTGCGCAAACCTTTTTGCATGTCCTGGTGTGTGTGTTAATCGATCCTGAGAGTTTGAAGTACAGCCGACAACATTGATATTTTGACCGCAAGATGCAAGCAGTGGTTAGTAAGGCATTTCGGATGGATTCCCTGCCTCATCTTCCAACTGCCACAGCGGCCCTATTAGGCCTTCCCATGACTCGCGCACACCTTTTTGCATGTCCTGGTGTGTGTATTAATCGATCCTGAGAGTTTGAAGTACATCCGGCAACATTGAGATTTTGACCGCAAAATCCAAGCAGTGGTTAGTAGGGCATTTCGGATGGATTCCCTGCCCCATCTTCCAACTGCCACAGCGGCCTTATTAATCCTTCCAATGACTCGCGCACACCTTTTTGCATGTCCTGGTGTGTGTATTAATCGATCCTGAGAGTTTGAAGTACATCCGGCAACATTGAGATTTTGACCGCAAAATCCAAGCAGTGGTTAGTAAGGCATTTCGGATGGATTCCCTGCCTCATCTTCCAACTGCCACAGCGGCCCTATTAGGCCTTCCAATGACTCGCGCACACCTTTTTGCATGTCCTGGTGTGTGTATTCATCGATCCCGAGAGTTTGAAGTACATCCGGCAACATTGAGATTTTGACCGCAAAATCCAAGCAGTGGTTAGTAAGGCATTTCGGATGGATTCCCTGCCTCATCTTCCAACTGCCACAGCGGCCCTATTAGGCCTTCCAATGACTCGCGCACACCTTTTTGCATGTCCTGGTGTGTGTATTCATCGATCCTGAGAGTTTGAAGTACATCCGGCAACATTGAGATTTTGACCGCAAGATCCAAGCAGTGGTTAGTAAGGCATTTCGGATGGTTTTTCCGCCTCATCTTCCAACTGCCACAGCGACCCTATTGGGCCTTCCAATGACCCGCGCACACCTTTCTGCATGTCCTGGTGTGTGTATTCATCGATCCTGAGAGTTTGAAGTACATCCGGCAACATTGAGATTTTGACCGCAAAATCCAAGCAGTGGTTAGTAAGGCATTTCGGATGGATTCCCTGCCTCATCTTCCAACTGCCACAGCGGCCCTATTAGGCCTACCAATGCATCGCGCACACCTGTTTCCATGTTTTCTTACGTGTATTAATCGATCCTGATGCAATGGAAAGCATTTCGAGACATCAGAAATTTCAATCAATTTTACATAGCCGGGGTCGTGAAATTTAATCATTTTACGAGTGATTCTTCCCACTGCCACAGCGACCCTATTGGGCCTTCCAATGACCCGCGCACACCTTTCTGCATGTCCTGGTGTGTGTATTCATCGATCCTGAGAGTTTGAAGTACATCCGGCAACATTGAGATTTTGACCGCAAAATCCAAGCAGTGGTTAGTAAGGCATTTCGGATGGATTCCCTGCCTCATCTTCCAACTGCCACAGCGGCCCTATTAGGCCTTCCAATGACTCGCGCACACCTTTTTGCATGTCCTGGTGTGTGTATTCATCGATCCTGAGAGTTTGAAGTACATCCGGCAACATTGAGATTTTGACCGCAAAATCCAAGCAGTGGTTAGTAAGGCATTTCGAATGGACTCCCTGCCTCTTCTTCCCACTGCCACAGCGGCCCTATTAGGCCTACCAACGACTTGCGCACACCTTTTTGCATGTCCTGGTGTGTGCATTAGTCGATCCTGAGAGTTTGAAATACATCCGGCAACATTGAGATTTTGACCGCAAAATCCAAGCAGTGGTTAGTAGGGCATTTCGGATGGATTCCCTGCCTCATCTTCCAACTGCCACAGCGGCCCTATTAGGCCTTCCAATGACTCGCGCACACCTTTTTGCATGGCCTGGTGTGTGTATTAATCGATCCTGAGAGTTTGAAGTACATCCGGCAACATTGAGATTTTGACCGCAAGATCCAAGCAGTGGTTAGTAAGGCATTTCGGATGGATTCCCTGCCTCATCTTCCAACTGCCACAGCGGCCCTATTAGGCCTTCCAATGACTCGCGCACACCTTTTTGCATGTCCTGGTGTGTGTATTCATCGATCCCGAGAGTTTGAAGTACATCCGGCAACATTGAGATTTTGACCGCAAGATCCAAGCAGTGGTTAGTAAGGCATTTCGGATGGTTTTTCCGCCTCATCTTCCAACTGCCACAGCGACCCTATTGGGCCTTCCAATGACCCGCGCACACCTTTCTGCATGTCCTGGTGTGTGTATTCATCGATCCTGAGAGTTTGAAGTACATCCGGCAACATTGAGATTTTGACCGCAAAATCCAAGCAGTGGTTAGTAAGGCATTTCGAATGGACTCCCTGCCTCTTCTTCCAACTGCCACAGCGGCCCTATTAGGCCTGCCAATGCATCGCGCACACCTGTTTCCATGTTTTCTTACGTGTATTAATCGAACCGGATGCAATGGAAAGCATTTCGCGACATCAGAAATTTCAATCAATTTTACATAGCCGGGGTCGTGAAATTTAATCATTTTACGAGTGATTCTTTCCACTGCCACAGCGGCCCTATTAGGCCTACCAACGACTTGCGCACACGTTTTTGCATGTCCTGGTGTGTGTATTAATCGATCCTGAGTGTTTGAAGTACATCGGGCAACATTGAAATTTTGACCGCAAAATCCAAGCAGTGGTTAGTAAGGCATTTCGGATGGATTCCCTGCCTCATCTTCCAACTGCCACAGCGGCCCTATTAGGCCTTCCAATGACTCGCGCACACGTTTTTGCATGTCCTGGTGTGTGTATTAATCGATCCTGAGAGTTTGAAGTACATCCGGCAATATTGAGATTTTGACCGCAAAATCCAAGCAGTGGTTAGTAAGGCATTTCGGATGGATTCCCTGCCCCATCTTCCAACTGCCGCAGCGGCCTTATTACGCCTTCCAATGACTCACGCACACCTTTTTACATGTCCTGATGTGTGTATTCATCGATCCTGAGAGTTTGAAGTACATCCGGCAACATTAAGATTTTGACCGCAAAATCCAAGCAGTGGTTAGTAAGGCATTTCTGCCTCATCTTCCAACTGCCACAGCGGCCCTATTAGGCCTTCCAATGACTCGCGGACACGTTTTTGCATGTCCTGGTGTGTGTATTAATCGATCCTGAGAGTTTGAAGTACATCCGGCAACATTGAGATTTTGACCGCAAAATCCAAGCAGTGGTTAGTAAGGCATTTCTGCCTCATCTTCCAACTGCCACAGCGGCCCTATTAGGCCTTCCAATGACTCGCGCATACCTTTTTGCATGTCCTGGTGTGTGTATTAATCGATCCTGAGAGTTTGAAGTACATCCGGCAACTTTGAGATTTTGACCGCAAAATCCAAGCAGTGGTTAGTAAGGCATTTCGGATGGATTCATTGCCTCATCTTCCAACTGCCACAGCGGCCCTATTAGGCCTTCCAATGACTCGCGCACACCTTTTTGCATGTCCTGGTGTGTGTATTCATCGATCCTGAGAGTTTGAAGTACATCCGGCAACATTGAGATTTTGACCGCAAGATCCAAGCAGTGGTTAGTAAGGCATTTCGGATGGTTTTTCCGCCTCATCTTCCAACTGCCACAGCGACCCTATTGGGCCTTCCAATGACCCGCGCACACCTTTCTGCATGTCCTGGTGTGTGTATTCATCGATCCTGAGAGTTTGAAGTACATCCGGCAACATTGAGATTTTGACCGCAAAATCCAAGCAGTGGTTAGTAAGGCATTTCGGATGGATTCCCTGCCTCATCTTCCAACTGCCACAGCGGCCCTATTAGGCCTACCAATGCATCGCGCACACCTGTTTCCATGTTTTCTTACGTGTATTAATCGATCCTGATGCAATGGAAAGCATTTCGCGACATCAGAAATTTCAATCAATTTTACATAGCCGGGGTCGTGAAATTTAATCATTTTACGAGTGATTCTTCCCACTGCCACAGCGGCCCTATTAGGCCTACCAACGACTTGCGCACACCTTTTTGCATGTCCTGGTGTGTGTATTAGTCGATCCTGAGAGTTTGAAATACATCCGGCAACATTGAGATTTTGACCGCAAACTCCAAGCAGTGGTTAGTAAGGCATTTCGGATGGATTCCCTGCCTCATCTTCCAACTGCCACAGCGGCCCTATTAGGCCTTCCAATGACTCGCGCACACCTTTTTGCATGTCCTGGTGTGTGTATTCATCGATCCTGAGAGTTTGAAGTACATCCGGCAACATTGAGATTTTGACCGCAAAATCCAAGCAGTGGTTAGTAGGGCATTTCGGATGGATTCCCTGCCCCATCTTCCAACTGCCACAGCGGCCTTATTAATCCTTCCAATGACTCGCGCACACCTTTTTGCATGTCCTGGTGTGTGTATTAATCGATCCTGAGAGTTTGAAGTACATCCGGCAACATTGAGATTTTGACCGCAAGATCCAAGCAGTGGTTAGTAAGGCATTTCGGATGGATTCCCTGCCTCATCTTCCAACTGCCACAGCGGCCCTATTAGGCCTTCCAATGACTCGCGCACACCTTTTTGCATGTCCTGGTGTGTGTATTCATCGATCCGAGAGTTTGAAGTACATCCGGCAACATTGAGATTTTGACCGCAAGATCCAAGCAGTGGTTAGTAAGGCATTTCGGATGGTTTTTCCGCCTCATCTTCCAACTGCCACAGCGACCCTATTGGGCCTTCCAATGACCCGCGCACACCTTTCTGCATGTCCTGGTTGTGTGTATTCATCGATCCTGAGAGTTTGAAGTACATCCGGCAACATTGAGATTTTGACCGCAAAATCCAAGCAGTGGTTAGTAAGGCATTTCGAATGGACTCCCTGCCTCTTCTTCCAACTGCCACAGCGGCCCTATTAGGCCTGCCAATGCATCGCGCACACCTGTTTCCATGTTTTCTTACGTGTATTAATCGAACCGGATGCAATGGAAAGCATTTCGCGACATCAGAAATTTCAATCAATTTTACATACCCGGGGTCGTGAAATTTAATCATTTTACGAGTGATTCTTTCCACTGCCACAGCGGCCCTATTAGGCCTACCAACGACTTGCGCACACGTTTTTGCATGTCCTGGTGTGTGTATTAATCGATCCTGAGAGTTTGAAGTACATCCGGCAACATTGAGATTTTGACCGCAAAATCCAAGCAGTGGTTAGTAAGGCATTTCTGCCTCATCTTCCAACTGCCACAGCGGCCCTATTAGGCCTTCCAATGACTCGCGCACACCTTTTTGCATGTCCTGGTGTGTGTATTAATCGATCCTGAGAGTTTGAAGTACATCCGGCAACTTTGAGATTTTGACCGCAAAATCCAAGCAGTGGTTAGTAAGGCATTTCTGCCTCATCTTCCAACTGCCACAGCGGCCCTATTAGGCCTTCCAATGACTCGCGCACACCTTTTTGCATGTCCTGGTGTGTGTATTAATCGATCCTGAGAGTTTGAAGTACATCCGGCAACATTGAGATTTTGACCGCAAAATCCAAGCAGTGGTTAGTAAGGCATTTCGGATGGATTCCCTGCCTCATCTTCCAACTGCCACAGCGCCCCTATTAGGCCTACCAATGCATCGCGCACACCTGTTTCCATGTTTTCTTACGTGTATTAATCGATCCTGATGCAATGGAAAGCATTTTGCGACAATCAGGGTAAGGCTGTGTCTCCAATAAGAAACTATACCTACCAAAATAGGAACATTGGGAATGGAAATACAGCCAAACCTCTGTAATTGGAACATCCTTAAATCGAATTTTCTATAATTCAAACCAGATATCTGAAAAATATTAGCTTCAGTGGCTATTTGAATTTGTGGGGCTTATCCTTCTCACCCAATGAGTGAGAGATTTGTACTCTCACTCTTATAAATGTACAGTTTAAATTTTAGTAGTGAAACGAAATGAAAAAGAGATGGGCAATCGCGAGAATCGGCGGATACACTCAATTTAGAGATCTCCCTCCGACTTGAAGAATCGGCGAATACACACAATCGTTGGCGATTGGAATCGGACCTACAAGAATCGAAAATCAACAATCGACTTCGCTCAATTCGAATTAGAATAATTGCGATTGCTACAACAATAGAATTATTCGATTGTTTTTATTCGCAAATGCCCATCGCTAATTCTGATACGCTTACTATCCCGATCTGCTTTATCAGGGAGGACCACCTTCACATATCTTGAAAAAATCGAATTCTATTGGAAGTTAGTCTGCTCGAACATCTAAGGGAGCTGTCATTAGTCTGTGTCTGACATTTTGTATGGCTTGTTCTTGTTCTTTTACTGGCCAGAATGTTCGGCTTATAAGGCGGGGTTCTAAAAATCCCCAGAAAACTGTTGGAATATGCATTTATTTTCACAATGTATTGCACACAACAACACAAACCAGATCAGCTCTGCTCAGCTTAGCGGACTGCAAGAAGAAGAAAGAAAGGAACAATCGAAAAACAACCTTCTCGTCATCGTACCAACACCCGTCGCACGAATGGCAGTTGACACAACATCTCGGTCGCAACTACCGCTATCCAGCGCACTATGAAATGGGGTGTGGCTTGCTTATGTTATCTCTGGCGATCATTTGTTTTTTTATTTTTGGGTCGCAATCACTGCTATCGCTTTCCAGAATACACCCTGTACAGTGACGTATAGGCCATTTTATATTATGTCGTAGAAATGTGACATCTCCGTTCGTAGGGAAGTCCAACTCTTCCCCTCTTTCCACAAACAGGAGTACAATGTGAACGTTCCTAATTGACAGAAATAAGAGGGCAAAGAGATATCCATCTTCGGCCATTTTTTTCTCCTAGTCCACATGAGAGATTAATGGGTGAGCAGTGGAAATTTCTTGTAAATGACAAAACTTTCAAAACTATGGATCCACCACAATATGGCGGCCGATTCGTGGATTTTGTGGGATAAGAGCCACAGATTCATGGATTTTGTGGGAAAATCATGTGAAGTTGGCCACAACCATGTTCTATTGCTCGAAGAGTCTTTTTACGCCTTTTTGCATGTCCTGGTGTGTGTATTAATCGATCCTGAGAGTTTGAAGTACATCCGGCAACTTTGAGATTTTGACCGAAAAATCCAAGCAGTGGTTAGTATGGCATTTCGGATGGATTCCCTGCCTCATCTTCCAACTGCCACAGCGGCCCTATTAGGCCCTCCAATGACTCGCGCACACCTTTTTGCATGTCCTGGTGTGTGTATTAATCGATCCTGAGAGTTTGAAGAACATCCGGCAACATTGAGATTTTGACCGCAAAATCCAAGCAGTGGTTAGTAAGGCATTTCTGATGGGTTTCACGGCCCATCTCCCAAATGCCACAGCGGACCTATTAGGCCTACCAACGACTTGCGCAGACCTTTTTGCATGTCCTGGTGTGTGTATTAATCGATCCTGAGAGTTTGAAGTACATCCGGCAACATTTAGATTTTGACCGCAAAATCCAAGCAGTGGTTAGTAAGGCATTTCGGATGGGTTCCCTGCCTCATCTTAAAACTGCCACAGCGGCCCTATTAGGCCTACCAATGCACCGCGCACACCTGTTTCCATGTTTTCTTACGTGTACTAATCGATCCTGATGCAATGGAAAGCATTTCGCGACATCAGAAATTTCAATCAATTTTACATACCCGGGGTCGTGAAATTTAATCATCTTACGAGTGATTCTTCCCACTGCCACAGCGGCCCTATTAGGCCTTCCAATGACTCGTGCACTCCTTTTTGCATGTCCTGGTGTGTGAATTAATCGATCCTGAGAGTTTGAAGTACATTCGGCAACATTGAGATTTTGACCGCAAAATCCAAGCAGTGGTTAGTAGGCATTTCGGATGGATTCCCTGCCTCCCTTCCAACTGCCACAGCGGCCCTATTAGGCCCTCCAATGACTCGCGCACACCTTTTTGCATGTCCTGGTGTGTGTATTAATCGATCCTGAGAGTTTGAAGAACATCCGGCAACATTGAGATTTTGACCGCAAAATCCAAGCAGTGGTTAGCAAGGCATTTCGGATGGATTCCCGGTCTCCCTTCCAACTGCCACAGCGGCCCTATTAGGCCTACCAACGACTTGCGCACACCTTTTTGCATGTCCTGGTGTGTGTATTAATCGATCCTGAGAGTTTGAAGTACATCCGGCAACATTGAGATTTTGACCGCAAAATCCAAGCAGTGGTTAGTAAGGCATTTCGGATGGATTCCCTGCCTCATCTTCCAACTGCCACAGCGGCCCTATTAGGCCCTCCAATGACTCGCGCACACCTTTTTGCATGTCCTGGTGTGTGTATTAATCGATCCTGAGAGTTTGAAGTACATCCGGCAACATTGAGATTTTGACCGCAAGATCCAAGCAGTGGTTAGTAAGGCATTTCGGATGGATTCCCTGCCTCATCTTCCAACTGCCACAGCGGCCCTATTAGGCCTACCAACGACTTGCGCACACCTTTTTGCATGTCCTGGTGTGTGTATTAATCGATCCTGAGAGTTTGAAGTACATCCGGCAACATTGAGATTTTGACCGCAAAATCCAAGCAGTGGTTAGTAAGGCATTTCGGATGGATTCTCTGCCTCATCTTCCAACTGCCACAGCGGCCCTATTAGGCCTTCCAATGACTCGCGCACACCTTTTTGCATGTCCTGGTGTGTGTATTAATCGATCCTGAGAGTTTGAAGTACATCCGGCAACATTGAGATTTTGACCGCAAGATCCAAGCAGTGGTTAGTAAGGCATTTCGGATGGATTCCCTGCCTCATCTTCCAACTGCCACAGCGGCCCTATTAGGCCTACCAATGCAACGCGCACACCTGTTTACATGTTTTCTTACGTGTACTAATCGATCCTGATGCAATGGAAAGCATTTCGCGATATCAGAAATTTCAATCAATTTTACATACCCGGGGTCGTGAAATTTAATCATTTTACGAGTGATTCTTCCCACTGCCACAGCGGCCCTATTAGGCCTACCAACGACTTGCGCACACCTTTTTGCATGTCCTGGTGTGTGTATTAATCGATCCTGAGAGTTTGAAGTACATCCGGCAACATTGAGATTTTGACCGCAAAATCCAAGCAGTGGTTAGTAAGGCATTTCGGATGGATTCCCTGCCTCCCTTCCAACTGCCACAGCGGCCCTATTAGGCCTTCCAATGACTCGCGCACACCTTTTTGCATGTCCTGGTGTGTGTATTAATCGATCCTGAGAGTTTGAAGTACATCCGGCAACATTGAGATTTTGACCGCAAGATCCAAGCAGTGGTTAGTAAGGCATTTCGGATGGATTCCCTGCCTCATCTTCCAACTGCCACAGCGGCCCTATTAGGCCTACCAATGCAACGCGCACACCTGTTTACATGTTTTCTTACGTGTACTAATCGATCCTGATGCAATGGAAAGCATTTCGCGATATCAGAAATTTCAAGCAATTTTACATACCCGGGGTCGTGAAATTTAATCATTTTACGAGTGATTCTTCCCACTGCCACAGCGGCCCTATTAGGCCTACCAACGACTTGCGCACACCTTTTTGCATGTCCTGGTGTGTGTATTAATCGATCCTGAGAGTTTGAAGTACATCCGGCAACATTGAGATTTTGACCGCAAAATCCAAGCAGTGGTTAGTAAGGCATTTCGGATGGATTCCCTGCCTCCCTTCCAACTGCCACAGCGGCCCTATTAGGCCTTCCAATGACTCGCGCACACCTTTTTGCATGTCCTGGTGTGTGTATTAATCGATCCTGAGAGTTTGAAGTAGATCCGGCAACATTGAGATTTTGACCGCAAAATCCAAGCAGTGGTTAGTAAGGCATTTCGGATGGATTCCCTGCCTCATCTTCCAACTGCCACAGCGGCCCTTTAGGTCTTCCAATGACTCGCGCACACCTTTTTGCATGTCCTGGTGTGTGTATTAATCGATCCTGAGAGTTTGAAGTACATCCGGCAACATTGAGATTTTGACCGCAAAATCCAAGCAGTGGTTAGTAAGGCATTTCGGATGGATTCTCTGCCTCATCTTCCAACTGCCACAGCGGCCCTATTAGGCCTTCCAATGACTCGCGCACACCTTTTTGCATGTCCTGGTGTGTGTATTAATCGATCCTGAGAGTTTGAAGTACATCCGGCAACATTGAGATTTTGACCGCAAGATCCAAGCAGTGGTTAGTAAGGCATTTCGGATGGATTCCCTGCCTCATCTTCCAACTGCCACAGCGGCCCTTTAGGTCTTCCAATGACTCGCGCACACCTTTTTGCATGTCCTGGTGTGTGTATTAATCGATCCTGAGAGTTTGAAGTACATCCGGCAACATTGAGATTTTGACCGCAAGATCCAAGCAGTGGTTAGTAAGGCATTTCGGATGGATTCCCTGCCTCATCTTCCAACTGCCACAGCGGCCCTATTAGGCCTACCAATGCAACGCGCACACCTGTTTACATGTTTTCTTACGTGTACTAATCGATCCTGATGCAATGGAAAGCATTTCGCGATATCAGAAATTTCAATCAATTTTACATACCCGGGGTCGTGAAATTTAATCATTTTACGAGTGATTCTTCCCACTGCCACAGCGGCCCTATTAGGCCTACCAACGACTTGCGCACACCTTTTTGCATGTCCTGGTGTGTGTATTAATCGATCCTGAGAGTTTGAAGTACATCCGGCAACATTGAGATTTTGACCGCAAAATCCAAGCAGTGGTTAGTAAGGCATTTCGGATGGATTCCCTGCCTCCCTTCCAACTGCCACAGCGGCCCTATTAGGCCTTCCAATGACTCGCACACACCTTTTTGCATGTCGTGGTGTGTGTATTAATCGATCCTGAGAGTTTGAAGTATATCCGGCAACATTGAGATTTTGACCGCAAAATCCAAGCAGTGGTTAGTAAGGCATTTCGGATGGATTCCCTGCCTCATCTTCCAACTGCCACAGCGGCCCTATTAGGCCTTCCAATGACTCGCACACACCTTTTTGCATGTCGTGGTGTGTGTATTAATCGATCCTGAGAGTTTGAAGTACATCCGGCAACATTGAGATTTTCACCGCAAAATCCAAGCAGTGGTTAGTAAGGCATTTCGGATGGATTCCCTGCCACATCTTCCAACTGCCACAGCGGCCCTATTAGGCCTTCCAATGACTCGCGCACACCTTTTTGCATGTCCTGGTGTGTGTATTAATCGATCCTGAGAGTTTGAAGTACATCCGGCAACATTGAGATTTTGACCGCAAAATCCAAGCAGTGGTTAGTAAGGCATTTCGGATGGATTCCCTGCCTCATCTTCCAACTGCCACAGCGGCCCTTTAGGTCTTCCAATGACTCGCGCACACCTTTTTGCATGTCCTGGTGTGTGTATTAATCGATCCTGAGAGTTTGAAGTACATCCGGCAACATTGAGATTTTCACCGCAAAATCCAAGCAGTGGTTAGTAAGGCATTTCGGATGGATTCTCTGCCTCATCTTCCAACTGCCACAGCGGCCCTATTAGGCCTACCAATGCAACGCGCACACCTGTTTACATGTTTTCTTACGTGTACTAATCGATCCTGATGCAATGGAAAGCATTTCGCGATATCAGAAATTTCAATCAATTTTACATACCCGGGGTCGTGAAATTTAATCATTTTACGAGTGATTCTTCCCACTGCCACAGCGGCCCTATTAGGCCTACCAACGACTTGCGCACACCTTTTTGCATGTCCTGGTGTGTGTATTAATCGATCCTGAGAGTTTGAAGTACATCCGGCAACATTGAGATTTTGACCGCAAAATCCAAGCAGTGGTTAGTAAGGCATTTCGGATGGATTCCCTGCCTCCCTTCCAACTGCCACAGCGGCCCTATTAGGCCTTCCAATGACTCGCGCACACCTTTTTGCATGTCCTGGTGTGTGTATTAATCGATCCTGAGAGTTTGAAGTAGATCCGGCAACATTGAGATTTTGACCGCAAAATCCAAGCAGTGGTTAGTAAGGCATTTCGGATGGATTCCCTGCCTCATCTTCCAACTGCCACAGCGGCCCTATTAGGCCTTCCAATGACTCGCACACACCTTTTTGCATGTCGTGGTGTGTGTATTAATCGATCCTGAGAGTTTGAAGTATATCCGGCAACATTAAGATTTTGACCGCAAAATCCAAGCAGTGGTTAGTAAGGCATTTCGGATGGATTCCCTGCCTCATCTTCCAACTGCCACAGCGGCCCTATTAGGCCTTCCAATGACTCGCACACACCTTTTTGCATGTCGTGGTGTGTGTATTAATCGATCCTGAGAGTTTGAAGTATATCCGGCAACATTGAGATTTTGACCGCAAAATCCAAGCAGTGGTTAGTAAGGCATTTCGGATGGATTCCCTGCCTCATCTTCCAACTGCCACAGCGGCCATATTAGGCCTACCAACGACTTGCGCACACCTTTTTGCATGTCCTGGTGTGTGTATTAATCTATCCTGAGAGTTTGAAGTACATCCGGCAACATTGAGATTTTGACCGCAAAATCCAAGCAGTGGTTAGTAAGGCATTTCGGATGGATTCCCTGCCTCATCTTCCAACTGCCACAGCGGCCCTATTAGGCCTACCAATGCACCGCGCACACCTGTTTCCATGTTTTCTTACGTGTACTAATCGATCCTGATGCAATGGAAAGCATTTCGCGACATCAGAAATTTCAATCAATTTTACATACCCGGGGTCGTGAAATTTAATCATCTTACGAGTGATTCTTCCCACTGCCACATCTTCCAACTGCCACAGCGGCCCTATTAGGCCTTCCAATGACTCGCGCACACCTTTTTGCATGTCCTGGTGTGTGTATTAATCGATCCTGAGAGTTTGAAGTACATCCGGCAACATTGAGATTTTGACCGCAAAATCCAAGCAGTGGTTAGTAAGGCATTTCGGATGGATTCCCTGCCTCATCTTCCAACTGCCACAGCGGCCCTTTAGGTCTTCCAATGACTCGCGCACACCTTTTTGCATGTCCTGGTGTGTGTATTAATCGATCCTGAGAGTTTGAAGTACATCCGGCAACATTGAGATTTTCACCGCAAAATCCAAGCAGTGGTTAGTAAGGCATTTCGGATGGATTCTCTGCCTCATCTTCCAACTGCCACAGCGGCCCTATTAGGCCTTCCAATGACTCGCGCACACCTTTTTGCATGTCCTGGTGTGTGTATTAATCGATCCTGAGAGTTTGAAGTACATCCGGCAACATTGAGATTTTCACCGCAAAATCCAAGCAGTGGTTAGTAAGGCATTTCGGATGGATTCTCTGCCTCATCTTCCAACTGCCACAGCGGCCCTATTAGGCCTTCCAATGACTCGCGCACACCTTTTTGCATGTCCTGGTGTGTGTATTAATCGATCCTGAGAGTTTGAAGTACATCCGGCAACATTGAGATTTTGACCGCAAAATCCAAGCAGTGGTTAGTAAGGCATTTCGGATGGATTCCCTGCCTCATCTTCCAACTGCCACAGCGGCCCTATTAGGCCTTCCAATGACTCGTGCACACCTTTTTGCATGTCCTGGTGTGTGTATTTATCGATCCTGAGAGTTTGAACTATATCCGGCAACATTGAGATTTTGACCGCAAAATCCAAGCAGTGGTTAGTAAGGCATTTCGGATGGATTCCCTGCCTCATCTTCCAACTGCCACAGCGGCCCTATTAGGCCTACCAACGACTTGCGCACACCTTTTTGCATGTCCTGGTGTGTGTATTAATCGATCCTGAGAGTTTGAAGTACATCCGGCAACATTGAGATTTTGACCGCAAGATCCAAGCAGTGGTTAGTAAGGCATTTCGGATGGATTCCCTGCCTCATCTTCCAACTGCCACAGCGGCCCTTTAGGTCTTCCAATGACTCGCGCACACCTTTTTGCATGTCCTGGTGTGTGTATTAATCGATCCTGAGAGTTTGAAGTACATCCGGCAACATTGAGATTTTGACCGCAAAATCCAAGCAGTGGTTAGTAAGGCATTTCGGATGGATTCCCTGCCTCATCTTCCAACTGCCACAGCGGCCCTATTAGGCCCTCCAATGACTCGCGCACACCTTTTTGCATGTCCTGGTGTGTGTATTAATCGATCCTGAGAGTTTGAAGTACATCCGGCAACATTGAGATTTTGACCGCAAGATCCAAGCAGTGGTTAGTAAGGCATTTCGGATGGATTCCCTGCCTCATCTTCCAACTGCCACAGCGGCCATATTAGGCCTACCAACGACTTGCGCACACCTTTTTGCATGTCCTGGTGTGTGTATTAATCGATCCTGAGAGTTTGAAGTACATCCGGCAACATTGAGATTTTGACCGCAAAATCCAAGCAGTGGTTAGTAAGGCATTTCGGATGGATTCCCTGCCTCCCTTCCAACTGCCACAGCGGCCCTATTAGGCCTTCCAATGACTCGCGCACACCTTTTTGCATGTCCTGGTGTGTGTATTAATCGATCCTGAGAGTTTGAAGTAGATCCGGCAACATTGAGATTTTGACCGCAAAATCCAAGCAGTGGTTAGTAAGGCATTTCGGATGGATTCCCTGCCTCATCTTCCAACTGCCACAGCGGCCCTATTAGGCCTTCCAATGACTCGCACACACTTTTTTGCATGTCGTGGTGTGTGTATTAATCGATCCTGAGAGTTTGAAGTATATCCGGCAACATTGAGATTTTGACCGCAAAATCCAAGCAGTGGTTAGTAAGGCATTTCGGATGGATTCCCTGCCTCATCTTCCAACTGCCACAGCGGCCATATTAGGCCTACCAACGACTTGCGCACACCTTTTTGCATGTCCTGGTGTGTGTATTAATCGATCCTGAGAGTTTGAAGTACATCCGGCAACATTGAGATTTTGACCGCAAAATCCAAGCAGTGGTTAGTAAGGCATTTCGGATGGATTCCCTGCCTCCCTTCCAACTGCCACAGCGGCCCTATTAGGCCTTCCAATGACTCGCGCACACCTTTTTGCATGTCCTGGTGTGTGTATTAATCGATCCTGAGAGTTTGAAGTAGATCCGGCAACATTGAGATTTTGACCGCAAAATCCAAGCAGTGGTTAGTAAGGCATTCCGGATGGATTCCCTGCCTCATCTTCCAACTGCCACAGCGGCCCTATTAGGCCTTCCAATGACTCGCACACACCTTTTTGCATGTCCTGGTGTGTGTATTAATCGATCCTGAGAGTTTGAAGTACATCCGGCAACATTGAGATTTTGACCGCAAAATCCAAGCAGTGGTTAGTAAGGCATTTCGGATGGATTCCCTGCCTCATCTTCCAACTGCCACAGCGGCCCTATTAGGCCTACCAATGCACCGCGCACACCTGTTTCCATGTTTTCTTACGTGTACTAATCGATCCTGATGCAATGGAAAGCATTTCGCGACATCAGAAATTTCAATCAATTTTACATACCCGGGGTCGTGAAATTTAATCATCTTACGAGTGATTCTTCCCACTGCCACATCTTCCAACTGCCACAGCGGCCCTATTAGGCCCTCCAATGACTCGCGCACACCTTTTTGCATGTCCTGGTGTGTGTATTAATCGATCCTGAGAGTTTGAAGTACATCCGGCAACATTGAGATTTTGACCGCAAGATCCAAGCAGTGGTTAGTAAGGCATTTCGGATGGATTCCCTGCCTCATCTTCCAACTGCCACAGCGGCCCTATTAGGCCTTCCAATGACTCGCACACACCTTTTTGCATGTCGTGGTGTGTGTATTAATCGATCCTGAGAGTTTGAAGTACATCCGGCAACATTGAGATTTTGACCGCAAGATCCAAGCAGTGGTTAGTAAGGCATTTCGGATGGATTCCCTGCCTCATCTTCCAACTGCCACAGCGGCCCTATTAGGCCTACCAATGCATCGCGCACACCTGTTTCCATATTTTCTTACGTGTATTAATCGATCCTGATGCAATGGAAAGCATTTCGCGACATCAGAAATTTCAATCAATTTTACATACCCGGGGTCGTGAAATTTAATCATCTTACGAGTGATTCTTCCCACTGCCACAGCGGCCCTATTAGGCCTTCCAATGACTCGCGCACACCTTTCTGCATGTCCTGGTGTGTGTATTAATCGATCCTGAGAGTTTGAAGTACATCCCGCAACATTGAGATTTTGACCGCAAAATCCAAGCAGTGGTTAGTAAGGCATTTCGGATGGATTCCCTGCCTCATCTTCCAACTGCCACAGCGGCCCTATTAGGCCTACCAATGCATCGCGCACACCTGTTTCTATATTTTCTTACGTGTATTAATCGATCCTGATGCAATGATGATGAAAGCATTTCGCGACATCAGAAATTTCAATCAATTTTACATACCCGGGGTCGTGAAATTTAATCATCTTACGAGTGATTCTTCCCACTGCCACATCTTCCAACTGCCACAGCGGCCCTATTAGGCCCTCCAATGACTCGCGCACACCTTTTTGCATGTCCTGGTGTGTGTATTAATCGATCCTGAGAGTTTGAAGTACATCCGGCAACATTGAGATTTTCACCGCAAAATCCAAGCAGTGGTTAGTAATGCATTTCGGATGGATTCTCTGCCTCATCTTCCAACTGCCACAGCGGCCCTATTAGGCCTTCCAATGACTCGCGCACACCTTTTTGCATGTCCTGGTGTGTGTATTAATCGATCCTGAGAGTTTGAAGTACATCCGGCACCATTGAGATTTTGACCGCAAAATCCAAGCAGTGGTAAGGCATTTCGGATGGATTCCCTGCCTCATCTTCCAACTGCCACAGCGGCCCTATTGGGCCTACCAATGACTCGCACACACCTTTTTGCATGTCGTGGTGTGTGTATTAATCGATCCTGAGAGTTTGAAGTATATCCGGCAACATTGAGATTATCCGGCAACATTGAGATTTTGACCGCAAAATCCAAGCAGTGGTTAGTAAGGCATTTCGGATGGATTCCCTGCCTCATCTTCCAACTGCCACAGCGGTCCTATTAGGCCTACCAACGACTTGCGCACACCTTTTTGCATGTCCTGGTGTGTGTATTAATCGATCCTGAGAGTTTGAAGTACATCCGGCAACATTGAGATTTTGACTGCAAAATCCAAGCAGTGGTTAGTAAGGCATTTCGGATGGATTCCCTGCCTCATCTTCCAACTGCCACAGCGGCCCTATTAGGCCTTCCAATGACTCGCGCACACCTTTTTGCATGTCCTGGTGTGTGTATTAATCGATCCTGAGAGTTTGAAGTAGATCCGGCAACATTTTTTGACCGCAAAATCCAAGCAGTGGTTAGTAAGGCATTTCGGATGGATTCCCTGCCTCATCTTCCAACTGCCACAGCGGCCCTATTAGGCCTTCCAATGACTCGCGCACACCTTTTTGCATGTCCTGGTGTGTGTATTAATCGATCCTGAGAGTTTGAAGTAGATCCGGCAACATTGAGATTTTGACCGCAAAATCCAAGCAGTGGTTAGTAAGGCATTTCGGATGGATTCCCTGCCTCATCTTCCAACTGCCACAGCGGCCCTATTAGGCCTACCAACGACTTGCGCACACCTTTTTGCATGTCCTTGTGTGTGTATTAATCGATCCTGAGAGTTTGAAGTACATCCGGCAACATTGAGATTTTGACCGCAAAATCCAAGCAGTGGTTAGTAAGGCATTTCGGATGGATTCCCTGCCTCATCTTCCAACTGCCACAGCGGCCCTATTAGGCCTACCAATGCATCGCGCACACCTGTTTCCATATTTTCTTACGTGTATTAATCGATCCTGATGCAATGATGATGAAAGCATTTCGCGACATCAGAAATTTCAATCAATTTTACATACCCGGGGTCGTGAAATTTAATCATCTTACGAGTGATTCTTCCCACTGCCACAGCGGCCCTATTAGGCCTTCCAATGACTCGCGCACACCTTTCTGCATGTCCTGGTGTGTGTATTAATCGATCCTGAGAGTTTGAAGTACATCCGGCAACATTGAGATTTTGACCGCAAAATCCAAGCAGTGTAAGGCATTTCGGATGGATTCCCTGCCTCATCTTCCAACTGCCACAGCGGCCCTATTAGGCCTTCCAATGACTCGCACACACCTTTTTGCATGTCGTGGTGTGTGTATTAATCGATCCTGAGAGTTTGAAGTATATCCGGCAACATTGAGATTTTGACCGCAAAATCCAAGCAGTAGTTAGTAAGGCATTTCGGATGGATTCCCTGCCTCATCTTCCAACTGCCACAGCGGCCCTATTAGGCCTTCCAATGACTCGCGCACACCTTTTTGCATGTCCTGGTGTGTGTATTAATCGATCCTGAGAGTTTGAAGTACATCCGGCAACATTGAGATTTTGACCGCAAAATCCAAGCAGTGGTTAGTAAGGCATTTCGGATGGATTCCCTGCCTCATCTTCCAACTGCCACAGCGGCCCTATTAGGCCTTCCAATGACTCGCGCACACCTTTTTGCATGTCCTGGTGTGTGTATTAATCGATCCTGAGAGTTTGAAGTAGATCCGGCAACATTGAGATTTTGACAGCAAAATCCAAGCAGTGTAAGGCATTTCGGATGGATTCCCTGCCTCATCTTCCAACTGCCACAGCGGCCCTATTAGGCCTTCCAATGACTCGCACACACCTTTTTGCATGTCCTGGTGTGTGTATTAATCGATCCTGAGAGTTTGAAGTACATCCGGCAACATTGAGATTTTGACCGCAAAATCCAAGCAGTGTAAGGCATTTCGGATGGATTCCCTGCCTCATCTTCCAACTGCCACAGCGGCCCTATTAGGCCTTCCAATGACTCGCGCACACCTTTTTGCATGTCCTGGTGTGTGTATTAATCGATCCTGAGAGTTTGAAGTAGATCCGGCAACATTGAGATTTTGACAGCAAAATCCAAGCAGTGTAAGGCATTTCGGATGGATTCCCTGCCTCATCTTCCAACTGCCACAGCGGCCCTATTAGGCCTTCCAATGACTCGCACACACCTTTTTGCATGTCCTGGTGTGTGTATTAATCGATCCTGAGAGTTTGAAGTACATCCGGCAACATTGAGATTTTGACCGCAAAATCCAAGCAGTGTAAGGCATTTCGGATGGATTCCCTGCCTCATCTTCCAACTGCCACAGCGGCCCTATTAGGCCTTCCAATGACTCGCGCACACCTTTTTGCATGTCCTGGTGTGTGTATTAATCGATCCTGAGAGTTTGAAGAATATACGGCAACATTGAGATTTTGACCGCAAAATCCAAGCAGTGGTTAGTAAGGCATTTCGGATGGATTCCCTGCCTCATCTTCCAACTGCCACAGCGGCCCTATTAGGCCTTCCAGTGACTCGCGCACACCTTTTTGCATGTCCTGGTGTGTGTATTAATCGATCTTGAGACTTTGAAGTAGATCCGGCAACATTGAGATTTTGACCGCAAAATCCAAGCAGTGGTTAGTAAGGCATTTCGGATGGATTCCCTGCCTCATCTTCCAACTGCCACAGCGGCCCTATTAGGCCTTCCAATGACTCGCGCACACCTTTTTGCATGTCCTGGTGTGTGTATTAATCGATCCTGAGAGTTTGAAGTACATCCGGCAACATTGAGATTTTGACCGCAAAATCCAAGCAGTGGTTAGTAAGGCATTTCGGATGGATTCCCTGCCTCATCTTCCAACTGCCACAGCGGCCCTATTAGGCCTTCCAATGACTCGCGCACACCTTTTTGCATGTCCTGGTGTGTGTATTAATCGATCCTGAGAGTTTGAAGAATATACGGCAACATTGAGATTTTGACCGCAAAATCCAAACAGTGGTTAGTAAGGCATTTCGGATGGATTCCCTGCCTCCCTTCCAACTGCCACAGCGGCCCTCATAGGCCTTCCAATGACTCGCACACACCTTTTTGCATGTCCTGGTGTGTGTATTAATCGATCCTGAGAGTTTGAAGTATATCCGGCAACATTGAGATTTTGACCGCAAAATCCAAGCAGTGGTTAGTAAGGCATTTCGGATGGATTCCCTGCCTCCCTTCCAACTGCCACAGCGGCCCTATTAGGCCTTCCAATGACTCGCGCACACCTTTTTGCATGTCCTGGTGTGTGTATTAATCGATCCTGAGAGTTTGAAGTACAACCGGCAACATTGAGATTTTGACTGCAAAATCCAAGCAGTGTAAGGCATTTCGGATGGATTCCCTGCCTCATCTTCCAATTGCCACAGCGGCCCTATTAGGCCTTCCAATGACTCGCGCACACCTTTTTGCATGTCCTGGTGTGTGTACTAATCGATCCTGAGAGTTTGAAGTACATCCGGCAACATTGAGATTTTGACCGCAAAATCCAAGCAGTGGTTAGTAAGGCATTTCGGATGGATTCCCTGCCTCATCTTCCAACTGCCACAGCGGCCCTATTAGGCCTTCCAATGACTCGCGCACACCTTTTTGCATGTCCTGGTGTGTGTATTAATCGATCCTGAGAGTTTGAAGTAGATCCGGCAACATTGAGATTTTGACAGCAAAATCCAAGCAGTGTAAGGCATTTCGGATGGATTCCCTGCCTCATCTTCCAACTGCCACAGCGGCCCTATTAGGCCTTCCAATGACTCGCGCACACCTTTTTGCATGTCCTGGTGTGTGTATTAATCGATCCTGAGAGTTTGAAGTACATCCGGCAACATTGAGATTTTGACCGCAAAATCCAAGCAGTGGTTAGTAAGGCATTTCGGATGGATTCCCTGCCTCATCTTCCAACTGCCACAGCGGCCCTATTAGGCCTTCCAATGACTCGCACACACCTTTTTGCATGTCCTGGTGTGTGTATTAATCGATCCTGAGAGTTTGAAGTACATCCGGCAACATTGAGATTTTGACCGCAAAATCCAAGCAGTGTAAGGCATTTCGGATGGATTCCCTGCCTCATCTTCCAACTGCCACAGCGGCCCTATTAGGCCTTCCAATGACTCGCGCACACCTTTTTGCATGTCCTGGTGTGTGTATTAATCGATCCTGAGAGTTTGAAGTAGATCCGGCAACATTGAGATTTTGACAGCAAAATCCAAGCAGTGTAAGGCATTTCGGATGGATTCCCTGCCTCATCTTCCAACTGCCACAGCGGCCCTATTAGGCCTTCCAATGACTCGCGCACACCTTTTTGCATGTCCTGGTGTGTGTATTAATCGATCCTGAGAGTTTGAAGTACATCCGGCAACATTGAGATTTTGACCGCAAAATCCAAGCAGTGGTTAGTAAGGCATTTCGGATGGATTCCCTGCCTCATCTTCCAACTGCCACAGCGGCCCTATTAGGCCTTCCAATGACTCGCACACACCTTTTTGCATGTCCTGGTGTGTGTATTAATCGATCCTGAGAGTTTGAAGTACATCCGGCAACATTGAGATTTTGACCGCAAAATCCAAGCAGTGTAAGGCATTTCGGATGGATTCCCTGCCTCATCTTCCAACTGCCACAGCGGCCCTATTAGGCCTTCCAATGACTCGCGCACACCTTTTTGCATGTCCTGGTGTGTGTATTAATCGATCCTGAGAGTTTGAAGTACATCCGGCAACATTGAGATTTTGACCGCAAAATCCAAGCAGTGGTTAGTAAGGCATTTCGGATGGATTCCCTGCCTCATCTTCCAACTGCCACAGCGGCCCTATTAGGCCTTCCAATGACTCGCACACACCTTTTTGCATGTCCTGGTGTGTGTATTAATCGATCCTGAGAGTTTGAAGTACATCCGGCAACATTGAGATTTTGACCGCAAAATCCAAGCAGTGTAAGGCATTTCGGATGGATTCCCTGCCTCATCTTCCAACTGCCACAGCGGCCCTATTAGGCCTTCCAATGACTCGCGCACACCTTTTTGCATGTCCTGGTGTGTGTATTAATCGATCCTGAGAGTTTGAAGTAGATCCGGCAACATTGAGATTTTGACAGCAAAATCCAAGCAGTGTAAGGCATTTCGGATGGATTCCCTGCCTCATCTTCCAACTGCCACAGCGGCCCTATTAGGCCTTCCAATGACTCGCGCACACCTTTTTGCATGTCCTGGTGTGTGTATTAATCGATCCTGAGAGTTTGAAGTACATCCGGCAACATTGAGATTTTGACCGCAAAATCCAAGCAGTGGTTAAGTAAGGCATTTCGGATGGATTCCCTGCCTCATCTTCCAACTGCCACAGCGGCCCTATTAGGCCTTCCAATGACTCGCACACACCTTTTTGCATGTCCTGGTGTGTGTATTAATCGATCCTGAGAGTTTGAAGTACATCCGGCAACATTGAGATTTTGACCGCAAAATCCAAGCAGTGTAAGGCATTTCGGATGGATTCCCTGCCTCATCTTCCAACTGCCACAGCGGCCCTATTAGGCCTTCCAATGACTCGCGCACACCTTTTTGCATGTCCTGGTGTGTGTATTAATCGATCCTGAGAGTTTGAAGAATATACGGCAACATTGAGATTTTGACCGCAAAATCCAAGCAGTGGTTAGTAAGGCATTTCGGATGGATTCCCTGCCTCATCTTCCAACTGCCACAGCGGCCCTATTAGGCCTTCCAGTGACTCGCGCACACCTTTTTGCATGTCCTGGTGTGTGTATTAATCGATCTTGAGACTTTGAAGTAGATCCGGCAACATTGAGATTTTGACCGCAAAATCCGAGCAGTGGTTAGTAAGGCATTTCGGATGGATTCCCTGCCTCATCTTCCAACTGCCACAGCGGCCCTATTAGGCCTTCCAATGACTCGCGCACACCTTTTTGCATGTCCTGGTGTGTGTATTAATCGATCCTGAGAGTTTGAAGTACATCCGGCAACATTGAGATTTTGACCGCAAAATCCAAGCAGTGGTTAGTAAGGCATTTCGGATGGATTCCCTGCCTCATCTTCCAACTGCCACAGCGGCCCTATTAGGCCTTCCAATGACTCGCGCACACCTTTTTGCATGTCCTGGTGTGTGTATTAATCGATCCTGAGAGTTTGAAGAATATACGGCAACATTGAGATTTTGACCGCAAAATCCAAACAGTGGTTAGTAAGGCATTTCGGATGGATTCCCTGCCTCCCTTCCAACTGCCACAGCGGCCCTCATAGGCCTTCCAATGACTCGCACACACCTTTTTGCATGTCCTGGTGTGTGTATTAATCGATCCTGAGAGTTTGAAGTATATCCGGCAACATTGAGATTTTGACCGCAAAATCCAAGCAGTGGTTAGTAAGGCATTTCGGATGGATTCCCTGCCTCATCTTCCAACTGCCACAGCGGCCCTATTAGGCCTTCCAATGACTCGCGCACACCTTTTTGCATGTCCTGGTGTGTGTATTAATCGATCCTGAGAGTTTGAAGTACATCCGGCAACATTGAGATTTTGACTGCAAAATCCAAGCAGTGTAAGGCATTTCGGATGGATTCCCTGCCTCATCTTCCAACTGCCACAGCGGCCCTATTAGGCCTTCCAATGACTCGCACACACCTTTTTGCATGTCCTGGTGTGTGTATTAATCGATCCTGAGAGTTTGAAGTACATCCGGCAACATTGAGATTTTGACCGCAAAATCCAAGCAGTGTAAGGCATTTCGGATGGATTCCCTGCCTCATCTTCCAACTGCCACAGCGGCCCTATTAGGCCTTCCAATGACTCGCGCACACCTTTTTGCATGTCCTGGTGTGTGTATTAATCGATCCTGAGAGTTTGAAGAATATACGGCAACATTGAGATTTTGACCGCAAAATCCAAGCAGTGGTTAGTAAGGCATTTCGGATGGATTCCCTGCCTCATCTTCCAACTGCCACAGCGGCCCTATTAGGCCTTCCAGTGACTCGCGCACACCTTTTTGCATGTCCTGGTGTGTGTATTAATCGATCTTGAGACTTTGAAGTAGATCCGGCAACATTGAGATTTTGACCGCAAAATCCGAGCAGTGGTTAGTAAGGCATTTCGGATGGATTCCCTGCCTCATCTTCCAACTGCCACAGCGGCCCTATTAGGCCTTCCAATGACTCGCGCACACCTTTTTGCATGTCCTGGTGTGTGTATTAATCGATCCTGAGAGTTTGAAGTACATCCGGCAACATTGAGATTTTGACCGCAAAATCCAAGCAGTGGTTAGTAAGGCATTTCGGATGGATTCCCTGCCTCATCTTCCAACTGCCACAGCGGCCCTATTAGGCCTTCCAATGACTCGCGCACACCTTTTTGCATGTCCTGGTGTGTGTATTAATCGATCCTGAGAGTTTGAAGTACATCCGGCAACATTGAGATTTTGACCGCTGAAAATTTGCAATATTTTTTGCAATCTACTTTGTTATATTTAATTTTATTATAACTTAACTTTATTATATTATTTAATTAAGAAGGCGGGTTGGCGAAAATAAAACGCGTGCGTACGGTTCGGTTACTCGTTAACAAGTGTTCTTTATTTCATTGTTTTCGACCATTGTGTACATGTATGTGTGTTCGTTAAATGTTTGTTTTCTTTTATTCAATTAAAATATGGCTGGTAAGGCGCTAAATTCAAATTTTATACCATTTGGTTACAATTAAAGAAATTTTAGTTCACAATGATTTTAAGTTTTAGTTTTTAAGTTTTAGTTTTCTCGAATATAATAAATAAAGTTGTGGTTCTACTCAACACCGGCCGCGTTGAAGGGCTGCTGTCTTCAATTTTGCTCAGGTAGAACCGCGAGCTTTACAATGGGGCGTCTAATTACGCCGCTTCGAGTCCTTATGTCCGCCACTCGCACCTTGCCGTCCTCTCCTGCTATGGCTTGGACGATTCGCCCTATCGTCCATTGCTGTGGTGGCGCGTTTTCCTCGTGGACCACGACGATTTTTCCCACGGCGAGATTTGGTTGCTCTTGCACCCACTTGCTGCGTTGTTGGAGGCCGGCTAGGTAATCCGTTGACCACTTCCGCCAGAACTGCTGCTTGAGACAGCATACAAGCTGCCATCTTCGTAAGCAGGCCTGTTGACGTGCCGGCACTTGTTCCGGCGGTAGTGCTCGCAGCGAAGTTCCTATTAACAGGTGTGCGGGTGTGAGCGCCTCGCCGTCGTTTGGATCTGCGCTGAGTGGAGCGATGGGCCTTGAGTTGAGGATCGCTTCTACCTCGCTGAGGACGGTTTGCAGCTCCTCGCTTGTGAGGAGTGCGTTCCCCACGGTTCGCTGCAGAAGGCCCTTGGCTGACTTCACTGCCGCTTCCCATAGACCGCCGAAGTGAGGGGCCCTTGGTGGTATGAAGGCGAAGCTGAACCCTTCCTCTGCTGCGTACTGGCGTACTGCTTCTCGCCCTCGCTCGAATTGTTGGCGAACTTCCTCTAGCTTCCGTTGAGCTCCCACGAAGTTCGTCCCGTTGTCGCAGTGGACTGTCTGCGGAATTCCTCGTCGGGCGATGAACCTTTTAAGGGCGAGAATAAAAGTGTCCGAAGACAAATCAGTTGTCGTTTCAAAATGGACAGCTTTGGACGTGAAACAGACAAACACAGCAATGTAGGTTTTGACGGGGGGTCTACCGCGTATTTTTAGGGACGTATAGACGGGACCACAAAAATCAACGCCACATATAAGAAAGGGCCGTTGTGCTCTCAAACGGTCAGCTGGTAGATTGCCCATTATCTGCGTTAGCAATTTGGGCCTGTACCTAAAGCAATGTACACAGCTTTGTACCGTTTTCCTGCATGCTTCTTGAGCATTAACTAGCCATATGTTCTGTCGAAGCAGGGCTACTAATGCTTTCGGACCAGCATGGCAGTTCTTTATATGCAAGTACCGCAAATACCCTTTGATAAATGTGGTATTTTTTGTTAGTAGAAGCGGAAACTTGGCATCGTACTCAATCGGCGCATGAAGAAGACGACCACCCACACGAAGTAGGGTAAATGTACAGTTACTGTCTTCGTATTCATGTAGAAACGGATTGAGTTTTTGCATGTTTGACGGAAGTGCGACTTTGCGTTTTAACTTACGAATTTCGTCTTCGAATTCGTAGTGTTGAACAATCTCTATTAGTTTTAGAAAGGCCAACTTTAAATCTTTTGCCGTAAGTACCTGTTCGAATTGTTCGGTTTTATTCTTAAGTTTTCGAATAAACCGCATAACATATGCAAAAATTCTTACTAACTTTGCATGTGACGAAACTTTGTCGATGATTTCCATCCCGATTTTTGGGGATTTCTCGACGGCTATTAAAGCACATTTCGTTTTTCGCTTTTCCAGTACCTCATCACTCAGCGGTAGTTCAAAATGAGCATTGACTGGCCAACTGGTCTGCTCTTCCAGAAGAAACTGTGGACCCGTGAACCAAATGGAACTTTTAAGTTCGTCCACGTTGCAACCTCTGGAAACTATATCCGCCGGATTTTGTTTGGTAGGGACATGTCTCCATGAACAACTTTGCGTCCACTCTTGGATCTCTGCCACTCGATTGGCGATAAAGGTTGCTAGTGTTGATGGATGAGTCCTTATCCAATGTAGCGTAATTTCGGAATCCGTCCAAAATACACATTGTTCTATTTGGAGATTCAACATTGCCGATACTCTCATCCATAATTTGGAGAGAGTATGCGCTGCGCAAAGCTCCAATCGCGGTAGCGATTTAGTTTTCAAAGGGGCCACTTTGGACTTTGCTGTTAGCAGCGTCAACTTGATACCTTCTTCGGTTTGACTGCGTATATATATACAGCAACCATACGCTCTCATCGAAGCGTCGGCAAATCCATGAACTTGCAACTTCGCGTTGGAATGTGTATTCACAAACCGTGGTATATCAATGTCGCGAAGTTGAGTCAAATTCATTTTGAAGTTCTGCCAACTCGTATCAAGGCGCAACGGAATCGACTCATCCCAGTCTAGTTTTGCAATCCATAGTTCTTGCAATAAGATTTTTGCCTTGGTAACTATGGGGCAGAGTAATCCAAGAGGATCAAACAACCGCGAAGAAACAGACAAAATGTTCCTTTTCGTCGCTGGTAAGTGATCAATGTTGTTTTCTAGGTTAAACCTGAAAACATCTTCCTTTGGTTGCCACTGTATTCCAAGCGTTTTTGTGGAATCTAACTCATTGAAGCTGATTTCCTTTTGTGGACTATTAGCCTCGTAAAACGCTGGATGATTTGAAAACCACTTTGCTAACTGGAATCCGCCTTGTTCCAGTATATATCTGACTTCTTTTTGGGTTTTCGCAAGGGTTTCAATATCATCGGCACCAGTCAGGAGATCATCGACGTAGAAATCTCGCAGCACAACTTCAGACCCCAACGGGTGTGAGTTTTTGTATGCATCCCCCAGCATCTTCAGGCACCGTATTGCTAAAAATGGTGCAGACGCTGTACCATATGTGACTGTGTTCAGTCGAAAATGCTGTAAGGGTAGGGATGGATGCTGCCTCCACACTACGAGCTGGTAATTCGAGTGCTCTTCAGCAATTCGAACTTGCCTGTACATTTTCGCGATGTCTGCCGTTAGAGCGTATCGTTTCGTGCGAAAACGGAGCAACGTCGAAAACAGCTCCTCTTGAATGGTTGGCCCAACCATCAAGATGTCATTCAATGATTTCTGAGTCGAAGTTCGACTCGATGCATCGAACACTACTCGCAACTTCGTGCTTGTGCTCTGTGGCCTTAGCACACATTGATGCGGAATGAAGTAGTGTGGGCTTCTTGGGATTTCGTTATTCGTAGGTGACATATGTCCCAAACTTAGATATTCGTTCATAAACTCTAAGTACATTTCTCGGAGTTCGATATCTTTACATAATCTTCTCTCTAGTGAGAGGTATCGTCGTTTCGCAGTCTCGAACGACGCTCCGAGTGAGGTAGGAGGTACTTTAAATGGTAATTTTACCTCAAATCTACCTTCAGGCAAAAGTTTTGTGTTATCAACAAAGTGTTTTTCACACATTTGTTGCTCTGGAGTGAAACTTTTGTTAGAATCTCCAGGAATTTCTTCTAATGACCAAAATTTCTGGACGATTTTGTCAAGAGAGGTGGCCTCCTCGGTTTGGCATACCATACTACACAGTTTTGTGTTTGTATCTCGACTATTTGAATATTTTCCGGACACTATCCAACCCAGAAGCGTTTTTTGAATGGTTGGGTATTCCGGGCCTTTTTTGATTTGGCCGACGGATAGAAGTTCGAAGAACGTTTCTGCGCCCAACAACAAATCTATCTTTTGTGGTTTCTGGAACCAAGGATCTGCTAATTCTATGTTCCGTGGTATATCCCAACTTGCGGTATTTATCGCATGATCTGGTTGATATCCGGAAATAGATGACATGATCCAGTAGTCTGCCGAGAACGAATGCTCGTTCAATCGGGATTTAACAACCGCATGTACCTTTTTATTGACCTTTGAGTTCGTTTTACCGATACCAAGCAAGTTCAAGGAATTGTCTTCTTTGCGAAGATTCAGCCTCTGGACTAGCTCTTCAGTTATGAAGTTTACTTGTGAGCCAGAATCAAGCAAAGCTCGTGCTGGCAGAAAGTCGCCATTTTTGCATTTGATTTTGACCACGGCTGTTGCTAGAATGACATGGTCAGTTGTCGCAGAGGCATGCAAAGCTTGGGAGGTCGAAGGTTGTTGACTATTAAAAGTTGTTACATATTGATGTAACAATGAATGATGCGCACGATTGCATACATTACACCGGCTGAATTTGCACTTTGATACTGTGTGTCCTTTCCGAAGGCAATTAATGCAAATCGGAACACTTTTCGCAAATTCGAATCTTTGCAATACCGGGAGTGCGGTAAACGACTGACACGCGGTTATAAAATGATCGTCTGATTTGCAAAAGACGCATTTTGACTTACTTGGTTGTTGTTGTTTTTGTTGTTGGGGATTTTGTTGTGAATTAACACACGAAAACGATGACCGTTGGTTCTTTTGTCGACCAAGATCTCTTTTTTGATTTGACTGCTTGTCACAAGGCTTTACACGTGATGTGGAGGACTCTTCAGCAGCAATGTGCTGGTACCTTTTGTTGAGCGCTATCTCACAATCACTCCATAAGGGGAGAGTGCTGTAATCTAGTTGCTCTTCCCACTTCGACCTCGTGGTTGCATCAACTTTTGACATCACCAAATGAATGATTATTGCATTCGTGATGTTCTTTTCGTCGCCTAATGACAAAAGAGAGTCATATATCGCAGAAACGGTATCGATCATGCTGCGTAATGCAGATGCCGATGGTTTTGAGATCTCAGGAAGATCAAACAGTGTAGAAATATTGTCAAAAAATATTAGACAATTGTTATCATACACTCTCTTCAAACTAGCCAACGCTTTTGGATAGTTCTGTTCAGTAATTTGAAAAGCCTTTACTGTACCTAAGGCTTCACCGGAAAGACACGATATCAGATGATTGAATTTTTCAATATCTGGAAGATTTGGATCATTATCCACTAAACTTTCAAACAAGCTGATAAAATTTTTATATTCAGCATATTTCCCGCTAAATTTGGGAAGAGACATTTTCGGAAGTCGAGAGTGTTGAGGCCCAGCAAAGGAATATTCCGCAATGCTAGATTTTCGCCTCTTATTTAATGCACTCATTATAAGCGACTTTGTGCATACACACATGTCTTCTAATTCCCCGCGGAACGTGTCTGTGCAATCAGCTAGTTCTATGTCTGATTGACATGTCAAAGCTTGATCGATGTATGAATTTAGCAAATCCAATCGACATTCAAGTTCAATTGGATTTTGCGAAATAGTCTTTTTCTCTAATGCCGTTTTAACTCGAGAAATATTTGCTACAATAATCGACCTCTGATGCTTTAACTGCTCAAGAGAGTCGTTTTTGTTCGGAGATGCTTGTCTCTTCGGTGCCATTTTATTCACGCGAGAAATTTTTCAGTTAAATTACTTCGTATTTTATGTGGAATTAGTTTATCCACTGGCTATGCACTGGTTTCAATTAAAATTGCCGTAAAAGCAAATAATATCTTAAAAAATTATTGCACGAAATAGGCACGCACTCACTGTACGTAATTTAAACCAATTAATGTGCTGTAGCCGAAAATACGACACAATACCTTTGTGTAATAATTAAACTCTTTCTCTCACAAATTTTTAAACTGCCGCACTTGATTATTATTTCCTCTGAATGCACTTTTGAAAATTGTGGTGATCACTGAATTCACTCAACCAATGTACACTGATCTGTGAATTGGATTGCAAATGTAAACAAACCGAATGTAAACAATGTAAACTGTCAAATCGGTTTTTGAACTCGACAAATTGCGCGAGTGATTCACTTAAATTTCGATAATCAGTGTCGAATTAAAGTGATCGGACGATATTATTTGCGAAGTGCTGGGAAATTGATACCTTTGTGTCAAATTCGCACTAAAGGACAATGGCGGTGCAGCGGAGGAAAGGATCGCGATGGCACGGACGAACAACGTAGCACTAAGTTTTCTAAAACCGATTGTTTAAATTTGTTTTGAACCGACTTGTTAAATTTTCTATTGTGCTTATTAGTTTTAAGCCAATAAATTTTCTTTATTTATAAGAAAATCGCGCACTTGTTTTATTTTTATTTTTATTACACTTTGTACTTTTTTGTTGTACTTCGTATGTATGTACTTATGTAAGTATATATATGTAACTATATAATATGTAACTATATATGTAACTATATATATGTAACATGCAAGACGACAAGAATTGAAAGTGGATGCTAATCTATTGGAGCACAATTAATAATAGCTCTACAATGAAAGACACTTTCAATTTTTGTTGAATACCTGTGAAACTTCCCTTTTGCACTCCTCGCAGTTGCAGTTTGGGTGAACCATTGGTTTTGTTGAAAGCACAGTTAGTTGAGAAGTAAATTTACGCGCCGCGAAGTGTTCGATTTTTTTTTTTTTTTTTTTTTTTTTTTTTTTTTCGCGTCGCGAGACTAGGGTATGTACGTATGTGTATATATGTACATATATATATAACCCCCTTTTTCTTTTTTTTTTTTTTTTTTTTTTTTTTTACGTATCACAGTGTCACTGTTACACTTACTTATGTTGTATATATGTTCTTTGCACTTGTGCACTTTGCATGTAATATATATATAATTTTATATATGAAACACTGTCAACACTTTTAATTAATTTTATTTATTTATTTTTTAATTCTTGTCACTGCTCGGGCACCATGAAAATTTGCAATATTTTTTGCAATCTACTTTGTTATATTTAATTTTATTATAACTTAACTTTATTATATTATTTAATTAAGAAGGCGGGTTGGCGAAAATAAAACGCGTGCGTACGGTTCGGTTACTCGTTAACAAGTGTTCTTTATTTCATTGTTTTCGACCATTGTGTACATGTATGTGTGTTCGTTAAATGTTTGTTTTCTTTTATTCAATTAAAATATGGCTGGTAAGGCGCTAAATTCAAATTTTATACCATTTGGTTACAATTAAAGAAATTTTAGTTCACAATGATTTTAAGTTTTAGTTTTTAAGTTTTAGTTTTCTCGAATATAATAAATAAAGTTGTGGTTCTACTCAACAGCAACCAATGCCACTACAAGGTATGTTTATAACCTACGCAGGTGTGAACATGTCTCGGGAAAAAAGGCCTTATTCTCCTAGGATGCGAATTAGAAG